>JAAGEH010000043.1:8442080-8457470 GCA_011751065.1 Lasiurus cinereus | reverse complement strand
TCTCTCTCTCTCTCTCTCTCTCTCTCTCTCTCTCTCTCTCTCTCTCTCTGTCTCTCTCTCTCTTCCACCTGGGTCAGTCAGAAGTGTATAGAATATTATGTCACTAGGAACAAATGTATTTTGATTACAGATATAAGAGAATATATCATATAAATAACCATTAAAAACACCATTCTGTTTTGCTCATAGCTAATTATATGAACTCTGAAATCAATGAAAATATATATTTTTATTTTATTTTTAAATACATTTTATTGAATTTTTACACAGAGGAAGGGAGAGGGATAGAGAGTCAGAAACATCAATGAGAGAGAAACATCCATCAGCTGCCTCCTGCACGCCTCCTACTGGGGATGTGCCCGCAACCACGGTACATGCCCTTGACTGGAATCGAACCTGGAACCATTCAGTCCGCAGGCCAACGCTCTATCCACTCAGCCAAACCAGTCAGGGCGAAAATATATATTTTTAAAAAGAACAGCTCCCAGACCAGCAGCACCAGCATCACCTGGGAACTTGTGAGAAATGCAAATTCTTGGACCTCATCCCAGACCTACTGAATCAAAACCTCAGAGAATGGGATCCAGTGACTTTGGTTTTAACAAGCCCTCCTAGTGATTCTATTGCTCTGGGAAGTTTAAGTGCTGCTGTTCTCTAGACTGTGAGCTCCCTGAAGGCAGGGTCAGGCCCACCCCATCACCCCTGTATTTCTAATATCTAGTAGAGAGAGGGAATTGATGAGCAAATGGCAGAATCTACCATCCCAGAGCAAGAGCTGAAAACCTATGACTCGACAGCTGATAAATGCCTGCTGATACCTGTGAGATACACATTGGCCAGAAATGAGGATGAGCTGGTTTGGGGATTTCATGAATTTCGGTTCTACAGGTACACCACAAAAGAATACAGAGGCTACAGTTTGTTACCAAATGATTTTCTCTTTTGTAAATCTTGCCTTGAACTGAATCATTTAAGGAATGATTTGTATAGAGATTAATACTTTGGCCAGTGCATACGAATTAGTACTTGACCTGACATTAGACCTGAATCATGGCTGGTGAGTAAACTAACTTTCCAATAGATCATATAGAGATGAAAACCATTGTCAAGCCAAGACCGGTTTGGCTCAGCGGAGAGAGCGTCGGCCTGAGGACTGAAAGGTCCCTGGTTCGATTCTGGTCAAGGGCATGCATCCTGGTTGTGGGCACATCCCCTGTAGGGGTGTGCAGGAAGCAGCTGATCGATGTCTCTCTCTCATCGATGTTTCTAGTTCTCTATCCCTCTCCCTTTCTCTCTGTAAAAAAAAAAAAATCAATAAAATATATTTAAAAAATAAAATAAAAATATTGTCAATAAGCTGATTGATAGAAACAATTGAAGCTTTCAGTTAGCACTTTTCACACTTTAAAGAAAATGCACTTAAATTCTTTAATTTAAATTAAATTTTACTTAGAAGCTCTCCATATCAAACAGAGGCTGTTCGTAGAGCTGGGCAAGAATCCTGTTAGCAGCCTCCTCCCCACTTAGCTGTATATTGGAGACTACGTGTGGTTGGCAGTCTGGGGTCATGCCAATCGAAAGAAGCAGAGTTTACGATGCCTTGTGCTAGGAAAACACTCTCTGACCTGTGCAGTTTTAATCAACATTTCTGTAATGCTTTCTGTTTGGCTGAGCACCTTTTGCTTTGAAGTCACTTTTACTAGTAATTGTTATTGATGATACTGTGAGAACTCTTTTAAGAAATCTGAATATCATGGCATCACTGAAACATTTCCCTCTTCTGATCCTCTCTGTCCAAATGATAAAAATGTCCCCCCTAAAGTTTTCTAGTTTCCAGCCTATTTATTTATTTGTTTTTAAAATATATTTTATTGATTTTTTTTTTTTACAGAGAGGAAGGGAGAGGGATAGAGAGTGAGAAACATCAATGAGAGAGAGACATCCATCAGCCGCCTCCTGCACGCCCCACACTTGGAGATGTGTCCGCAACCAGGGTACATGCCTTTGACCGGAATCCAACCTGGGACCTTTCAGTCCGCAGGGCAATGCTCTATCCACTGAGCCAAACCAGTTTCAGCTAGTCTCTGGCCTATTTAATTCCTTAGGAAATTCATGGACATCAATTGACAAGCGAATCCTTAGGCTTCATCTGAGAGGCCAATGTAAGAGAGAGGAAAATAACTGTTGAACAAGAGAGAGGAGGGTTATTGCCATAGGGCGAATGCGCAGACCAAGAGGTCTGTAAGCATCCAAAGAGAGCAGGAGTAACAGGGCTACCCAGAGCTGGTGTGGGGAGATGTAGGGGGTGAGGTGAACAGGTGGAGGTGGCCGATCAGACCATACTTCAAGAAAGGTTTGACCCCCAAGTGGGCCTATTTTTGAGCCCAGGTGTTAAAGTATGTGTGCTGGCTTAGGCTGAAGGCAGGCTAACTCTAGCTATGGACCTCAGGGACAGAGGAAATCTTGACCAAAGTGTGGTTAACAGATATTTTGTTTTTTTTTTTATCAATACAGATGAGATAGTTCAGCTAATCAGTTACATGGCAAAAGAAAAACAAGGAGGGGGGATTTAGAACCTGTTTCTGACCTATCTCTATAATCTTAATTACTCCTCATTAAGTTTTTTTTTTCCATTTTATAGATGAAGAAGTTGAAGGTCAAAAGGTTAAACAAGATGCTTGAAATCACAATGCAAACATTCAAATTAGATTTTTATATCTGAACCTGGGGTTGGTTTCAGCCTGCTGTCCTGGTTGCCATGTAAATCTAGGTCCCTGGTCAGCAAACTGTGGCTCGCGAGCCACATGCGGCTCTTTGGCCACTTGAGTGTGGCTCTTCCACAACATACCACGGCCTGGGCAAGACTATTTTGAAGAAGTGGCGTTAGAAGAAGATTAAGTTTAAAAAATTTGGCTCTCAAAAGAAATTTCAATCGTTGTCCTGTTGATATTTGGCTCTGTTGACTGATGAGTTTGCCGATCACTGGTCCAGGAGATAGATAAAGGGCCATCTTCTAAATCTGGAGCTTGGGACTGCACAGGTCAGAAAGTACTTCCCAAGACCATGGCAATTTCAACCCCCACCCCCAATAAGCCAAAGGAGGCTGCAACCAAGCACCACACTCTCCTCAAAGCAGAACAGCTTTGCTTTAGCTGAAAAATGGAACTTCTGACTAAATTTCAATTTGAAGGAAGGAAACCAAATGCTTAAATTTTTTTAGACAAGTATTAACCTAAAGCTTCACCCTGACACAGAACATATAATGGATTAACTTGATGATTTTTCTGGCTAGATTACTAGATGCTAGAAGTTTAATGGATCTTATGTGTGGACTACCTGGTCACAACCCAATTATCTAGGTCTACTTTTGTTTTCTCCTAAACTTACACTTCCTCACTTGCCAATTTTTCTCCAGTGTCCTTAACATTATTATGGTACATGGATATCCACTATTCTGTTTTTTTCATAGCCAATTATATATATTATTTATCTCTATCCCACCTGGGTCAGTCAGAAGGGTCTAGAATATTATGTCATTAGAAACAAATGTATTTGGATTACAGATATGAGAGAATATATCACATAAATAAAGGCACAGCATAATTGATAATACTTGCATTGCAGTTAAGAGCCTTGCTATAAATTAGTTCTCCTTCTGTGGCCACTGTTCCAGCTAGTTATTATTCTTAATTTAAAAGGTAGAGTTAATTCCAGCTATAAAGTCTTGTTTATGTAATTGTTTTCTGCTTATTGTTTGAAATAGATTTTAAGTAGTAGAACAGATAGAAAAGTAGTACATTGCTAGTATATCACCTTGTCTTATTTTTAGGAAGATAAATGTAGCTGTTCCACACTCTTTTCTTAAAACAACATAAATACACTAATCCCAAGTAGGTTCTGAACATAATCATCAATAAAAAGGATTGGTTTACATCTAACATGCTTTTAGGGAAAAGCACAGTGTTTCCAAGATTGTGATGCTTTTTCTAAAAATGTTATTTGTTTTGTTGGAAGGGGAAATTTAATTACAAAGAAAAGCTTGGCCTTCCCTTGGGACCAGTAGTTTTCTAATGAGAATGGTCTTTTCATGTTGTAATCTTTTATAGGTAAGGAATGCTTGTGTTTGAAGCCCACCGGAACTTAATGAAATGCACAGATCCCCAGTGAGTTTTCCTAATATCGTTTTAGGGAGGAAGATTGATACAATCCTGAGAGCTGACATCTGATTCAATTGGGTATTTATAGATTAGGCTTCACCGAGTTCTTTTTAAAATGACTTCTAGAAATTGCCTTTTATTTTTTTTGTTGAAAGAGATGGCATGAATCTCAGATACCATTTTCACACCGTGTTTAAGTAACCTCTCTTTCAATATTCAGGTCAGATTTTGAAGAACGTCCCATTCCCTTGTGCTACAGGTCCGCTTTGCTTCTCTAAAGAGTGTTAATGGGTCCCCGAATCAGTTAACCTCACCCATCACCTTCTGCCACCTCGGTTAGACTCGTTAGACAGGAGGCCTGGAGACTTCACTGATTCTCACCTGCATGGACTCTACTGCTGGCCACTCCCAAATAGGTGTCTTTTTCCCAATCGTGTCCCACTACCATCAGTACCAGAACCAATTGTAGCTCCTGGGACCAACCACCTCAAGACATTGCAATCTCTCTGGCCATCGGAAGGCATGCTTCTCTGTTCAAAGCGATTACTATAAGGAGCAAGTGAGTTCACCATAGCCTAGTGTCCAACATCTAGATTGGGTCTCTCTAAATGTAAACTTGTGAGCTCCCTTGCGTTCTTAGGGATTATTTAATTTCTCTTTCATATTAGAAACCATTTGGGAAGCTCAGCTCGCAAAGTACAGTGGTACCTCGAGATATGAGAGCCCTAACATACGAGGTTTTTGAGATACGAGTGATTTTTTTGCTTTGAAATACGAGCAATATTTGAGATAGGAGTAATCGTGCGGATCGGCCAGCTGCACAGGGCCCACCAGTTTACTGCGACTCAAGCGTCTCATAGTTTCCCACGCCTCAAGGTTACGAAACAAATTAAACTCGTATCTCAAGGTACCACTGTATGAAAAAATGAATGAAAGAAATGGTATAAGCCATTTTCCAAGCTCCAGTATAATAGTTTTATTTGGTTAGGCATTTTGTTCATTCAACCATCTTCCAGGGGGGCATGCCCAGGGCACCTGAAAGGAACCACTACTACTGGGTAGCCTTTTTCACCTCCACCTGGTCCAAACACCAGAGGCAGGTCCTCCTACTTCTAATAACAATTTGGCATAATTTCTGCTCCAGATTGATGGATATAGTTTTTTTTTAAAGTTCTTCCTTGATACTTTCAAAAAATTTCCCAGCAGATGATATTTCACACTTTCGCTGACATATTTGAAGGCTGACAAAAATGACAAGCAGAACTGTTGGTTGATACCTAGTTTGCTTTATTTATCTTATTCCATCCACCTGTTTTCATGAGTCAATGTTCATCTGAACATCGTCTCTGATTCTGTATTTTGTTGTTATTGGTTTAAATATCACAATGCCCATTAGCATCCTCTCTTTATATATTAACTAGTGGTCCAGTGCACAAATTCATGCACAAAGAAATTAATTAGAAGAAGTATTTTAATATGGTTATTTGCCCTTTCTCTATAATAGAAGTATTAACCACATTCATGATTGACAATGACAGATGGAAACACACGCGTGCAATTGACACCAGCGAGAGCTTTATATGTATCGTGCATGCATGAGTCAACTTCGCCTTTTATAAATATAGAATAAACTTGCTTACTTAGACCTGTTTTCTGATTTAGTTAAATGTTTTCCAGCCCAGTGAAGCCCTGCAACTTCTCTGTCAGGTAATTGTCAGCAACACAGCAGCAAATATCAACATGAAGCAGATTATTAAGGTAAGGCATTCAGGGAGAACAAAGGGTAAACTATTTAACTGCAGCAGTGTTTGACTATATTCTGTGCAGTGAGAAAACCTGAAGTCATTTTCAAGGTCCACCATTTCTTTCTTCTTTTCAGTAAGGTCAAGTTTTTAAGCTTTCTAAATCTCCGTTTTCTGGCTAATACCTACTCCAGGACTTCTGTGAGGATCAAATGACATGAAGCACAGGAAAAATGCCTCACAGACATTTGGTTATTGTGTAAAGTGTTTCCACCTGGCTATAAAGCAAGTCATATTCCTGGACTTCAGAAACTGCAAATAGGCTAGTCACTAAGAAGAGGAAGTTGGGCGTTGCTATGTGACATCATTAACTGGAAAGACACTTAGCATAGTAGCCTTTTATATATAGATGATGGAGATAGATTTCTTCAGCCATTCCAGGACTCATGAGAACTCATCCTCTCCTCAGAATTTGAGGAGATAAATAGACACTGGTTTATAAGTATATGAATTATGAGAGATAAACCTGTTTCTGTGCTGTGCTGTTGTAAAAACAAAGGCCATATAAAATAGTACCATTCCCCAAAATACATACTATTAATTTGATATTAGTCTTAAATCAAGATCCTGCCACTCTCTTTATTCATCCTGGATATATAGTGGTTTTTTTAAAGAAATGTCGCCAAAACCAGTGTGGCTCAGTGGATAGAGCATTGGCCTGCAGACTAAAAGGTCCCAGGTTCGATCCTGGTCAAGGGCACGTACCTTGGTGGCGGGCACATCCCCAGTGTGGGGTGTGCAGGAGGCAGCTGATGGATGTCTCTCTCTCATCGATGTTTCTAGCTCTCTCTCCCTCTCCCTTCCTCTCTGTAAAAAAATCAATAAAATATATATATATAAATGTTAATTTGTGATATTCCCTCTATAGAGCACTTTAAAACTGTCAAAAACCAGATATTATATTTAGATTGTGACACCAAATGAATCCAGCCAATGTCCCGCTCAAACTGAGAGTATTGGCTTATGTAATGTTAAGAGGACCTGGTAACATTTCCTGGTAGACAATGGGTAAATGAAAATTTTTAGATCCAGAAACTAAGCTGAATTAATAGTTGGGTTGTACAGAAGAGAGAAGTATGCAAAATCAGGAACAGCTTTTGGACCACGGCAACCTAGGTTTAGTAGATGTATCTGAATCTGAGATGTATCCGAACAGAGTGATGAAAAAACTTGCTCATGTTAATGAGCTATGGAGTATGCCTGCAGTGAGAGGTGTGTATGTGTGTATTGGCAGCATTTTTTCCATGATGTCTCTTCATGATTGATTGGTTTTCACAATGAGATCATTGTAACTCCACCTCACCATCTTTCCAATGATAGACATGTGTTACTAAAATGAATGGACTGGGGTATTCATTGTGTTTATTCTGTTGTTATTTATTTGGGTGAAGGATCTTTATTTTTATTCAACTGTTATGATTTGAATTTAGTTCCCACAAAATATATGTTGAAGTTCCAATTCCCACTCCCTAAGAATGTGACCTTATTTGGGAATGAGGTCATTGCAGAAGTAACAAGTTAAAATGAGATTACACTGGATTAGGCTCAATTCAGTGACTAGTGACCTTGTCAAGGAAAGCAAGAAAGGATCTACCCTTAGAAGCATCAGAGCATAGTCCTGCCAACACCTTGACTTTGGACTTCTAGCCTCCAGAATTATGAGATAATATATTTTTATTGTTTTAAAACAGTCAGTTAGTGGTACTTAATGACAGCAGCCCTAGGAAACTAATACATCACATCTTAGGATCAATTATTTTGGGACATTATTGGCAATTCAAGGAGGAGATCCCTAGGATAGGCAACTAAAATAAACACATTCAAGAGGACTCTACATAGTTTTCAAGGAAATCCATTAAAGGTACTTTCCTCCTGCTTAACTGTTCCATAAGCTCTTTGGAAATTACTCCTCAACTTCCACCCTCAAACCCGCGCTTCCAATGGTTAGTTGTGATCTTTGACAAATATAATAAGAAAATATATTAGTCATTGAGATGACTTTAATCTCTGAAAATCTTCACATTCTTTGTCCTAGGTGACATCTTAGAAGAAAAAAGCCATGGTCTTTGCCTCATGTGTGTTTAGTCCTCTTTCTTATCTTTTTTATCATTCTGTGAGATTAAATTGAAGATATCTAAAATTATTTTAGGCTGTCACCTACCTAAAGGGAAAAGCTAGTATTGTTATCTTCAGAGGAGGTACATTAAAAATTGTGATCTTAATCATGTATTTAGCTTTTCGCTTGTTGATCTAATCTTTGGATTAGAAGCTGAAAGTCAGACACCTTTTACTTTGAAAATAAATCATTGGCATTCTCATTTTTATTCCAGGAACGAGTGCTGTGATTTGCACTATGCTTCTACCTACATATTTGTGTGGTTTTTTTTGTTTGTTTGTTTGTTTGTTTTTGTATTTCCTAATAGCTATGAATAGAGTAATTGCTTAAAAAAGGAAATCACTTTAATTTATGGAAATTGAACAACTTTCTTTAAAAATAACAACATGCATTTTACTTCATTGTGATTATAAAATTAAACCATAAAAGAAAGTGGTCATGCTTAGGAATAAAGATAGTGATTTGTCGCACAGATACCAAAAAAACAAAACACACACACACACACAACAAATAAAAAATGAAATCATGCTCTTGGTAGAAAAATTGAATAAAATAAGCAATGAAGGAAACAAACTATCTACAATCATTCCATATATTTGTCTTTTAAATGTCACTATTTTCCCATTAAGTGTTAATGCTTAAAATTGAGGTTTAATTTGCTGCCTTACTTTTTCTCACTTGTCATTATAGAATTTTTAATACATTAATTTTTATTTTTTTAAATTTCTTTATTGATTAAGGTATTACATATGTGTCCTCATCTCCCATGACCCCTCACCCCCCGACTCATGTCCTCACCCCCCTGTTATCTGTGTCCATGCATTAGGCTTATATGCATGCTTAAGACACAATGCAACTGTGCAACCTGGTACCCCAAGCAGCCCAGGGACCCTGAGTCTCCACACAAGAGGCAACACTGAGCATCAGTGACTTGACTGTTTCTCATCGCGTGCGCCTAGGATCTCTGATTCCCAGTGCGTTCACACTATAGGATTTTTTTAAATCCCTTATTATATAAGATACTCTTTGTGAGTATAATCTTCAATGACTGAATAATATTCCTTCATTAGCATATATCATAGTTTATGGAAATGTTGCCCTTTTCTAGCAACTTTTTTTTCAATAAAAAATTAAGACAAACATTTTTAAAAACTGTTGGTATCCAGAACATAAATAAATTTACTTTTAGATAATAGTGGGACACATAAATACAAAGAAATTTTATATTGTGTTCTGTATCATTTCATCTGATCCTTTCGAGGAGGAAGTTCCAGTTTGGTGTTACTAGGTCTTCAACTCAATAACCTCTTCTTATATTAAAAGAGAATGGGTCACCAACTCGGAGCATTTGAGAGTCAATGATATTTAGCAGCAATGAATCAATAATTTGCTTTAATTAAATTACATGTATAGTTATCTTTTATGTAGATAAAATTATATTTAATTCCCCAATTATTGTAGGATATATGACCACATTAAAGTAAGTTTAAGTTAAACAAGTGAGGTAATTAAATACATGTTCAGTAAATAAGAGTACTTACTGATAATGGGGTGATACTCTCACAGTAGTGAGGATGGAACCAAAAGCTGGGTGTGTGGGAAACGTTGACTTAGGAAAACATTTTAATCTGGGAATTAGAAAACATTTGACCTGCTAATAGTTAATTTGTCAATGTCTGAGAAAGTTATAATTAGAGCTTTAGGTTTTATTTGTCAATTAGAAATACTCATTAGCCCTGTGAAGTTTAGGACTGCTAGATAGAAATAATTTTTCTATTGAATATAAAACACACTTTAAAAGTTCTCCACTTCCAAAAAGAGGTAATTACTCAATTCACCTTTTCCCTTTTAGTCATTGGAATAATCAGTGACATGAATAATGCAATCTGTCAATTAGAAGACCTAAGTAGGAAATACTTTTGATGCAAGAATTGGGGAGTAAGGGGAACCGATTTTGGACAGGTCAACAATGCAATCTTGGCTTCCTGAGCAATGGTGGTACGTAGGAGACAGGATATGTTAGTTAATGCCATTGCTTTATATGACCTAATAGTCTCACTTATATAATTGGTGCCTCTTCTGGGTGTCTAGAATAGCTGTCATCAAATATTTTTTCATCTCCAGCTTCTTCCTCTGACAAGAGAAGCATCCCAAGAAGGCAACCTCCATATACTGGTACTTAATCAAACCCCTGCTGTTTTGATGTTTGTTGGTGTTTCAGGAACCAACGTGAGTCACATGCCTAAGGCAGGAATTAGTGTGGGAAGGACCTCACAAATAGATACTAGGAAGTCCAATTCTTTTGGAATCATACTACAACATTCTACTACACACTACCTTCTGTCTACAGTGACATTTTCCCCCTTCATGGGAAATATACTGAACATCATTTAAGGCTCTCAAATACAATGATACCTTCAACCTCTGGTGTGTGGAAAGCAAGCTAAAGGTTATCATTAGCTTATTGTCCAGATGTGAAATGCATTTCTGGTGCAACCGCTTTTGATACCAAAACTTGTGAAAAGGGTTTGTAGATGCCACCGGAAATCTCACTGAGGTCTCACAAAGAGGTTTACTAACTCATTCCTTATCCCGAAGCATTTCTAAATTTGAGGGGTTTAGGGAATGGCGGAAAGTCTAGAGATTTGAAGCAGTTTTGTTATTACTATCAAGTAAGTCTTTGATTATTTTTAATATTTTCTACATTCTGACTTAAAATAATTTGTGTTTATTTCACTTTTTGTTTCTGTATCTGATCATAACACAACTCACAAAAGCCAAATGATACTTTCAATACTCTGCTTCAGAATATCCTTAACCATATCCACAAGTTCATTAGGCATATTTTCCACTATTCAAGTTACTGCGAGTAACCGTTTTGTCAATAACTTTATTTGTTTTAGTTTTCAATAGTACTTTCCTTAGTTCAGGTGCCATTTCAACTAAAGTCTTCTTACTGCCTGTAGTGGGTTAGAATTTTGTCCTCGCCCACATTCTATTGGTAAAAGCATCTCATGAGGCTTGTAGATTAAAGTTTGTGCAAATAGCTGAAACCGGTTTGGATCAGTGGATAGAGCATTAGCCTGTGGCCTGAAAGGTCCCAGGTTCGATTCCGGTCAAGGGCACATACCTTGGTTGCGGGCACATCCCCAGTGGGGGTCATGCAGGAGGCAGCTGATCAATGTTTCTCTCTCATCGATGTTTCTAGCTCTCTATCCCTCTCCCTTCCTCTCTGTAAAAAAATCAATAAAATATATTTAAAAACAAAGTTTGTGCAAATAGATTTCACCTAGATAAGAGGAGTTTCAAAAGTGCATGGCTGAATTTTTCACTCTATCAGAGTTTTATCGATGATTGTTATAATAACAAAGTGAGGATGTTTGAAAACTACTTCTCATTAAAAAAGCATAACATTTTAATTTCTTTATTCACTTTGTATACCAATAATACTTAGGGTCGTTTTAGATGAAAGTAGTTATTGCCAAAAGCTACAGTTGAAAAACTGCATTACTTCTGAGTCTACTGATCAGCTCTTGGTGTTAATAAGTGAAGAATATATTTGGACAACATGGAGTTTTTTAAATATGCCTCATGTGATTAAATTTTAATTTTTTTTTATTCCAGGACTCAACATGGGATTTTATCAAAATTTCATATAGGTCATTGTGTGAAAAATACTCTGGTCTCTCTGATGTCACATCAGACTCTAATGGCCAGAGTCTGGATGGAGAGAGTTGACCTCAGTTGCTTTCACTCATACCTTTGTTAGTTTTGATCACTACAGAGCATTCTGGGCTATGTTTGGGAGTGATTTATTTTCCCCGTGTCCTTGAGACAGTGCTGTATTTTTCCCACGTCCCTGTGTTCTGTGTCCCAAATTTTTAAAAGCATCACACTGAGTGAAAAGGCTAATAAATAGAGGGAACAATTTTTTCTTGAAATTTTAACAAATTACATTTTTTACTCATGAATATTCACTGTAAAACAGAACACCTAGCACTGATGTTCATGACTAAATATCTATATTTTATATTCATAATATTACATTTTAAAAAATTTAAAAGAAGCAGAGTAGACTGGGAGGGTAGGAACCAGCTTGCTGTTAGCTATTTCCACTTTTGGTTAAGTTCCTGATGAATTAATAAGTACTGCGAAATGGAGAAAAGACAATTCCGAGGCTCACTGATACTTGTTAAATGGAGCAAGTCTAAGAGAAGCATTGGATTTATACAACTTTGTTTATATATTCCACTGAAAAGTAGTTAGGATAGGTAAGAAGTATGATGTCTCTCTTTGATATGTTTGTCTCTCTCCCTCCCCCCCTCTCTCTCTCTCTCTCTCTCTCTCTCTCTCTCTCTCTCCTGGTATGAGAAAGATCTAGGCATGCTGTTCTACTTACTAGATATGTATCATAGGCCAGTATCTTTTATGCCTCAGTTTCTTCATCTCTAAATGCATGCTGATAATATTTACCCTTCCTATCTAAATCATGAGGATAAAGTGGAAAAACATATGTTAAGTCGCTCTTTAAACTCCAAGAGGCCATACAATACTAACTTACCTTTTTTGACATTCTGTTCATCCCCACTATCATAGCCTTGAACTCTCATGAGGGTAAAATTGTATTAATGCGCCAAACATAGGCACTAGGTTGTTTCTACATGCAAATGCACACTGATGCCAGTGATAGACATGTAGATTTCAAAAAGCAATGGCCTGCACACAGAAAAAAGACATGCTGTGGAAATAGTTGACATGGAAATGTTATGGGGCGTTGAGTTGAACTTAAGCTTCATATATGAATCCAGTGTGGTGTGACTGCACATTTCTGGCATTATTAGGAACAACAGAGTTTGCAAGATATAAGAATTTGTAGTTGTTTTCTGCAACCAGCAAAACACACCCATAATGCTCAATGCAATTCTAATCACAGCATTTAAAAATATATGAAAGTTCTAGTCAGTCTCAATCCCCAGTAGGGGGCATGAAGGAGACAGCCTATTGATGTTTCTCTTTGATATGTCTGTCTCTCTCCCTCTCCTCCCCCCCCCTCTTCCTTTCTCTCTCTAATCAATACAAATATATTTTAAAAAATAGATGAAAATTAGAGTAATTCCAGGTCGATATGGTTTGTGAAGAAACCTAGAAATATATCATATAGGAAAAAATTGAGTGTACTCAGGAGATCTTAAAAGTAATGAGTAAGTTTGATCTTTTTTCCTCTGAGGAAAAAGCTAGATCCAGCAGTAGAATTTTAAAAAACACCAGATTATAGCTCAGTATAAGAAAAATACTTATAAACTTTAGAGTGCTTGAGAGCAAAAGAAGATGACTTACTGAGTAAAGATTGCACTCTCTTTGGAGACACTAAAAAAGAAGCGTTATGGCTTTTACCAGCACTTTCATTGTATGGAAATTTCCAATTGTGTTGGAGTTTTTAATGAAACACCTACAGGTTTTCTAACAATTCAATAAACACAAGGCTATTATACTTAAGATTGCTATAAAATATTTATATCCAACGCATCATTTTTCTGAAACCCATGGAATTCTGATTTTAAAAGATGCTGCTCCATTAAAAATATAGGCTACCTATAAAATACAATTTGGAAATCCCATCTAGTATAACTCATCTAGGACAATGACAATACACATTGAGAGATTCAAACTTTTTCTTCTCACGATAAATACATCTTAAATATGTCTGGCCCATTTTTTTCTTAACTTACCTGATCATGTAATTCAGTGGTTCTCAACCTTTCTAATGCCACAACCCTTTAGTATAGTTCCTCATGTTGTGGTGACCCCCAACCATAAAATTATTTTTCTTGCTACTTCATAACTTTAATTTTGCAACTGGTATGAATTGTATCTGTGTTTTCCAATGGTCTTAGGCGACCCCTGTGAAAGTGTTGTTCGACCCCCCCAAAGGGGTCGCGACCCACAGGTTGAGAACCACTGATGTAATTTATTTATTTTGCTTATTTATTTATTTACTATTGTGTGTATTACCAACTTGTGGAACTACTGATTGGTACAAGGAACCATAGGGATATATAAACATTCTAGATAATTTTCTAAATAAACGACTGAGCTTCCTTTTTTATTTATTTTTATTTTTTTAATTTTAATAAATCTTTCTTGTTCAGATTATTACAATTGTTCCTCTCCCCCCCCATAGCTCCCTTTTTTAAATTTATAAAATATATCTTATAAATTGAAACTTGGAGTCATGACTTATTCTCAAACATAAGACAGATTGAAGAATTTAATTGAATTAATCTAGCTTTCTGAGAAAATAGAGAAAAAAAAACGGGTCTTAGAATAGCAACCTTCTTTAATTGCAGCTGTTAAGTAATTGCAGCTGTTAGTAATGTCTGTCAAAACAATCTTGAGAGTAAACTTGATTCTCAATAGAACCAATAGACCCTAACTGGGTAGCACATCAATATCTTTTACCTTACCATACATTAAGGATACCATATAACTGTACATACACTTATGCTACTATACAAATGCCTGTGTATGTGTATGTGTGTGTGTGTGTGTGTGTGTGTGTGTGTGTGTGTGTATAATCAGCAGAGTTTTTGTTTTTTGTTTCTTCATTTCTCAGCTGCTTCAAGAAGTAAGGGTAGTCTTACATTGCGCTACCCCAATCTCACATGGCTCTGCCCTTTTTATGTATGCCAACTCTGGGTCATGCTGTTCTCCTGCCTTTTGCATCTTTTTTTTCTAGGTGAAACTATTTCTTACGCTGCTGACCCCACCTCTGCTATTTGGTCCTCAGGCAGACGCTCCTTAAATTGTTGGCTACTTAGAGCCCCAAATTGCTGACCTACTTGGACTTGATTTCTGCCTCCCTTATCCGAGTTGACAGAATTTGCTCGACGATTCTGCTAACATCTTCTTTCCTTAATGTTTTCCCCTTTATGATCCCCTCTAGCATGTGGCTCGCAGTCCATGGCAGTGCGTGCTGACCCCATGCTGTGATCTGATCCTGACAGGGTCAGCTCTAATGGCTACATTAATGAACATCCTCATTAAAAACACACAGCCAGTTACTCTATTGTGTTGGCTTACATTCATCTTTCCATGTGATTATATTCTAGATTTAATTATCTAACCTTTAATGATGTAGGAAGCCTCTAATTGTGTAGTAAAGGCTACCGGGTAATGAGGAGGAAAAGACACAAAGAAGAATTCAGAATAAGTAGTCCAGGGAGGAGGGTACACAGATACATGTGTGTTGGGGATTTGTCAGAGCGGCTGAGTACAGAATTAGCCATTTTCCAGCGGGATGGCTGGGGAGTGTTGG
>JAAGEH010000043.1:8424419-8441980 GCA_011751065.1 Lasiurus cinereus | reverse complement strand
GAAGGTCAATGGGGAAATATATATATATATATATATATATATATATATATATACACACTAATATATGTAATATTTTAAACAATGAAAAAAAAGGAATTAGCCATTTTCAGAATTTAGAATTGGAACATGATGGAGAGAATATACTGCTTGTCAAGCCTTCTCCATTTCCATGTGATTTTCACAATATACAGAAATCATAAACTTTGTGAAACTGTGCGTCCAATAAGATCAAGGACTGCCTTTCATAATAACCAATACGTTCTGTACATTCATGGTTCCTACAAACAAACAGATGGCACACTAAAATGTAACTGAGGAATGATTTATTTTTAATATATATTTTATTGATTTTTCCCAGAGAGGAAGGGAGAGGAATAGAAAGTTAGAAACATCGATGAGAGAGAGACATCGATCAGCCGCCTCTGCACGCCCCCTACTAGGGATGTACCCGCAACCAAGGTACATGCCCTTGACCTGAATTGAACCTGGGACCTTTCAGTCTGCAGGCCAACGCTCCATCCACTGAGCCAAACCGGTTTCGGCTGAGGAATGATTTTTAAAAAGTATTTTTATTGATGTTTACAGAGAGAGAGAGAAACACCAATGTGAGTATGAAGGTGAAACATTGTTTGGTTGCCTCCTGCCCACCCCCTATAAGAGACTGAGCCCCCCACTGGGCATGTGCCCTGACAGGAATCGTACTGTTAACCTTTCAGTACACCAGGACAATGCCCACCCAACTGAACAAATATTGTAGGGCTCCTTCTTCCATTATACAAGCTTAAATGGACAGATATTTGCTAAAATATATATATCATAAGGCAGCTCAGTCCATCTCATGCTTCTGACTTAGGCCTTTAAATCAGGAGGGGAAACCTCAGCCCTGGCAGCGGTATCCAAGGTGGTCATCTTGGCAGCCATACCAGCATCCGTTCTCAGTGTCCAGTCTTCTCGGTCTCTGCTAATTTCCATGGTTTTCTTTTCATCACCTATGGGTTCTGTGTGGTCCTTTATAGCCTTCCAATCAGTTCCTCTTCTGCCTCAGTTAAATTGCATTTGTTTCCATGGTTTGCATAGGAACACAAAAAGAAAAGCTTTGGTATTTGTCCAAGGACTCAAAGATGCTATGTCAAAACTTAACTTTCTTTAAAAAAAAAAAACTTTCTCCTTTAAAACTCTGAAAAGGGATGCTGCTATTACTATTTTGAAAGGTTTCTATAGAATCCTATATGAGATCTTAAATAGCTAAAACTTAAAATACAGCATTACAAAATGAAACTAATATCCCCAGCCCGCTACACAAAACTCTTTTATTCCAGTAACTGGTATCTGTTATGCATAATTGTGTTTCATCTGAGTGAGGGGAGATTCGCTTTTCAAGGGAGATCCAATATGAATGTCTTCACAGGAAGTGAAGGCTCACCAACCTGTAAGTCTTAAACACTGCCCCTCCTAATAACTCCTCCTCTAATTTGCATATGCTAAACCATAAACCTTGAATCTGTCAGGTGTAAATACTGGCCTCCTGTCTTGAGGTTTATGGAAAGCTATGAGTGGCACCAAATTTGGGAGAATTCTCCAATAGGTCCTCAAACAGAACAGCACTCCGGGCATCATCCCGTGCACAGAGGGGTTGATTCCTGGTCAGGGCACATCTGGGAGGCAGCCAGTTTTTGTCTCTCTCTCACATGAATATTTCTCTCTAAAACCAATGAACATATACTCAAGGATTAAAAAATAAAAATAAAGCAATCAAGAAAAAAACACACAAAGCAGCAAAATTGTTCTGTCATTTAAGCGATTGAAGCAAATGTACTTACTGAGTGCAACTAGCTTTATTTTAGAAAAATCATGCCCCTGTCTTGCTCACTAGTGACAGAGTTCCTTTTGTTTCTTCTAGAAATCTATTTTTTTTTCGAATTTCTCCTCCACTCCCTAGCTGTGTGAACCGTGGGATAGTTTCTCTGTCTCCTTGCATCTCTTCTCTCCTTCCCCCTCCCCATGTATAAAATCACGGTAATTATAGTAGCTATCTTATACATTGGAAAGTAGGATTAAAATGACAATTTATACAGTGTAGTACTTAACGTGCCATCTGTCCATAAGGGTTAGATAATGGATATCGGAATATGATCAGCAAATAGCAACAAAAAAAATATCATGGTGAAGCAATAGAGAAAAAAGAAAAGAAAAGCTATTGACAAAGAAATGATTAGAGTATATTAAACTATACACTTTCCTCCAGTTAACCACCTATTGTATTGATTACATAATTCACAATGTCCCTTATGCGTAAACAGACAGGCAAATAGAAGTAAACACGGACCATATATGTAGGAGAAGCACACTGTTCTTTATAGAAATATGTGACAGGAACTTCTTTTGCAAAGCTTCACAAATAGGCCTGTATGATGTCATGAACAATGTCCTTGGCAATACCCTTACAATGAGCGATGAGTTTCACGGGGCTGTTTATTTTTTAACAAACCTCAAACTAGGTCAATGGCATCACATTGAAATTCGCTTTACCAAAATGACTGTATCCCACTACATAGCAATGGAAGAGGTTCTGGATAAGGAAGAGAGGGAAGAATGGAGGTGGAAGGTTGATTTCCTTTCTCAGAGGAGATAGAAGCTACTCAATGGCTGGTGGTTCTTCCATTGCAAAAGCAGCCCGGGAAAGCTGACACTGAGTTTATGAGTTGGAGATGAATGAATTGGTCATCATAACAAAAATGGAGTGTTATAGGAATACATTAAATGTGGCTGCTAGAGAAAGGAATGGACCAACATCTAAATAAAGACCAAATTCAATACTCAGCTCTTGGTTTTTATAAGAAAGAGACAAGACATACATTTTGCCCAAACTGATTTGGCTCAGTGGATAGAGCTTTGCCTGCGGACTAGAAGGTTCCAGGTTTGGTTCCGGTCAAGGGCATGTACCTTGGTTGCGGGCACATCCCCAGTAGGGAGCATGCAGGAGGCAGCTGATCGATGTCTCTCTCTCATTGATGTTTCTAACTCTCTATCCCTCTCTCTTTCTCTCTGTAAAAAAATCAATCATATATGTACACACATTTTGCATGGCTGTCTTTGACTTTGGTTCTCACCTCCTTGCCTTCAGTTTCACACTACAGGGCTTTTGAATGCTTCGACTTTAGTCGGCAGCATGTTGGATGCCTGACAAATTTGGGGGGCTGAGAAAGTCATCAAAATAAATTGCCTTCATAATATCCGACTAGAAGGACAAGCGCTACATCCCTCTCAATGCAAGAAATGTGCACAATCAGCCAGAAAAAAACAGCATTGTGCTTCAGCAGCGCAGTGGATTGGGGAGATACATCGGTCTAGTGACTTCCCGAGGACATGCCTTTGGAATTTCTCTGCAGTTCTTTGGTTTTTCATATATGCCCATTTTATTTTCCTGGGGCAATGCTTTTATGATGTACACATCCACATTTAGTAAAGGGATGCGACTTTTAGTATATTGATTTTTACATTTATTGCCAAAATAATTTCTTCCTTATCTCAGGTCAGTCACCTTTATCATTGAAATATTAACCTTTAGCATATGAGAGTTTAACTGTTATCAGTATACTTCATTATTAAAATGGATTTTATGACCCATCGAGTATTTAAATCTCCATTTGTATTTTAAATTCTGGCACTCTGATAATGAAGTAAAATAAGTTCATGTTAATTTTACTTTAATTCCTTATTATTAAAGATCTTTTTTCACTTTTGAAATATTTCTGGGGTCATTTTGTTATTTTTAAAAAAATAATGATAATTAGGGAAGGGAGGCAAAAGGGTTGGTGAAGAGGAGAAACCAAGATGGCGGCATAGGTAAACACCTAAACTGCTGCCTCACACAACAGTTTCAAAACTGCAACTAAACGACAAAACAGACACCATCCAGAACCACAGGAAAGGTGGCTGAGTAGAAATGTTACAACTAGAAGGAAAGAGGAAAGCACATTGAGACTTAGAGGAGCTGCAAAAGGCTGAGGTATGGAGACGCGCGGAGAGGACTGGTGGCTGAGTGCACTGCTAGCTTTTTCAAGTGGGAGGGAAACGGAAGCTCCTGTCTGCACTGAACTCCAGATCCGGGTGGGATTCTGGGAACCCAGACTCATTCGGGGGGAATCAGGACTGTCAGGAAACGAGAAATGCACACTCTGGGGAGCTGCGGGAGGCAGAGGTCCAGAGGCATAAAGGCGCAGAGAGGACTGACTGCTGAGTGTGTGGCTGGCTTTCTCAAGCAGGAGGGAGAAGGAAACTCCCAACTGTGCTGAACTCCAGTCCCAGGCAAGACTCAGGGTACCCAGACTCATTTGAGGAGATATTGGACTGTCTGGCCATGGGCAAAACTCAAGGGCGGCTTTCTCTCAGAGGTTGATTATTGAGGGACAGTGAGATCCAGGGGCCGTATAGGCCAAGGCGGACAGGAAGCCATGGCTGTTTGCTTTGACCTGAGACTCTGCCCTATCCAAGCTGAGTACAGAGGCTTTTGCAATTTTGCAAGTCTTGGATCATAAGGGTATCTCCAGCATAGAAGTTCTCCTGGCATACAGACAAAGCTGATTCTTATAGCCAGTTGGCCTATAGGTCAATTCCTCCCAGCGATAGCAACAGCGATCAAGACTGAACTACAACAAGGGTATGCACACAGTCCACAAAGGGGTGCACCAAGAGAGTCCACCTCAGGTAACTGGGGAGGCTGAGCCACGAGGCCCTATAGGATACTTAGCATACAAAGCTACTCTACCAACTCAAGGAAGTAGCAAAAATGCGGAGACAAAGAAACAGATCACAAATGAAAGAAACAGAGGAAAACAAGCAATTGGATATAGTTCAAAACCATGGTTATAAGGCTTTTCAAGAATTTCCTAGAAATATCCAATGTGATGAATAGCAAGAACCTACAACCAAGAGTACTCTACCCAGCAAAGCTATCATTCAGAATTGCAGGGAAGATCAAGAGCTTCACAGATAAATAAAAGTTAAAGGATTTCATCAACACCAAACCAGCATTATATGAAATGCTGAAAGGTATTCTATAAGAAGATGATGAAGAAGAAGAAGAAAGTAAAGATAAAAATTATGAACAATAAATAGATATCTATCAACAAGTGAATCTAAAAATCAAGTGAATAAAAAATCTGATGAACAGAAAATAGAAAGGGCTGGTGCGTATTTTTACTAATTTACTAATGTCACAGAAAGATATTCTACAACTTAAGAATGGTGTTTTTTTTTTTTTAAATTTAGGGCCCACTCAATATTTTTATTAGAAAACACAAAATAATTATGTTAAAGGAAACAAAATTGCAATATGATGCTTAATCCTGACCACCCTTATAAAACGATGTACTTTTCTATATGCTACTTTTAATTTGCATGCAAAATTTGTATAATTCCATTCATGGTGTGCATATCAATATTTGCATTTTGCTGTTTTCTTTTAATATTATATCATAAAATATGCATGCTTTTACATTACTGCCATTTCAAAGCTGGCCTAATAATTTGTTGAGGGATGCCTCATATTTTGTTGTATCGTTCAACATTTGTATCAATAAACCATTCCAAAACTTAAGTGGCATAAGCTAAAACCATTTATTTAGTTCTCAGGATTGTGGGTCAGGAATTAGAGCTGAGCTTAGCTGGATAGTAATTCTGGCCTCAGCGGGTCTCTCTTTAGCATCAGTAATAACCTGCAGGTTGACTAGGTGATTGTGCTGGGAAGTTGGCTTGTTTTCAGCTAAAGTAGTGGGGATGCCTGGACCGCAAGCTTTCAGCTCTCCAGGAGGCTAACTATGGGCTTATTCATGTGGTGGCTGTCAGTGTGCCAAAGGTAGAACTGAGAGCTTGGGCTGGAAATGATCAAGTTCATTGTCTTGGTTTTCTATTAACCAGGCAAAGCTTATGGCCAACCCAGATTCCAGTGATGAGAAAGTTAATACAAGTTCATTTTTAGAAATACTTTATTGTTCAAAGTATTACACGAGTCTCCTTTTTCCCCCTATTGACCTTTCCCCCACCATCCTGTTCCCAAGCACAAGCCCTCACTCTCACTCCCCACCCCTACACCCGCTACTGTTTGTATCCATTGGTTTTGCTCATATGCATGCATATAAATCCTTTGGTTGATCTCATACCCCCCTCACACCCTGCCTTTCCTCATAGGTTATATGTCTGTTTGATGCTTCTATATCTCTGGTGCTATTTTTGTTCATCAGTCTATATTGTTCATTATATTTTATTTTATTTTATTTTATTACAACTCCATTTCTTGGTGTCAGAGCTGCCAAATCACATTGCAATAAGTGTGTCTACAGGATGGGGTAGAAACATGTGGACATTTTGAAATATTCAGTAACTTCTATAAATGGGTTAGTTTCCATCATCACATCTTTGAACATCGCTGGACAAGTCTTAGATCCTCATGATAAAAAGGCTGTGTAGAGTTAGACTCACCTTTGGGACAGCAGGATCCTCAAGGAGAACAGGCTACTCTTTGGCTCAGAAAAAAAAAAAATCCTTGCCTGGAAGGCAGGCAAACAGCATCTATAACATCTACAAGAGAAGGAGACAGACTCAGTTAAAATACAGTGGTACCTCGAGATACGAGGCGTGGGAAACTATGAGATGCTCAAGTCGTGGTAAACTGGTGGGTCGTGCGCAGCCAGCCGATCCTTGCGATGACTCCTATCTCAACTGTTGCTCGTATTTCAAAGCAAAAATCGCCTGCTCGATGGCTCGTATCAAAAATCTCGTATGTTAGGGCACTCGTATCTCGAGGTACCACTGTACAGTGATTCAGGAGCACAACTCACATCATCAGGAAGGAGACTGATAAGAACAAGGGTAGGCCACAGGCTGAAAGGCCCTGGTTTCTGGCTAGTAATTCAGACCAGGACTTAGAAGTAGGGGCCGAAATAAACCTTAGCTATTGGGCCTAAGGCCCACATCATTATCTAAATCATGAGACGATGGTCAGAAACCAGTGTGGAACAGATAGTTAAAGGGAGACCAGCATCCACCAGTGTGGGATAGATGGTTAAAGGGAGACCAGTCTCAAGACACCTTGGTGCCACAAAGCCTGGGGAGTAGAGAGAGATGTCAGCCACGGGGTTCCAATGAGCTCCCTGATATTCTGGATAAGATTTTCTTCTTCTTCTTCACCCTCTAGTGACTAATCCTTTCGCATCGAAACCTCCAGCAGAAATGGAAAAGGTGCAGAAAATCTCCTCTGCGAGCTGCTAGTGGCTTGCAGAAGTGGCTGCTGACTGCTGAATGGTTTAGACAGAGCCATTATCCTGCTAACGCATGCAGTAATGACAGGACACATGCCGCTTAATGTAAACTCGCAGCTCAGGCCCGGGCAGACATGATTAGGCTGTCATCGTCCCAACAGCAGCAGCAGGAGAAAAATAAATAAGTAAAATCATCTGATTCATATGTATCAGGGGACTTTGCCATGGGCCTGATGCCGTGATGCAATTGGCATTTTTTGCTTGTGTTCTTGACTCGTGAGCTGAAGACCGATTTAAATTAATCTATTCATAACCTACAAAAGGACTGACTCTCATAAGGTGACATCACCGCAGTGTCTCCTTGCTTCCTGTGCTGCACCAAATGTACATAGTCATTAATTCTGAAATGGTTAATAGGAATAGATATTGGTTGCAAAAAGTTATAATGTAATATGACCCAGCCTGTGGCCTAAGACAACCTTCAGGAAATTCACCTGTTTGCCTTTTCACTCTGTGTTTGTGTATTATAACCCCGCATATGCTGATTCACTCATGCACAGTCATATACACACACATTAAGTAATATATGCATGGGCGCCCATGCATTCATGCACACACACTCACCATCTGGGTCTCTCTGTTCGTCTTCGTGGGAATCAGAGTCCAGTGACAACTCACCCCAATCCGAAGTCAGTGGAATGTACTCCAGCTCCCTTTTAATTTGGGTTTTAGAAAACCCTGTGGCCATGCATTAATTATAGGGAATGACCATCACAAAAACAGGCTTTTCCAACATATACATGTAAGAAGGCACATGAATCAGGAATGAGAGAGAACAGGAGGGAAACAGAGTAGGTTCTCTGTCAATTCCCAAGAGAAACAGAAGCTCATTTCTTTTTTTTTTTTTTAGATATATTTTATTGATTTTTTACAGAGAGGAAGGGAGAGGGATAGAGAGCCAGAAACATCGATGAGCGACAGACATCGATCAGCAGCCTCCTGCATGCCCCTACTGAGGACGTGCCCGCAACCAAGGTACATGCCCTTGACCAGAATCGAACCCGGGACCCTTCAGTCCACAGGCTGATGCTCTATCCACTGAGCCAAACCGGTTTCGGCCAGAAGCTCATTTCTTTACAAAATTCCATAGAGACAAGAAGAGTGTCTGTTCTATGCCCATCAACTTGATCCAAAGCTATTACTCTAACATCTCTGGTTTAATGATGGCATACAGCGACAGATTGACAGGGAAAGAGATTAAAACTCTTCAACCTTTCTGCAAACAACCCCGGGCTGCCCGGCCCACCTGAAAGGTAGCATCTAAGCTGAGGGAAGAACACATTCCCTGGTTTACCCAACCCTCAGCCTTCCTGTCCGGGGCTGTCAAGGACATGCCAATTTTTGCCGAAGTGCCCGCACTCCGGGAGATGCTGAGACTAGAAACTGGCCAGCAAGGTTCAACTCGTGTCTGTCACTGAGCAATCACTGTCAGGGTATGAAGAATGTACCTCCTCGGATGCAGAGGTGACATCTTGATACACTGGCTTGCCAAAGAGTTGGCAGGACCATGATGGCCCTTGGCTGTTGGCATCCTGGATTCATTGATTTCCCAAAGAGTTAATGTGGCAAATTAACCTTGTCTGGTGAACTTCTGCTGACATATGCAAGGGACGTGGGGTGTAAAAAGGGATGATACGCACAGTATTTCTGGCACTTTTAACCTCTCTCACTCACCATCTCTCAACTTGCTTATTACCAAAACTTTGCTACCAGAGAAATCTTTTGCTGTGAGAATATTGTGTCTGATGCCTGATGGATAGCACTGTTTTGGACACGTTTCTAGAATGTATGATGTGCAGAGCATTTTTCTATAAATGTGACCAAGACATATAGACTGATACTGTGAACTATTTTTTTTTTTTTTGCCAAATCCGATGTGCAAATTCCATGCAAGGAAAGGCTGCTTTGGCTGTGCTTCTAAGTTAATGTCAGATGTAAACCATGGTGCTCTTGCGTGGCCACTACTTGCTTAATTCCAAGCAAAAACAGAGTGGCCACTTTTAATCTTAATGTTTTAAACATTTAAGGAAGAGAAATGGAGACCCTGGACTCTCTTCCCTTAGTTCCTTTCTCACTACTGATACATAGGCACATATTTTTTTTAAATATATTTTATTTATTTTTTACAGAGAGGAAGGGAGAGAGATAGAAAGTCAGAAACATTGATGAGAGAGAGAGACATTGATCAGCCTCCTCGTGCATGCCCCACAGTGGAGATGTGCCCGCAAGCAAGGTCCATGCCCCCAACCGGAATCGAACCTGGGACCTTTCAGTCTGCAAGCCAACGCTCTATCCACTGAGCAAAACCGGTCTTGGCCCTAGGCACATATTTATATTGCTCTTTCTTCTTCTTTTTCTTTGCTAAATCTGGGAGAACTAATTAGGTTTTCATAGGATGCAGTGCAACCTCAAGTAAGTAGGAGTGCTGAGGGAACAGCGGTGATGAGTCCCCATGTGATGAGCATCATTGGGGAGTCCCTCCCAGGGTCAGACACCCTGCTTCTGTGCATCCACCCTTTCCATCTCACTGGGCTCGCAAACACCCTGATCAGACAGTTAATGATGAGCTTCATTACTTCCACAGCTGTAAGAAGGCAGGAGAGAGGCACTCTGAAGAGTGGAAAGGCTCTGGAAACAGCTTGTCTGCTCAAATCATGATGCCACCTCTTTTATTTTTTTTCTTAATATAGTTTATTGATTTTTTACAGAGAGGACAGGAGAGGGATAGAAAGTCAGAAACATTGATAAGAGAGAGACATTGATCAGCTGCCTCCTGCACGCCCCACAGTGGAGATGTGCCCGCAAGCAAGGTACATGCCCCTAACTGGAATCGAACCTGGGACCTTTCAGTCCGCAAGCCGATGCTCTATCCACTGAGCCAAACCGGTCTCGGCATGATGCCACCTCTTATTAGCTGTGCAACTTTGGTCCCATTACTTAGATTATCAGCTCCTCAGCTTCTTCATTTATAGAATGTGGATAATAACAATGCCTTTCTCCTGTACGTATTGGTGATGAGGTTTAAGTGTGTTAGAACATCAATGTATTGTTGTCATGCCTAGCAGTGTTTCTCAACAGATCCCTAGAACATCAGCATCTGTATCCCTGAGAAGTTTCTTTCATTTTACTTTTTGATCATTATTTATTGTTGAATGTATTACATATGTCTACTTTCCCCTCATTGATTCCTTCTAGCTCACTCGCCCATTCCCTGTCCCAGGCCTTCACCACACTATTGTCTAGGCCAGTGGTTCTCAACCTTCCTAATGCCACAACCCTTTAATACAGTTCCTCATGTTGTGGTGACCCCCAACCACAAAATTATTGCTACTTCATAACTGTCATTTTGCTACTATTATGAATCATAATGTAAGTATCAGTTTTCCGATGGTCTTAAGCGACCCCTGTGAAAGTGTCGTTCGACCCCCAAAGGGTTCGCAACCCACAGGTTGAGAACCACTGGTCTAGGCCCAAGCATAGTTTCTTGAGTCCCAACGCAGACACACCAAATCAGAATCACACACAATAACACTCCTGACCTTGTATATTCAGTATGAAAACCTCCCCAATATTTGGATTAGATATCAAGTGACTAAAGAGTTAAGGTGAAATATTCACAAGCAGCGCTATGAAGATATATTTTATGCAATGGGTTAATAAAACTTGTAAGGAGTAATAATGAAAAGTTATGAGTGCAGCATAGAAGGATGTAGATATCACATGTGTATTAAACTTAATATCCTTAGTTTTCAAAAATATTAGCTATTAATATTATTAAGCATATATAAAGTAGGAGGTGTTTTGAAGGAGAGCAGACTTGCTAATGTTTTAGGGTTGTCATTTGATTAAATCACAGTTCCATGCCCTTGAGGGCCTCAAAGTTTTGACCCTGAGCCCAGAGCAATGTGGATTTGCTTCTAGTTTAATTTCTCACTTAACTGTTTGTTTCCCCAATAAAGCCTCTGTAATTTTTCTAAGCCATCTCTGTCCTGACAGTGTGTTTCAATTAATAACTATTAAAATTGCTTAATAGTTGGCTATATAGACTTGCTTTAAAAAGAGCAGAGTGAGGGAATGAAGCTATATCTTAGTAGCTGAAATTCATCAGTGCATATTTTTCACTCTACCAGTCTCATAATATTATAACAATTTTCTCTAATCATAGAAAAGCACAAGGTAAAGACATGACCTACAAGCATCTTTTTGTGGGAATTGTAAGGGGATGAAGGAGGAGGCCGAAGGCTCTAAGAAATGTCACAGAAAAATTAAAAATTTGAATTCTTACTACCAAAAACTACTACATTATTCAAACGAAAGGGAAAGTATTATGTAAAATATAGAAGTATTTTTTATTTTATAAGAAAGATCTGGAGGTTTAGATCTTCTATGTAATGCTCACCAATGTTTTCTGTTCTAATGGTGTGTGTTTTTCAATGTGTCCTCATATGTATGAAACATATTTATTGAGGATTCCAATTTCTGTACATCCTTGATAATATTTTATATGAGAATATTGTGTCTGATGCCTGATGGATAGCACTGATTTGGACACATTTCTAGAATTTACTATGTATAGGGCATTTTTCTATCAAGACATATAGACTGATACTGTGAACTATATTTTTTGCCAAGTCTGATATGCAAATTATTTTTTTTTAGTATTGACATTTTAGTAGGCATAAAATTGCATCACACCAATGTTTTAAATTTGCATTCTCTAATAATTTAATGATGTTGAGGCTATTTTTATGTGCTTACTGGCTATTTGCATATCTGATAAAATAGTTATTCAAATCTGTTGTTCATTTTTTAATTGGCTAATTTGACATCCTATTCAGTTACAAGTTTTCTTTACATATTCTGCATACAAGTCTCTTATTGGATATGTGATTTGCATATATTTTCTTCCAGTCTTTTTACTGTCTTATGGTATCTTTCGAAGTACAAAAGTTATTAATTTTGATGATTTTGTATTTATCAATATTTTCTCAATTTGCTTGTGTTCTTGATGTCAGACCTAAGAAATCTTAGCCTGACCCGCTGACACAAGCATTTGCTCTTAGGTTTTATTCTAATGTTTCAGTATATTAGCTCTTATATTTACTGCTATAATCCATTTGGAATTAATGTTTATATGTGTTTTAAAGCTACAAAGTCATCTTTTGGATGTGGTATCCAATTTTACCAACACTATTTGTGAGTTTGTGATAATAACTGTTTTTCCGTATTAAATCACCTTAATACCTTCCTCAAAAACCAATTGACCATAAAGATAAAGGTTTATTTCTGAACCCTTAAGTCTTTGCCATTGAACTATGTCTGTCTTTATGCAGTATCCCATTGCCTTGATTACTATAGCTTCGTATTAAATTTTGAAACTGGAAAATTTATCTCCTCTAACTGTGCTCTTTTTTTTTTTTTAAGATTGTTTAGCTAATCTTTTATGCTGCTTTAGGAAACATTGCTTATCTGTAGGCAATGAAAAACTATTAGTTATTTAAGTATTTTTTTCTTGATTTCAGAGAGAAAGAGAGAGGGAAAGAAAGATAGAAGCATTGATGATGAGAGAGAATCATTGATCAGCTGCCTCCTGCATGCTCCCAACTGGGGGATCAAGCCCATACCCCAGGCAATGTGTCCTGACCAGGAATAGAACTGTGACCTCCTGGTTCATAGATCAATAATCAACCACTGAGCCAGGCTATCAGGGAAAAAGTCTATTATTTATATGTTATTTATTAGGAAGGGAAATTTGTCATAATCATTCCTATGTCCATAGCAGCTGATACACTGTGTAACTTCCAAAGATGTTTGTGGAATTCATAATATTTACATTACGCACATGGACATCATGATACCCAGTGCAACTATTTCATGTAGGTTAGTGAGATTTGATAGGCTGTATTAGAAAGAGCCCTGGATTCAGAGATGGGAAAGTCTGATTCCAGTCCCTGATCTGTGACAGACTATTATTTGACCTTGAGAAACCGAGGGGCTATTCTGAGCCAGTTCCATATCCATGAAGACAAAATTACTACTAATTATTTTCTAGGATATGAGGTATCTTGATCAGTAGTAGGAAAAGTGATATGTTAGTCATTAATTGCTATTCCACAGGCAATGTAATATGGGAATAAAGGAAATATAAGGCACGAGCCATGTTCTCAAGGACTATAACTCAGATCAGGTTGTGGAATGTGCCTATTTTAAATAATGCAGTATTTTTCAATCTTCATAACTATCATTGTTATGGGATATTATACTTTCTTTTATTTTATGCTTTATCTTTGATATAGTTTCCTTTTACATTGACGTTCAATGGAATATAATTCTGCACAATTCCAATTATATCTGGCAAGTAACAAAAACACATTTTGTGTAACATACTTTGCGTTTTAGGTACATTAGCATTCTTTGTTCCTAGGCCTTAACTTATGTGGCAAAGCAATGATCTCACAGGCTCTATTTGAGATTTCAGCAGTGAGCACAGGGTTGTTTAACTCCAGTGAGTGCATTTCCTCTGCCCTTTGGTCAGAAGCATTGCAAGCAATCTAAAAATGTTAGAGGAAGAGAGAAATGAGACGAATACCCCAAATATAGTAGCTTATTTCAGACATCATTTACTATTCCAGCAACAACAAGAAAGCAGTTCTCCAAAATCCCAAGTAGGCGGTTCTACTTTCGTCGTCGTCTGCACTATGATATTTTAACAAGCGTAAAAGTGATATTTTAGTCACAAGTTCCTGTGCTTCATCAGAGACCATATATTTCTATAGGAGTTTTCATGACATCGGGAATTAATTACTTTTTAATGAATTCAGAAAAGCAAACCTCAATGGGAGTGATTTAATTATCTCCTTTCAAAAAAAGTTCCTCTCCTGTGGACAGTCAGCCACAAGGCAGAAGTACTGGAGAGTGTAATTGACTAGAAATACAGGTTACAGCCATGGATCCATTTGTATTACCCATGAAAGGTAACACGCACTAAGCAGAATACGCAGTTCAGATTTGGATTTTGTGAGATTCAACCTCAGTGAGAGTAACAAATGTGTCTTCTTTCTGTAAGGAAGCGAGTGTAGAGTAATATAAAAATTACCTTTTCAATGCAGAGAAATTTGGTTTGCTTAATTTAATTTAGAGGTTTGGCCCTAAGGGTTTTACACCAATATCAGGTCTTTTATTAAATTTACTTTCTTCAGTCACTAGGGAACAAAAAGAAAAAGAAATATTCACAATCAGTTTTGTGACTCACAGAAGGTTATTGGATGTAAATGTTTAGTACTGAAATGTTTAGTCCCCGAGTTTTAGGAATGGATTACAACATATTGTGTACACTTTAATAATTTTCCGAAAGCAATCCATCTGAGACATGCTGTCTATTATTTTAAAGGTTAGTGGATCTTACAGTATAGAATTCTACACTATAATAACTTTAGAATGGAAAGAATCTGTATGGCTAAGTGATATCTAGCCAGTGAAAGAATTGCAAAACAACAGGTAGGGGGTATCGCCTGCAGAATGACTGGCGTGACTTTTTCTAGAACTTTTAATGTCAAAAAGTTATAACATGAAATCTCTTTATCGCATCATCCCGTGCTTGTCCTTCCAGAGAAGAGATTGTGCTTTGAGGGAAGGTTGGGGAGCAGAGAAGTAGCCCTTGTCTTTCAGCTGCACCTCCAGAACCTGCTGTGCATTCAGGAATGCTGGGAAATCCAGGACAGCTGTAGTAGCTCATAAGGGGTGGGGTGGGGGTGCAGGTAGGGGTGCTGTTTAAAGAAGTATCAATACAATTGCACAGACACAGGAAAGAAACCAGGGATTGGGTGAGATAAAAGATATACAAAGCACTTTAAGGATGCAAAAGTAGGAGGATTTTCACACTTCCAACCGCAAATGATGTATCCAATGATGTGAGGCTCATCCATACGGGGTCTTGGTGCGATTTAAGAAATGATTCCTTGACTCAGACCTACGTTTTGGAAAATTATTATGATAAGACATGCGGTTGCCATCTGCTACAAAATATATCTAAATCCTTGATGTCTAAGAAGTAAATGGCATCTTGTTAGGGATTAGTAAAAGTGGTAGTGAAATAGTCAGATAAGATAAAAGGTTTGGAGCATAAGCATCAATGTCAGAATAAAAATGTCCCCAGTAATCTCTTAGAATAGAGAAAGGATCTGAAGGACTGGTCCCCAATATTTTAATAGGTGATACCAGTGGCTCCACAGTGATTGTTTCATAGTCTACTTAACAGTGGTTCTCAACCTTCCTAAGGCCACGACCCTTGCATACAGTTCCTCATGTGGTGGTGACCCCCAACCATAAAATTCTGCTACTGTTATGCATCGTGATGTAAATAGCTGCATTTTCCGATTGTTTCAGGCGACCCCTGTGAAAGGGTCGATCAAACCTCAAAGGGGTCGCGACCCACAGGTTGAGAACCACTGGTCTACTAGTATTTTGGGCAACCGACTTAGGGGTGTTATCACTTTGGAACGGCAGCTACACACATGAGAGAGCCCTCGAACTTCACCTAGCAAAACAGTATTCATACCATGATGAAGTTCAAATGTCTACCCTTAGTCACCAGAGGCATAATAATAACATGGAGACATTTTTGTCTAATTCATCATGAGGAGCCCTTAGTTTGTGTACTGGGCCCATTGGATTGACATGACCGGGCATTGAAGCAGCATGATCCATGGGAAGAGCAGAGATTATAAAGTATGTATTGTAGAACTCAAACAAAGGTTCCTGAAATTTCCCAACCAACTTTTCCTTCCATTGTACCAGGTTTTCCTTTCTCAGTGGTTTATAGGCTTTTTGAGTATTTCTTGATGCATTCAGTAGGGAGAAAATCAGTCACAGTTCTATGTCTGCAACAGCCGTGTGAGCATCATCATGCCTCCTGCTTTCTGTGCCTGTAGGAGGCTCTGAGGAGAACTGCCTCATGCTTGGCCACAAAAAAATGTCCTCTTCCTTAGCAAAAAAAGAAATAGATACAAAATCCTTATACCTCAATGCGCAGCGACTAGGCACTTGACTTGGTTCTAAGCCACTTACCCTATTATATTCTTCATCTTTTTATAACTTTGAGGACCACATAAGTATCAGAATAAAACTCTCCTGCAAATTGTAGTTGTATGTCATCATATGTATTCTTCTTGCTGGATCCAAGGTTACCTTTGTACACACTGATTGGATTGCATCATTCATCTAGATAAAATATTCTATGGCTTTGCTCTGCTCTTTGAATAGAGTGAAACATCCTGTATTGTGGTTTAAAAGTTTTACCTGGTGCAGATGTGGCTGCTACAACTCTAAAAAACCTTCCCCAGCCAAGACCGGTTTGGCTCAGTGGATAGAGCGTTGGCTTGCGGACTGAAAGGTCCCAGGTTCGATTCCGATTGGGGGCAAGTACCTGGCTTGCGGGCACATCTCCACTGTAGTGCGTGCAGGAGGCTGCTGATAGATGTCTCTCTCTCCTCGATATTTCTGACTTTCTATCTCTCTCCTTTCCTCTCTGTAAAAATTCAATAAAATATATTAAAAAAAAAACCTTCCCCAATACACATCCCTGTTTCCCCATCACATTCATGGTCTATGTTCCAGACAAGCAAACTGGCCAGAAACTGTCTCCAGACCGCTCTTATTTCTTTCCCCCAACATTTTTTTGTCTTCTCTTACTTGTTGCCTGCATCCTTTTTATTCTCCTGTCCCTTTAAAAATGTTCATGATAAACACAATAGAACACTGACTAAATGGTCGCTGGTGAAACAAACGATCTTGGAAAAAATCATACAGTCCTGAAGATTACCCCCAAAATACTCCCATTTTTTGTCTCGTCCCTCGCTGCTGATTAAAGTGTGACTGATGACTGGCCTCCTGGCTTTCCCGCTGGGATTGATGGCTCTGGAGTGGTCTTTGGATCCGCGCTGGGTTATTGTACGCTTATTGTTGCATGGACACTTCTTTCCCCTCTCTGAAAGGAAAGGATGGTCTCAGGATTTAATGGTGTTTGAATCACATTATCACTCTTGATCTAAAAGGCCTGGGGTAATAAGGTGAAGAGCCATAAAATGGAAAGGAATATTAATCATCTGATTTTTTAAAATATAAGTCTGTGCTTTGCATATTTAGAGGCGCTTGTGTGCCCCTAGAGATGTCTTATGGTCAAGTAGAGTTGATTTGAGTGACGACTAGAATATTAATTCTGAGGCGAATATTATCTCCTATTTT
>JAAGEH010000043.1:8407801-8424319 GCA_011751065.1 Lasiurus cinereus | reverse complement strand
ATATATATATATATATATATATATATATATATATGTGTGTGTGTGAATATTATCTCCTATTTTTTTGTCCCTAACATATATATATATATATATATATATATATATATGTGTGTGTGTGTGTGTGTGTGTTTATATATATGTGTGTGTGTGCACCTGGGACCCAGGCTTCCCTCACAGCCCCAGCTTTTTCCAGAAGGTCATCTTATCCTTTTATTATTTAGCATATTACGATTTTATTATTATAGATATATATTTAATTAGTATATATATTAATCCTCACCTGAGGCTATCGTTTTCACTGATTCTAGAGAGAGAGGAAAGGAGAGGGAGAGAGAGCAAGAGGAACATCGGTGTGAGAGACCAGGGATCAAGCCTGTGACCCAGGTACATGCCCTGACTGGGAATCGAACCTGCAACTTTTCTCTGCCTGGGACAGCATTCTAAACACTGACCAACACCAGGCAGGGTTTTGTACCTAATATTTAACGAACGGTACTGTATTTAGTAGGCTTTCATGAAATATTAAAGCATTTGTAGTAAATAAATACGTTTTTAGACATTTGACTGTTAGAGCTGACTTGTAGTAAATGAGAGGAGGTGCTTTTGAAATAGTAGGATGAGATTAAGATCTGGTAGCATGGATTTAAAGAATAAAAGGGTTTTATATTCCTTTGAAAGTGGTGGTAAACCAGTAATGGGTTGAAGCATAAGCATAAGATGATTGAGTGTAGATTTAAAGATCTCACTGGATGCTGTGCCGGAAATGCCCGTGATGATGCCAGGATGGAAGAAGGAAGGCTCCTTGAATCATCTGGATGAAAAATCAGGGTGATGCAGTGAACACTGTAGGCAGTGCAGAGGACCCACTATTTTTAGGGGAGGATATAGAGAAATGGCCTAAAAGCAGCAAAAAAGAGCAAGTAGTACCCATATTCTACCTTTAAGTATTTATGAAGGAGGAGAGAGAGAGAAAAAAATGAGCAGGTCAAAGACACTAAGAATTCAAGAAAATTAACCATCAAATGGGTGCTGTGCTCCCACCATAAATGTGATGGCGTTTGGTTTGGCTCTCAAGCGGTTGCTTCAAGTTGGATTCATTCTCCAAATAGGGGTACGTACTGACTTTTGAATTATAGCCACACATTGCTGACAAGGGGAATGGTGTGTAGGCATTCAGTCTGCCTCTGGCTACCTGTGTGGGTTTTGGTTAAATCTCTTAACCTATCTTTTTTCAGTAAAAAAAAAAAAGATTATAAAACAGAGATGTTCAGAGTTTAATTGAGATGAAGCAGCTGCAAAGCTGATTGCATACACCAAAGGCACTTAGATTCGGAAAGAGTCATCACTGTTATCAACAGGGTACCACTATGTATATGTGTGTACATCAATCTTTTTATTCCAACATATACCATAATATATAATAAAGAGATAATATGGTAATTAGACCGGACGAAAGAACAACCTTCCAGAATGTCATTCTGGAACCACCAGTGGCTGGGGGTGGGGCCACAGGGCCACAAGGCAGCTGGGGCTGTGAGGGCTGAGCCCCTTGCACAAATTTCATGCACCGGGCCCCTGGTGTTCTGGAAATAGATGAAATAATTTTTACCCGTCGGCGCATTTAATGTGCATCAGAAGTTTCACAGAGCGCTCCAGTCTCACTGCCCCCTCTCTTTCTCACTTCTGGAATTAAAATAATGGTTTTGAAGTTATTTTCATGGTAATAAAAAGTGTATTTCATTATTGCGAGCATGTGCCACGAGGCATCTCAATCAGTATCTTTCGGATGGTGTGCCCCGGTCCGCTGCTTTACTAATTATAGGTCTGGCTGCCTGCGTGTTTAATAATCTTGTACTTTGATTCAACAGTGGGATGTCAGCCTGTCTGCGTAATGCAGGAACACAGTCCCGGACAGAGCACTTGGCTATGAACCTGAGGGAGTCATTCAGCATTGGCAGAATAAATGGATTAGGGCATTGTTCTCTTTCATCTTCCGACTGTGATCCCCCCCTGAATCTCAGAGTTCAGTGACTCAGAAGAAGGCCCGCGATTGCTCTTTGTGAATTCAGCGAGGTCACACCATAACCTCTTAAAGCAATTAGCCCAGATGGCATACGGCTCACTGGCTCTATCAATATTTGTTGAGTGTTTATGGCAATCACTGGTGTCATGTCCAGCCCTGTCAATGTGCAACACTGATTTTGAGTGTCCTTGGCACAGAGCAACAAGTAGGCACTGGGAGAGATTCACAGGGAAGAAATCATAGAACTTAGCGGGAAAAGCTTATGTTCACCTGGGCTGATTCCTCTGGGACTCATTCTTCTGGAATTCTCCTCCCACTGGGGTAACAGAGAAGTGTTTGAGTGAACGGAGACATATGGCTGTATACACATATGTATGCTTTTAAGTAGAAGATCTGTATCATAAAGTTAGTTAGGTTGAACCATACAAAAATGACAATACCCATGTTTCTAATATATAAAAATTGCAAATATTTTTAAAAATTTAACCGGACAGTACTTTTTCACTGTATAAAAAGTACTCGAGCCAAAACTGGTTTAGCTCAGTGGATAGATAGAGTGTCAGCCTGCAGACTGAAAGGTCCCAGGTTCCATTCCGGTCAAGGGCATGTACCTTGGTTGTGGGCACATCTCCAGGAGGGGGCATGCAGGAGGCAGCTGATCAATGTCTCTCATGGATGTTTCTATCTCTCTATCCCTCTCCCTTCCTCTCTGTAAAAAATCATTAAAATATAGTTACAAAAAAAAAAAGTACTTGCTGAGACTGGTTTGGCTCAGTGGATAGAGCGTCGGCTTGCGGATTGAAAGGTCCCAGGTTCAATTCCGGTTGGACACATGTACCTTGCTTACGGGCACATCTCCACTGTGGGGCGTGCAGGAAGCGGCTGATTGATGTCTCTCTCTCATCGATGTTTCTGACTTTCTATCTCTCTCCCTTCCTCTCTGTAAAAAATCAATAAAATATATTTTTTAAAAAAAGTACTTGAAAGAATTGAAGATGGAGATACTATTTAAAATCCTAACATGCAGAGGCTTCTATTGTAATTATGTTTGTGTATTTTATCATAGTCTTTATGATATGCATTTAATGCAGTTGTGAAGTTACTTTATAGGCAATGTTGTCTCCACTCATTTATTATCCCTTGGTTTCAAATTCTGGCAGTTTTCCAGCTCTGAGAACTTGTGTTCATTACCAAGCTCATCTGTAAAATAAGACTAATGACTGGATCTAACTCATAGAACATTTAGGAGTCTTAAATGAGAGAATACATGGAAAATATTTAGCACGGGCCTAGAACCTGATTAGTGTTAAAAAAAGTGTTAACTTATAAATATTTTCTTCTTAATAAAAACTCTTAAAATCATATTTAATGGCCACATGATGTAATATCTCATATATGAAAGTCTCTATTACATTCTAATTGTATGACAGATTTTTTTTTTCCAATCTCACTCAAATAGTGGCCACATTTCATTTTCTTATTTATGGAGAATAACATGGGACCTTGTGTGCATTGCCCATAAAGCAGATATAGCTTGTAAAAATGCCTGTAACTTAGGCATTCAACTTCCTTTCATTCCTAGAGAATGGGAAGAGTAATACTTTTATAATTTTATTTTTTAAAATATATTTTATTGATTTTTTACAGAGAGGAAGGGAGAGAGACAGAAAGCCAGAAACATAGATGAGAGAGAGATATCAATCAGCCGCCTCCTGCACACCCCACAGTGGAGATGTGCCCGCAAGCAAGGTACATGCCCCCGACCGGAATCGAACCTTGGAACTTTCAGTCCGCAAGCCTACGCTCTATCCACTGAGCCAAACTGGTCTCGGCGACTTTTATAATTTTAAATTTCTGGATTCAAATTCTGCCTGCCCCTTGGCGGGTAGCATTAGGAAAATTATTTAACACTGTGATCCACAAGCAACTCACTCTTTGGTTTTAGTAGTTGGCCAATAATACAGGTGATTTTCCTTATTACTAATGCCAGAGAGGCATTCTTAAGGAATATTCTTCCATGTGGTTGGTTTATTTTAATAAATAAAACATATCAGTAGGACTAAGCTGCGCCTAGTGTCTTAATATTATTTGTTCTCCTGATCTGGAAGAGTTGTGATCTGCCATCTCAACTTCCACCAACACAATAGTATCCTCAGAAACAGCTGGTCACTCATGGTCTATTCTTCCTTGTGCTGCAATGTTAATGGCTAACGGGTTTATTATTAAGTGCAGATATCCAGATCAGGGTAATTAGGGTAATTACAATGGTCTGGAATAGAGAAGTTCACTGGGGTAATTTTTTCTTCTGTGCCCTGAGATGTGATATTTCTTAGTAATTTTTTTTATTTTACAAATACCAAACATGTGGATCCTTTTAAGACCAAAAGTTTGTGTGTGCATCTAATTTTTAGAGAAAAATTGGTTTGTGAGATCACTTTTCTAGGGAGCCAGATTGTGACACACTATTTGGGAATAACATGAATTCTTTAAAGCAGTGCATGTTTATTACATGGAAATTAGAAAGAGATGAACAATAATAAGAAGCAACACAATAGAACAGTAACTCCTTACATAGTTCCTTACCTTACCCCAGAAATGAGTGCTGTAAGATGTATAGACCTTGTTGTTTAATTCTTCCAGAGAGTACTCATTCTCCCCCCTCCCTCTCTCTCTTTCTGTCTCTCTCTCCCTCCATCTCCTTCCTCCCTCATCCTGCCTCCTTGTTTCTCACAGCATGCATACTTTATATGTTTATATCTTCCTATATAACTCTAATTATGTATAGTCTTATTACACTATATAATCACTTAATGATATACTACAAACTTCTTTCCAAGTCAATTAGCCTATACTTGCAGTATTTTTTATAGCTTAATATTTATTATTTCTCTTAAAAATGTAGCAGAAAAGCACATATTGATGGATGTTTAGCCCATACATAAAACCTTTTATTTAGAGTATAATATTCCATTCTTCTTATTAAATTTTCCAAATCATATTATTAATTGCAAATATTTGTATCTACTGGCATGGTGTTTATATTTATAGGGATCACTTCTAAATATACCCTATTACATGACTGTTATTCATATTTCTAAAATTTAGAAATATAGGATTTCTTTCAGTTACCCCTGCTGACTTTGACAAAACATCTGTAGTTGTTCTAACATAATTTACAGTCAGTTCAGATGATGGATGGATAAGGCATGGGGTAGTTTACCAGAATATGACCCAAATGTTGTAAGTTTCATGTCACTTGCACAATCAGGGATATTAGATACTGTATGAAGGAGAAGGACATTAGATCACCTGACTGTAAGCCAAGCTTTCTGTATAAAAATGCACCAGTCTTTCTTAATCATTACGATTTAGCCATCTGAACCGCATTCCTGTTTGCATAGAAGATTGCTTGAGCAATGGGCCTCTGCAGTCCGGCCTTTACAATACCTGGGATTAATGGTCAGTTCCGTGGTTAATGTGCGGAATTTTCTGGACCGTGGTAAAAATCATCAGTGCTCTTACTCACCCGCCATTAGTCGGAATAATGACAGATTTTGTGAAAGCATCATTCTGTTGGCACTTTTAAGAGCTATCCTGCTTCCTTTATTTTTCTTGATTGTTTACCGTAGGCAACTAAAGTGACCAATGGGAAGAATTACTTGTTTTAACTCCATAGTTATCAAATGCCATTTATTAGGATATAAACATCTAAACCCACATATTTAAATTCTCATGTGTAGAAAGTGAATTAAAAAAAATCTATGTAGCCGAAACCGGTTTGGCTCAGTGGATAGAGCATCGGCCTGTGGACCGAAAGGTCCCAGGTTCGATTCCAGTCAAGGGCATGTATCCTGGTTGTGTGCATATCTCCAGTGGGGGGGCATGTAGGAGGCGGCTGATCAATGTCTCTCTCTCTCATTGATGTTTCTAACTCTCTATCGATGTTTCTAGCTCTCTATCCCTCTTCCTTCCTCTCTGTAAAAAATCAATAATATATATTTAAAAAAAAATCTATGTACAAATCTCTGACTGGATCTAGGATGTATTTGCTCCTTGTCTATGTGGATTCTAAGGATTTTTTTTGGAGATGATATTCAACCCTAACAGATACGTGGGATTTTATGCCCAGCATATGGAAACTCGTACAAGAGGTGGTTGTATAACCACTTTTGAAGATGTATGTTTGTGAGATCACTTTTATAGGGAGCCAGATTGTGACACTCTGCTTGGGAATAACATGAATCCTTTAAATAGTTTCCTATGTTTTTGTTATTTAAAATCCAAAAAAGATAAAAAGAAGTTGGGGTTATTAATCTAGGCCCTTTTTGCCCATCAAGCCCTCAAATATTCATTAGCATTGGAGATGATCTTCATTTTGTGAATAGTCTCTTTCAGGATTTGACTTTAGTCACAGCTCAGTTTCTTTCTTTACATCTCATTTTTCTCTCTGCCCTAATTAAATCATTACCTTTTTAGACTTTGGGGGAAATAAGGGATAAATAACTAGTATTCTCTTCAAAATCATTGTCTATTCCCCACTTCCACCCATTTTTTCTGAAATGGTCAACTTGGTGATAGATTCTTGAGCCAGATTTTAAATTTGAAGAGGATCCTACAAACACAACATCTCATAAACTATTTTCACTCTCCTGAGGGTGAGTGAAATTGTTTAGTGTTGAACAATTGCCATGTTCAGGGCACCGTGGCTATGTGTGAGAGCATTGGTTTGAGGAATAGTTACTTTCAGCGAAGATGGAGCAGACCAATGACATTTACCACCATTTACTGATGGTATAATATATGCCAAAGTCCCTTGTTAGGCATTTCACATATAATCTGTTTTAAGTTAAATCAGGCCCCTTTCCCAAGAGACAGACATTTGTGGCTGTTTTTAGATGAAAAAAAAAAATCAGAATTATTGAAGTCTTTGCTTTAAACTCAGACCTGTATCAACTCATTGCTTTGATACATGATTGTTGAATCAAATTACTTCTCTGGGCCTCAATTTCTTTGTTCCCAAAATGATAATAGCACATACAACTCAGAGAATTTCTATAGAGATAAAATAATGTTTGTAAAGCACACATAATCACTAATTGGCTGTTATTATTACCTAAAACAACAGAACTAGTGTTCAAAAATATTTTCTCGGGGAATTCGTCAATTCATTATGGAAGCTCTGTAAAAGAAAATGTAAAAAGAGTGCATTGAGTCTGCAGGAACACACATGATCCATGAAGACATAGTGATTTAAATTTATGGCGATGTTTAATAATTGATGAATCAAATGCAATTATAATCAGATTGTGGGAGTAATGAAGGAAAATTTGGTTATATAAGTGATTGTTTATTTCTATATCCTTCTGCTTCATACATGACCAAGTTTTTCTTTGTAGATTATGAAACAACTAGAAGCCTGATGCATGAAGATTCTTGCTAGAATGGGCTTTCCTTTCCCTGGCTGCTGACACTGCCTTTCCACTCTGGTCCAGTTCCTTGCCACTCAGGCCCTGGAGCCCTCTTTCTGCTCCAGCCCCACCTGCCCACTCTGCCCAGAGGCCTTGAGAGACCAGGGGTGGGGCAGAATGCCTGAGTCATCGCCATGGTGATGATGCAAGCATCCTGCCCCCATCACTGGGCACCTGTATATATATGCAAGTTCACTGCCATCTTTGTTGGGTTAATTTGCATGTCACTTCTGATTGGCTGGTGGCATAGCAGAGGTACAGTCGATTTACATGTTTGTCTATTACTAGGTAAGACAAGAGGCCCGATGCATGAAATTCATGCAAGGGGCTTGCCCCCTGCCATGGTGGCCGCCTCTACCTCGCCCCCGCCCACCCAGCTTTGTCAGGAAGGACATCCAGTCTCATTAGCATATTATGCTTTTATTATTATAGATTATTATAGATGTCTCTCAATTTCTTTGTTTTGCTTCTATACCTAACAGAGTGCTGGGGTATTAAATACTCATTAAATAATCGTGATCAAGAGCTTTTACAAAGGTGTCTCTGGACTACAGAAAGCCTGTGTGGAAAAATTAGCATAATAAATGTGAGACGGCTTTTATTAGAAAGGCTGACTTATGAAGTTTACTCTTAATTGCCGCATAAACTTGAATTTTGGAAGAGTCTCCGCCGCTTTCAGAATTGTAAGGAGTGGCTCACTGTGCCTGCATGGTACAATGTGGTCCATGCCAAACACCTGCTTTCTTTCTGAGAGTCTGGAACTTCGGTAGGTGCTAGGCAGAGGGTGTCTGAGTTATTACACACAGTAGATAGAAACCCTGGGCACTAAGGCTCTAGTGAGCTTCTGCAGTAAACAACGTTTTACATGTGCTGTCAGAATTAATTTGTAGAGAAATTAAGAGCATACTGTGTGCATTCATGGAGAGAGGACACTTGGAATATATCCCTCATCCCCTCGGGATGTGGGCCCATGTGCTTTTCCCCTTTGCTGACTCTATTTTGCATCTTTTCACTGCGATAAATCATGGATAGGAATGTGACTCTATGCTGAGGCCTGTGAGTCCTCCTTAAAAAAAAAATTATTCCTCCTGGGGATGGTCTTAAGAGACCCACCCAGCATTCTCTAGTTCAAGAATCACCAAGCCCCACCCATAGCCACTGTAGGCTGCACATTTGGCATGCAATGGCAAACATCCAGGGCATAGAATAAAATAGGAGTGGAGTGAGGTGGGTGCAGTGGAATGGGTGTGTGACATAAAAGCCAAAGAGGGTAAGCTATTCAGTGGAGAAGATCGATGGAGATAGGAGAAAGGAGAAAGTTATTAGTGCCTCAGAATGGTTAAATCATTATCTCTTCTCTCTCCAATTTGTTTTAGACCAACTGAGAAATAAGGTGAAGGCAGAATGTGGAAGCCAGGTTACTACCTTATTACTTATACTAGAGACCCGCTGTATGAAAATTCATGCACTGTAGAAGGAGTCCTTCAGTCTAGCCTGCCTTCCCCCTCTCACAGTCCGGGAGCCCTCAAGGGTAGGAGGCAACCCAGTGACCAGGAGAAGGGGATGCCCCATCACCCTCTGCTGCTGCCACTGCCAGCAGTACAAGCCTTGGCCGGCCCTGGTTACCTGAGCCTCAGGCAGCTGCCATCTGAGGCTTGCCTGTGTTTCCAGCCAGCCCTGGGTGGCTGGGGGACTAAGGGACTGGGGGACTCCAGAGGCAAGTGCACTCCGTGTGCCTGTCACCCCAGTGGGGCTGAGGGGATTCGGTGCCACCACCTTGTGGCTGTGGATGCTGCCATCTTTGAGGGCATGGTAGTCAATTAGCACATTCCCTCCTTATTGGCTGTGGGTGCTGCCATCTTTGAGGGTGTGAGGGTCAATTAGCATATTCCCTCTTTATTATATAGGTTAAAGACTGTGTTTTACTCTATAAAGGCATAAGTATTAATGTCCCAGTCAGTTTTCTATTAGAATTAGAAACATTTACCAATTGCATAAGATTATGCCTGGCTTCTTTTGTCATCCACTTCAGTTACTCTTATTGTACTCTTTACAAATACCAGGAAACACCAGTAATGAAGAAGCATTATCCCTAAGCATTGGGGCAAATAGAAAGACCTATAATATTTAAAACCCCAATTACTAAGCAAGATACAAGAGAGGTAGAGTTCAATCATGTAAAACATTTTTTTTCTCCCAAGGGCCATTTGGATATTTATAGCATCATTCCCAGGCCATGCAATATTATCAACCTAAAAATTATCTTGTTATGCTGAAACCGGTTTGGCTCAGTGGATAGAGCGTTGGCCTGCAGACTGAAGGGTCCCAGGTTCCATTCCAGTCGGAGGCACATGCCTTGGTTGTGGGCACATCCCCAGTGGGGGGTGTGCAGGAGGTGGCTGATCGATGTTTCTCTCTCATCGATGTTTCTGGCCCTCTGAAAAAAATTAATAAAATATATTTTAAAAGTATTATCCTGTTATATTTGGTGAAACAATGAAGTCACTCCTAATTCCTTGGTGGGGCCAGACCAAATGATTTTGTGGGCCTTATAGAGCTGGTGTAAAAGTTAGATATTAGGAGTTCACAAATGGTAAAGTCTCCTCTGTAAAGGACAAACATATACCTTTGTGGAATAAGTTATTTCATAAGGAAGCCAAAGAGACTTGTCATAAAAGCCAGACATTTGAAGTTAGTTAACAGAAAAATTGGTTATTAATCAAAAGAGACACAGTTTTGGTATAGGTGGATCATATGGATTTTTTTTTAACTATCCAGAGTGTTTTGATGTTATGGTGCTCACTCACAGCACTACCAGTGTACTATTGTCAACCTTATTATTGAGATTGTAGGTTGAGCTATTGATCTAGAGATTCCAAATAGCAGGGGCTTGAAATACACATTTGTTTTTGATCTCACATAATAGTCTAGACCAGGTAGGTTGAGTTCGTGACTCCAAGAACCCAAGCTTTTTTTTTTTTTCCTATCTTGACCTTTCCTAGGGCATTGACATCTTTACCTGGTTAAAAATGGCTTATCATTTCACTCACAGCTTTTGTCAGGAGGAAAGATGTCAGAAATCCCCTTGATTTAAGAAGATTGTATGGAAGATTTTTTTTCTCACATTATATTGTGATCTTAGATACACAATCATACCTAACTGCAAGAGAGTGTAGGATATGTCTTTTTCCTTTATTTATTTATTTATTTTTATTTTTATTTTTTTTGGGGGGGAACCATCTATTTCATTTCTAAACAGTGGGAGGGGGCGGTCATTGGTGTAGAAGGAGAGAATTATTATTGGAGGGAAGCCAGAATTTATTTACAGATTCCATCTTTTTACCTATCAAAATATCTCAGTTTAGCCAAAACCTGTTTGGATCAGTGGATGGAGCCTTGGCCTGCGGACTGAAAGGTCCCAGGTTCGATTCTGGTCAAGGGCATGTACCTAAGTTGGGGGCACATCCCCAGTAGGGGGCGTGCAGGAGGCAGCTGATTGATGTTCCTCTCTCATCGATGTTTCTAACTCTCTCTCTCTCTCCCTTCCTCTCTGTAAAAAAATCAATAAAATGTATTTTTAAAAAATCTCAAACTCTTTACCATTTAAACACCCTCAGCCACACCTCTACTAAAAAATCCCCAACTCTGATCTAAGGTATCCATTTTATACAGCCATCTTCATTGTAATTCTGAATGTAACTCAGATCTTGCCAGTTATACTTGGAAGGCAAGAGAGAGAGAGAGCGCCCATTGTCCATTCAGTAGCACTGTGGGTATAGAGTATTCATTTTGTGGTTGTGAACCGCAGTAGGTACAAGAGAGTTCTGGAATCTACATCAGTAGATTCACTTTCCGGGACTATGACAGCTCCCTTTGCTGAGTCTATGTTATGATTATTGAATATTCCCAACACTGGCAGCTTCCAGTGAATTGTGTGGCTCAGGAGCCAGCAACTGTGGTAGGAGTTTTGCAGTTTCACAAGCAGTGTCCTGATGATTCAAGATTCAGAAACTTCTTGGAGTTGAGATTCTGTGTTCCGGCTCTAAAAGCAATTTATTAAAGCATAAACTGATCTATTTCTCCCACCTTTCCCATGATTCTATAAGCCGTTGCACACCCAGTAATAACTCATTTCTCCCTACACTAGCTAGTATGAAGTGTATTCTTGACAACTAAAATCTTGTGACAAGTTAGTAGAGCCTTCTAATAAATAAATCATTTCATTTATTTGTTCACTGAAGTGACCAAAAGATAAAACGCACTCGAGCAACTTCTAGTCTAGTAATTGATAGTTGATGCTTACTGATAATTTACCCATGTGCCAGGCACCAAAGAGTTCTTCCAACAATATAATTTTCAAAGTCAGCAATTACTTATGTATTAGGGATGATTGTATCTTTCTTCTGTAGGTGAGAAAACCAAGTTCTAGAGGAGTTAGCACAGCCTGGTTATCTAAAACTTATATACAGTCCAGACAGCATTTGAAATCAGAAATTTGACTTAACAGTTACAGAACTAGAAAGGCATTTATTACAATCATCATTAAGCATATACTAAATTGCAAGTTTGACAAAGATGATGGAAAAGCTTGAGATATTAGGACAATGTAGACACCAATTGGAAGATGGATTGAAAATTGGGTATGTTGATGGGTGCCACTGAAGTTTCTGAGTGTGTGTGTGTGTGTGTGTGTGTGTGTGTGTGTGTGTGTGAGAGGGAGAGAGAGAGAATTGAGGAGAGAAAGACAAGAACATCAATGATGAAACAGAATCATTAATTGGCTGTCTCCTGCATGCCCCCTACTGGGAATTGAACCTACAACCAGGGCATGTGCCCTTGACTGGAATTGAACCTGGTTGATGCTCTATCCACTGGGCCAAACTGGATAGGGAGAAAATTAATAATACTTTGTGAAGTTGCTCCTTTATAGGGAGATGGGATTCAGAATAGAACTTCTAGCTACTTTAAACAGTATTTTTGTCTTAAAAATAGATTCTGCATCACAGATTCAGGCCTATAAGAAAGCACAGAAGTATTTTTAACTCCTCTCAATTAGAATATATAATTCTCATCATGACTTAATTTATATATTGAGATGACAATAAAAGAACCTTGACTTTTTCATAATTTAACTAGAGGCCTGGTGCATGAAATTCATGCAAGAGGAGGCCTTCATTCCCCTGGCTGCCTGCATTGGCTTCCCTCTGGCACCCGGGACCCAGACTTCCCTTGCAGCCCTCGCTTCATCCGGAAGGTTGTCCAGAAGGACAGCTGGTCTAATTAGCATATCACATTTTATTATTATAGATTTGCGGAAGCATACCATATAAAACATAGCCTAAAGTTTTAAAAACTTTAAAGTTCTGAAATCTTAGCTAGCAATGCCGAGCCGCATTTTCTCACCAATGACTCCATGACTTAAAAGTGTTTGTTTATTTGACAAACTGCTTTTATTAAGTTGCAGTAGCTTAATTTTCCCGTTGTAGTATCAAACCATGCATTAGTGTCCAACCGAATGTTCATGGACACAATGATTTTTATTTACCATGCTATAGTAATATAATTTCAGCTAAAGCAAATGACCTCAATATTTTACTTAATAAATGCAGTGTTAGTATGGATCTATTGTTCTTGAAAATATTGAATATCAGGCATAAGGCCTAGGAGTGCATATGTAGCTCATTTTGAAATATTGAAAAATAAAATTGAAATATTGTCTTACTCTTTTCATGGGGAGTTTGGGGGTTGACATACAAAGATTCAGAAATTGTTGACTTAGAGGAAATTGTATATTTTAATATATTTTATTGATTTTTTACAGAGAGGAAGAGAGAGGAATAGAGAATTAGAAACATTGATGAGAGAGAGACATCAATCAGCAGCCTCCTACACACCCCTCACTGGAGATGTGCCCTCAACCAAGGTATATGCCCTTGACCAGAACCTAACCTGGGACCTTTCAGTCCACTAGTCAGCACTCTATCTACTGAGCCAAACTGGTTTCAGTGAAAATTGTATATTTGAATTTAAAAACAGATGCTTTCTTTTAAAAGTTAAGAGGAAAAAGAATATAGAGTTGAGGTTTTGTTTGGCATGCCTTAAAAATCTCTTCTGGAAGCCTTCCCAGGTTATTAGCCAAACCCAGTTATGTGGAGCCCTCCATATTCTTAGATAAGGTGTGGAAACCAAGACAGAGAAGTTGAATGACCCGGAAGTACAAACATGACCTCTTTTGGCACCAGCCATCGTTCACCCCATTCAGAAGCTGAGTGCAAGCTACCTTGGGAGCAATGGTGCAACAAGAAGAAACCACGGAGAACGATCCACGGGTTGCCTTTATTTTACAATGTCTCTGGATATCCAGGTCATTGTAAATATGCTTCTATTTGAGGAAGCTTAAGTGAAACTTTCTAGAATGAGCATAAGAAATAAAACATCAGACAATCTAGATTGGCGAACATTCTACAAGATACTTGGAAAGGACTCATCAAAACTGCCAAAGTCTTGGAAAACAAAGTGACTGTATTCCAAGATGACTGCTGGAGTACCATGTATATCACCATTGCAGACTGAAAGAAGCATAAAATGTGTCATTGAAATAGCTGTCCCTTCAAGTTTCAGTAAATTGTCCTTGAGAAGCCTTCCCAGAAAATACACAGCATCTAGTTAAGCTCTTTGACTGAGTTTTAACCACCTGGCCAAACTTAAGTACAATGGAATCTGGGGAGGCTTTTGATTCAATGATAGTGTACCCAGTAAAAAATAAAATAAAATTTGGCCCTAGCTAGTTTTGTTCAGTGGGTAGAGCGCCAGCCTGCAGATTGAAAGGTCTGAGGTTTGGTTCCAGTAAGGCAGTGGTTCTCAACCTTCCTAAGGCCGCGACCCTTGCATACAGTTCCTCATGTGGTGGTGACCCCCAACCATGGAATTTTGCTACTGTGATGCATCGTGATGTAAATATCTGCATTTTCCCATGGTCTTAGGTGACCCCTGTGAAAGGGTCGTGACCCCCAGGTTGAGAACCGCTGTAGTAAGGGCATGTACTGGTTGCAGGCTTGATCCCCGGCCCTGGTCAGGTTGAATGCAAAGGCAACCAGTCAATATGTCTCTCTCACATTGATGTTTCTCTCTCTTTCTCTCCTTTCTGCTCTCTCTAAAAATAAATGGAAAAATATCCTCAAAAGAGGATTAACAACAACAACAACAAATCAAAATTCTGTTACTTTACGAAGAAGGAAGCATGAAGTTTAGATTACACAACTATTGATTTCTGGCATATGATTAATAAACTGTTTACTTAATGTATCATAAGCAATATGTGTAAATAAACTTTGAAGAATAAGAATTATTTTTATGCCAAGACCGGTTTGGCTCAGTGGATAGAGCGTCAACTTGCGGACTGAAAGGTCCCGGGTTCGATTCTGGTTGGGGGCACATCTCCACAGTGGGGCGTGCAGGAGGTGGCTGATCGATGTCTCTCTCTCATCGATGTTTCTGACTTTCTATCTCTCTCCCTTCCTCTCTGTAAAAAATCAATAAAATATATTTTTTAAAAAAAGAATTATTTTTATGTTGTTCATTAGATTCCACATAGGAGTGAGATACTTCTTCACAATGTCAGTGACACATCTTTCTCTGACAGGCTTATTTCACTTAGCGTAGATCCAGAGACATAAAAACATAGAACAGACTGTCAGTCCTCGGAGGGAAGGCAGGGGCCGGTGGAGGCAGGAAGAGATCAACCAATGAACTCATAGGCAGGTAGCATAACCCATAGACACAGAGAGTAGGTTGTTAAAGGCTTGAGAAAAAGGGAGGGGGGGGGGGCCAAAAGGGGGAAAAAAGGACATATATAATACTTTCAACAACAAAGATTTATTTTACAAAGAATTGTTTTTTTGTTTTTTGTTTTTTAAATATATTTTATTGATTTTTTTTTACAGAGAGAAAGGGAGAGGGAGAAAGAGTCAGAAACATCAGTGAGAGAGAGAGAGACATCAATCAGCCGCCTCCTGCCCACCCCCTACTGGGGATGTGCCTGCAACCAAGGTACATGCCCTTGTCCAGAATCGAACCTGGGACCTTTCAGTCCGCAGGCCGACGCTCTATCCACTGAGCCAAACGGGTTTCGGCCAAATAATTGTTTTTAATATTTTGATTATAAAAATAAAATACATGAATGCAGGAAAATAAAATATTTTCTGAAGGAAAGGCTCCACAAAGTGACTTGAAAATAAGGAGAGAGGAATTCAGTTTTGTACTGAGATTGCCCACTCTCTAAATATTCCTCTTCATGTCTGTTATCAGTCTGGTACTAAGTATATGGAGCCGGGCCTAGAGTTACAATATCTTAAGCCTATATTTGCTCATCATCACTGTGAACCATAAGGAGATGATCTTGGAAACTTCCTGATACCCAGCAACTCAGCCACCTCCAATTCCTAGAGTGCAGTAACATGGCTGACTGTGACCAAGGAAGACCACACTGGTGAGCATGTCACCAAGCATTGCTGGCTGTGATCCTCTGAACAACATGGGGTGATAAATCACATTGTCATCCACAGTTGATAAATTGCTTACAGAGCTTAAGCAACTTTCCCAGAAATGCACAGCTAGTATAAGAGGTAGAGCCAGAATATTGATCAAGATCTGTCAGACTCTGAAGTTGAGCCTCTTAAATACTACCCCACCCTGAAGTTTTATAGCTTCTTTTTGTCTTGCTTAACTGGATAGTCACGCTGGCCTTGAATAATTGACCGACAAGTTTCCAAGTTTTCAAGGCAGTTTGGATCTCCGATAATATTCTGGGGTCTTGAAATTTCACTTATGCTTCTTCTTCTTCAAAAAAAAATTCTTTTCAGCTTCTGTTTCCCTGAACTTCAGAGTTATTATTTTTGAGAATTTGTACTTTGAGATGGTGAGCTCTTATATTAGAGAAAAAAAATGTGTGTGGGTATGTGTTCTTTGTGTAAATAGGTGGTTAGCACAGTCCAGTTCTCAACAGTTACATAAAATAATTATTTCTTT
>JAAGEH010000043.1:8386137-8407791 GCA_011751065.1 Lasiurus cinereus | reverse complement strand
AAGATGGAAGTGATTGTTTCAGAGCCACACAACCTACTACTGGACAAGTTGTGCATAGAATCCTAATCTTCAAAGAAGTCTATTAAAATTACTACTAATTAAATGGTTCTCAATATTTTGTGAACCCTGGGAGCTAACGAGTTACTTAACTGAACTGCAAATGTTTGGTACTCATATACCAAATATGACCCATAGACGGAGTAAAATATGTCTTGCCATGAATATATTTCTTCTCCTTAAGTGTTTACAAAATACGTTATTTTTAATGTTTTTAAGTGTTACTAAATTAATACTATGTTTTAGCTAAGGAAAGACACTACCAACTCGAGATGCACTCTTTTTTGTACCGCCAGTTATAATTTTATGACACCATTGATTGAAAAATGATTGCTAATTTTACAACTGTTAAAATGTGAGAACTGACATCGACTGTAAAATAGATAGGATAGAGTGCCTTGCAGGCATTAGCTCATGTCAGACCCTCTATTTTCCTTTAGAAAAACGCTATTCAACAAATATCAATTGTGTTAGATATTGCTTTGCTTACCTGAGAGTTCTACACAAAGAAGACATGGGCAAATGATTTAGGAGTTTACAATCTTGTAAACATCAAAAGCACTTGAGAGTAAGGAGCCTTGCCAACTTATATAGATTTCTTGAATGAAAATAAACATTTTATTCTTTCACATTTTCCAGTGGCATACGTTTCACCATTCCAAAGTTGGGTGGTCCATCATCTTTCTTACCATCTTGTCTACTATCTCTGCTTTAGTATAGACCGTCCAAATTCTAGTACTCTAGGGGTCTCTGCAGTCCCCATATTGCCTGTCCCAACAAAGCTTTGGACACCTGACTGTGCCATGATTTCTTATTGAGGAAGCTATATATGGACCAAGAGAGTCCTATTTTGCCTCATGGCAGACCCGGAATAAATAACAATGTGACTGGAAGGACTCCACCTTCCTCCACTGCTGTATCATCTAAAGTGACTCTGAGAGGATTCCCTCACTGAGCGTGTGCGAATGGGAAGCACAGGCTGATGCATGCAGGTAAACTGAGAAAATCACTGAAATGTTTGTGCTCTGTGCTGCACTCTTAATCTTATTTCATCCACCATCTTAGCTTTTTATAGGAAAGACGCCGATCACCATTTCCTCAATGCATAATGCCCCACTCACTGCCAGTGGATGGGGAAATTGCATTGGACACCATTCTATCAAATATTTATCTCCCTAATCTGTTTACCATTATCGGTTGAACAATAACATGGCTAATAGAATCAGATAAATAGCAGTTGGTGGGTTAGCTGGGATTTCTTTGTCAGATTTTGTCAAATCTTCCAGATTTTTCTCCTCAGTAGCTATTGTGTTCAAAATTCGCTCAGAAATGTCTTCAGTTGTGTCTCTCACAACCTGTCCTGACATCAACAGGCAAGCGTGATGGCAGGACGGTTTCAGTGCTTTGTTCCATTCTGATGCTCTTGACAGGAGGTGGGAACATTTCCTGTTCCAAAGGGAAACGTATCATTTAGCGCCAAACCCCTCATTGGTGAAAAGGGATTTTATCCTTTGTGCAAAAATATCATCACTATAATCAACACCCAACCTAGCTATTTTTTGAGACCTCTGGTTCAAGGAGAACATTTAATGGGAGAAAGGGCTGGAGAAGATCAGCAGTCCGTCAAAGAGATGGGAAAAATCAGAAATGATATGAGAATATTTTTTAAAAAAATGAGGAAACAGAGAAACAGTAGCACAAAAGATAAGCAGAGAAGGAGCAGGTAAGAGCCCATACAAGCTTTGGAACAAACTCACCTACATGGCTTTGCTCGCTTACTTGCCACTTACTTTCCGGTTCTGTGACCTTGGACAGATTATTTCATCCTATTTGCCTTCTTGCAAAATATTTGTGCAAATCCCTGTATGTATACATATCTCCCCATTGTCCCCCTCCCTCCCAGGCATACCCCAACCCCCCAGTGTCTGTGTTCATTGGTTATGCTTATATGCATACATACAAGTCCTTTGATTGATCTCTTATCTACCCCACCTCTCCTTCATCTTCCTGCTATAATATCACAGTCTGTTTGATGCTTTACTGCCTCTGTATCTATCCTTTTGTTCATCAGTTTACAATGTTCTTTATTCTCCACAAATGAGTGAGATCACGTGATGCTTCTCCTTCATTGACTGGCTTATTTCTCTACGCATAAGGCTCTCCAGTTCCATCCAGGGCATTTTATGTAGACCCCTTAAGCCAGCAGCAGCCACAAAGTCACTATTCAGTAAGTGGGAACCCTCTCTTTTACTCTCTAGAAAAATAGTGCATGAGATTTGCAGTGATAGCGGGGTGAGGTAGATTGGCAGACTCCACGGTGTCATATATCATTCAGGGTCAGCTCCACCAGAGGCGGCTCACCCCTGGGCCAGTCTGGAATTTCACGATGATCTTTCAACCGTGCATCTAGAAGCCAAGCCACAGAATCGCCTGCTCTATCCTCCGCTCAGCATCCACGTGCCCCATGCCCCCGAGATGGGTCTCATCGTAGCTGATGCCACTATATGTCTGTGCCTGAGCCCTTGCGGTTTTGTGGCATTTCATTCTTCAGGGACTTCCTGGGAGCTGATCTCAGGTGCACACATCCATCAGCGCCTCATCAAGCTCAAAGCCGGCAGCTTCTCAGGGGAGGAGGTGGGCGATCATTGAGATCAGTTCAATCAGGGTGGCCCAGGGGTTCCCAGGCCCCCACGTGCAATAAATCTGCGGAGTGCCTTTCAAATTCAGTGAGCACTGATGAGGCAGCTGCCCACAGGGAGGCCCTGCCTGTACAGTATAAATACATGGATCCCAGAGCAGCCATAAATAACGCTCTCTGGCGTGTATGCATAATTAACCCCGAGTGGTAGCTTGGCTGAATGGTAATGACACGTTCGAAGGCTACTTTTGGATGTCTTAGCTTCGGGATAAGGGAATAGAAAAATGATGACCCTAAAAGCTAGGGTATGTGTATGTGTGCATGAAAACACTCATCTTTTGTGTATACCTTTATTTTATTCTGCGTAGGACTATTAAATGCAATCATAATAATGTAGATGTTATTGACAGGCACAAGTTTGGATGCGGCCATCTGTGGAGATGAGGGTACAGACAGAAGAGAGGAGGTCTTCATAATATCCTTAGGGCACCTTGATGTCTGCAGATGAAAAGAGGGTAGGATGCTGAGAAGGAGGAGAACCGTGGGAAGGCTGGTGTTCCTCCAGCCAAGTGGAGAAAGTGATTCAAGTATAAGAATGACTTACTGACTCAGAGGCTGCTGGAAGGTTCGGTAAAAGGATGACCCATATTTAACCAGGAAGTGGGTAATCTTGACAAGGAAAAGGCTAGTGTAATGACAGAGCCGAAAACCCCATTAGAGTGCATGGAAGACAGATGTGAAAGAACGAAGGGCAGAAAATGCATAGAGGTAAATGGATTGAAGGATTTTGCTGTCAAGAGGAAAATAAATGGGGGGGATGGTGATGATTAAAAGGGGATACAGAATTATTTGTCTTTTAAATTGGCATGGTTAGTTTGTGAGTATGAGTGTGTGTGTGATAGAACATATAGCATATGGATAATAGTTCAGAAGAGAGTGACACTCTGTTTTTGTGATTAAATGAAACAATTATAGGAAAGAAGCCCTTGAGTAGGTAGGAAATGATAATACTGCAGTGTTGTCTGTGTTAGATGTAGGTAAACTCAAAAAGAAAAGAGAAAAAATGTGTAGCACGTCATAGAGGTTTAGTAAAGATTGGCTGCTATTATTATCTAGGAACTTGCACTTATTATTTAGTCACATTCCAATGAATTCAACACAACAGTATTTTCTCAGTGAATTTTTTAAATAATATATTTTATTGATTTTTTTTTATGAAGAGGAAGGAAGAGAGATAGAGTACTAGAAACATCAATGAGAGAGAAACATCGATCAGCGAACTCCTGCATACCCCCTACTGGGGATGTGCCCACGCCCTTGACCAGAATCAAACCTGGGACCCTTCAGTCTGCAGGCCGACGCTCCATCCACTGAGCCAAACCGGTTTCGGCTCTCATTGACATTTGAAGTTGTTGAAAATATGTTGAAAAAACTTCTAAGAGGCTTTGGCCATTGCCAATCTTCCCTTCCCGCTGCTGGTATTGATTCTCTGGAGGAGGAAATGGAGAAAGCACAGCCTGGAACAAAGTGACCCTTGAGCCGAAATCCCTCTTGCAAACTGAGTTCTCAGGGCTTCATTGAACATCGGTGGTTGGAGGAGATTCAGATATTGGAGCACTGGACACATTTCTCCAGAGCCAGACTGGGATCTCTGGGAAAACTGCCCCTTTCAGGAAGTGGCCTCTACTTTCTGTCTTTTTGTTTGTTTAATCCGACAGACCTGCCTGAGAAAAGCTTACCCTGCCAGGTAGTGAACTTGACATCATGCCACTCCACAACGAAGGTCATTGCTGATGGAGAGGCAAGAGGGTTGTTTGTTAAATTGTGGAGGTTTCAAGGACTTTGTATGAACTCGGGCTGTAATTCCAAACTGGCATTTCAGTTAGTCAGAAATGACTTAAAATAGCTTTTTCCCCTGTTCTCTCTGGCAATTTGCTCCAAGTGCTGATTATTTTGTCAAGCCTTTTGAGCTCAGTGCACCGACTATCATATCCGCAGCCTCTGATGGACTGTGGTTAGGACAGTAAGTGTTGGAAATGAAATGTCTTGTTTATTTAAGAGAAGAGTTGAAAGCGGAACAGGCTTTGCTCTCCTTTGGGGAAGACAGACTAAGTGCTAATGAGATGTAATTGGGAGTCTATTTTCATATGAAAAATCAAGGGCAGATAATCTTACATGCGCAGAATGGCAAGGCCAATGATTTCATTACAACATTAAGAGGGCCCTTAACATGAAGCAATCCTTGCTGATATTTTATTCAGGAGTTGTAAGAAGCATCACATTAGAATCCTTTATGCCTCTGTCCTTAACTGGTTCTCAAAGAAGGAAGGTTCTACTTATCACCACTCAAAAATTTCTGCTCTTGGGAATCTTTTTAAAATCTAAATTATAATATTTCAACGAAATTGGACTGAGGACAAAATTCCTGGCAATTTGTTAGAAAGTTTATGAGAAGTGATCTGAAATAGCCTAATAATATTTTAGACATTAAATCATTTCAAACTTACATCTAAAGTAGTATTTTAAATTTTTTTAAATTGTCTTTATTGTTGGGAGTATTTCAGATGTCACCCTTTTTCTTTCATTGGTCCCCTCTTCTCACCCCACCCAGGGCTACACTACACTGTTGTCTGTGTCAATGGGTAATGCTTATAAGCATATAACTTTAAGTAGTATATTTTTAATACCAACTCCAAGGAGACAGGTGTGACATATCCTGCAAAACTTTACCAAAACAATGCAAGATGCCATGGGGCTCATTTATTATAAAGATGTATGTTGTATGCAGGACTATTCAATTCCATTTAATAAGTATCCTTAAGCTCCTTGTTATGTACTTAATACTATACCAGGAAGATACTAGGAGATAAAGAGGAAAGAAAGAAAAAAAATGATGTAAATGATAACAGAAATATTATTCAATCAATATTTTACTTAAAAGATTCAGAAGCCAGCAGTCTATTCTGGGATGGCTAAACCATGTCCATCATAGAAATAAGACCAATCATTCTGTAATCAAAGCATTTTACAAAAATAGTAACTATCTTAGTAAAAATCCTACTCTATTCCTTATCCTACTCTATTCTTTCTTGACTTGCTACATTCAACTTTGCCACAAGAGAATCTGGGGAAAAATCACTCATGAACCAATGCTACTTTTTCCTACTATTGTTATTATGTATTAGTTCTCAAACTAGGCTTAATAGAGAATGGAGCTTGAATAAAAAGGATAAATTAATCTCAGATATTAAGGGCTCATGATATTTCAAAACTAAACTATAGCATTGTCAACATACATAGCAACAATTATGTCACTATATGTTAAATACCTATCTGAGTGGATTGGTAAGTAAATAAAACAATTTCCGGCAGTTAGAGCAACTAGGAATTATTAATTTCCTTCCCCTGCCTGTTCCAGATATTTCTTTAAGCATGTGGAGAAAGCATGGATTTGAACATCAGACACAGCAGTATATATGTAAGAGGTCTATTCTTTTTAAATGTGTAATTTTGAGTGTCATCTTTGATTGCTCCTTTACTCACTACCCTCTCCTCCCTGATGAATCAATCAACTGAAACAAGTTGCTTTCCAAATTACAGTAATATCACACCAACTCCAAAAGTGGTTATTTAGCATTTCTGTAGCTTCTACCTTCTTCAAAGCATGCATTAGGTTGTTTTTCTGTACCCATTATGACATGTGCTTCATGTTTCTGCAAGCCATGTAGTTTAACTGCTTAATTTCAGAGATTAGAAAATGGCCTTGATTAAAAGCATATGTTAAAAAAATAATAGAAGGTCCAAATTGTTTATTAAAAAGTAAAGAAGAGGCATTCAATCAGTTTATTTTCTTTGATGATTTGATGGTTGGTTTTAAATTAAAAGCACAGGTTACTGAGGCCTTTGGACTGGAAATGGCATTTTCAATAAGTGATATTGGCATTTTAGGCTAGTTTGGTGCTTTGGGAAAGAGTTCATATTGGAGCATCTTCCAGAAATACCTCTGGATATTTAGCAGTTTCAAAAACCTTTGACTTATTTCCTAAGGAACCAGTAAAAATCACATTCCTTAAAACTCCCAATTTTGTTTGTTTGTTTGTTTGCTTTTTAGTCTTTAATTTTTTTATTAATGTATTAACATGTATACATATCTTCCCATTACCCCCCACCCTCCCAGGCATACCCTAACCCCCCAGTGTCTTGTGTCCATTGGTTATGCTTATACGCATGCATACAAGTCCTTCGGTTGATCTCTTATCTACCCCACCTCTCCTTAACCTTTCTACTGTAATTTGACAGTCTGTTTGATGCTTTACTGCCTCTGTATCTATCTTTTTGTTCATCAGTTTATAATGTTCTTTATTATCCACAAATGAGTGAGAGCATGTGGTATTTTTCTTTCACTGACTGTCTAATTTCACTTAGCATAATGCTCTCCAGTTCCATCCAGGTTGCTACAAATGGTAAGAATTCCTTCTTTTTATGGCAGCATAGAATTCCATTGTGAGATGTACCATAGTTTTCTGATCCACTCATCTGCTGACAGGCATCTAGGCTGTTTCCAAATCGTAGCTATTGTGAATTGTGCTGCTATGAACATAGGGGTGCGTAAATCCTTTCTGATTGGTGTTTCTAGTTTCTTAGGATATATTCCTGGTCAGATGGGAGTTCCATTGTTAGTTTTTTGAGGAAACTCCATACTGTTCTCCACTGTGGCTGCACCAGTCTGCATTCCCACCAGCAGTGCACAAAGACTCCTGTTTTTTAATGTCCTCTGTCTGATAGGGAGCAAGTTTTATGTTCTCTTTTGAGTTTCTCCCCTTCCCTTCTTAGCAACTAAGTTATCCTGTGAATGCTTATCGATTTGAACTGAATATCTTTCTCTGCAAGCTAGGCGTGTGCTGAGGGGTTCTAAAGCACCCGAGGATCAGAAAATGCAGAGGGAAAGATTTGACTCAGCCTGTGATTCAAAAACACATTAACAACCCATACTTGTTATCACACATTTTTGGCTGATGACTATTCTCATCTTAACTAATGAATAGTTCCAGTCATGCTAATATATGACTCAATGAACAGAGCAAATGACTTACCATGACAATGGAGCTCTATAACTGCGACTACTGAATCATTTTCTATTCCAGGGGACCAGTGGAAGTTATTTTGCTAACACAATTTCAGTCCTCATACACTAATTTTTTTTATTAAAATTGTTAAGACTGTGACAACTTTACCATCTTAAATAGTAAAAAAATGCATGAGAAGAGACATGATAACTCCTTTTAAAAACACTTGATCATGGACTTTTACTCAGTTGAATACTTCCCAATCTGCAGTTTCTTTAGGGCTCTTTCAATTTTTACTTCTATAAATTATCCGTCCATTTGTAGCAATATTACCACAGATTTAGCAATTAAAAATCACATTTATTATCTCACTGTTTCTATGGGTCAGGATTCTGGACAAGCTTTAGCTGCAACTTCTGCTTCGGGGTTTCACCAGGATGCATGCAAGGGGCCAGCCAGGCCCAGAGTGTCATCTGGCTTTGACTAGGTAAGACCTCTTCCAGGTCTGCATGGTTGTCCACAGCCTATAGAGTCGAGCACCTCAGTTTCTTGCTGTTAGCCAGAGCTACTCCCATTTCCTTGCCACACGTGCCTCTCCATCATGGCTGCTTCTCCATCAGAGTCAGCAAAGAACAGTCTCCTAGCAAGAGGGCTGTTTAATCTTATATATTAAAAAAAAATAAGGCAAGTGGCATCTCTCACCTTTGCTATCATATGTGGATTAAGAGCAAATCACAAGTCAGGCCTGCATTCAAGGGGTGGGGCGTGACACAAGGCACTGGGCCCCTAAAGCAGGGATAATTGGGACTTATTTCACACTTGTCCATGAGTGAGAATTAGGGGCTCTGATCCGAGAGAGCTGCTTGATTTTCAAAGGGCAACTTTTTAATTCAAAATGTGTATCTATAATTAGATTGCATGAATTGGTACAACTTGGTTGAGAAGGGGGAGGGACAAGAAAAATGTAAAACTGATACAGGATTGCCAAGATTTATTTTGCCAAGAATACATAATAGGAAAGCAAAAGGCAAATCTAATTGTCATTTCAAATAAACAGAATGAATAAATATCAAAAAAGAGCAAAACTCTCAGAAGAAAGAAGATTCCTTTTTATTAAATGAATATACTTTTATTTCATTAATTAATTTATTTTTTAAGTAAAGATCAGCCTCTCACCATTTCTCAGTTTGGCATTTGGAAACATGAAATGAGATTGCTTTCTTTTCTTAATTTAAGATGTACAAAGTGCTTCACTCCTAAAATTGTCTAGATTTACAACTTAGATATGGAGCTGAAGGAGTATTTTAAATATGAAAGTGAGCAGAGACCATCACAGGAAGCAGATGGGAGAGATGACATCAGATGCCAAAAAGAAATGAGCAGTAAGTAGGGCACTCCATTTGGCTGTAAGGTTTTTGGTCATCGCGTTTCCTGATGTAGATGACAAGTTTGGATAAGGGAATGTGTGACTCTAACTCAGGAGAAATTGTGTGTTTTTCCTTGGACTTGAACTCAATCAGAATTTAGTCATGGGGTCTTCTGTGATGAATTCTTATCTTCTAGTTTTCCAGAATTGTGAGCAATGTTTTTTTAAACAGAGTTCTCATTATTTCGGAGGGAGTAAAATTTCTTCAGAAGTCTTTCATATCCTTACTTGTATCCCTTTAGACATTGTAGTCATTGTATTTCACATGCTAGATATTTGTTGGATATGAGGGAGGAGGCTAGGTGTATAAGCTTTCTCATGATCTTGCCCTCTACAAGGCAGGACCTAGAAGCTTTCAATGGAGGTGTAAGCAATAGGAAGATAGATTGGTCAACATGATTATACTTTCTTCTGTCTCTAAAGTCTGATAATATATTTGAATATAAAGTTTTTGAGGTATAGTTAATATTTCTTTTAAAGATTAACAACCTTTCTTTGCTCTTGACACATTATATTGGGTGCTAGAACATGCTATACTATGCTATTGCCCTACTGTACAGAAAGAGGAGAAATATTCAGTAATGGAGAGGCCAGGCAAGGGAATGAGAAGCACGGGGTAAAATTTAACAGATACATAACAGGCAGACGACAGAAATACAACTAGAAGAGCTCTTCTGTGTAGAAAGCAAAGGGAGAATCATGGAATCAGAGCATCTTAAAGCCAGTCTCTGGAAAAGAAAACAGGAGAATGGAACCAAATCTCTGAAGAGCCTGGTCTGGAAAGGTATTACATGGGTCAATTAAAACATAAACATATAGTTCGACTGATGTTGCTTAGTGGTTGAGCCTCAACCTATGAATCAAGAGTTCATGGTTTGATTGCTGGTCAGTTCCATGCTGGGGTTGTGGGCTTGATCCCAAAGAAGGGAGGTGCAGGAGGCAGTCAATCAATAATTCTCTCTCATCACTGATGCTTCTATCTCTCTTTCCTCCCTTCCTTTCTTACATCAATAAAATTATATTTTCAAACAAACAAACAAATTAAGAAAGAGCAAAACAGAATATCTGAATATTCAGTGATTTTTGTTTCTGCCTGATAATCTTGAAGAGGGAAGGATAGATTCCAGATGTGTCCTTTGATAAGCTCAAATTTTCATGATAATTTCTACAAGAATTTAGAAGTTAGATTTTGTTGTATCTTTATATAAGTGGAAGTCAGATTTGGTAAGACTAATAAAAATGTATAAAGACTTAATATTGTAGTCATTTATTCCTTTGAAGTTCAAAAATGCAAAGAAGTACAGCTAATGCCACATGATCTAGATCAGTAAAATCATCAACATTTACATGTTAACAGTCCCAAGAGATTTTTATGCAGCAGAATAATAGAGATTTAGGAACTGAAGACAGATTTTATTTTTAAGAGTTCATGAAAACATGATCAGGATGTATAATATTATGCATGGATGGAGGCTGAAGATTTTTTATTTTTAATTAAAAGTAGAATCAGAGATTCTAACTCAGTGAGCTGGGAAAAGCTCTAGAAAGTAAATTTATTACAAACTTCCAGGACTTGTCTGGCGCAGATAGTCAAATCATCATTCTCTGAAAGACACCGTCTTAGTAAAAATATAGCTTTAAATTAGTCATGAGTTAATTCTTGGTTGCAGGCATCTCAGTAAGCAGGGATTCTAGAATTTATTTTAAAAACCACCATTTATTAAGTGCTACTTTACTTTATATCTTTACATGTTTACATGTAAATGGACCTCACTTACACCACTCACAAAATATAATAGTATATTCTATTTAGAGCTGAGAACACTGAAGCTGAGAGAGGTTGAGTATGTTTCTCATGGTCACAGAGCCATTAGTGATAAAACTGATTTAAAATTTGTTCTGACAAATTTGAAACACTGCATTCTTCTTCTGTGCTATGTTGCCTCCTGGAAACCTCTCTTATTAACTGATATTAGTGAATTTAGAGTTATGGTCAGAGGAGATCGTAAAAATAAATCCTGAAGGTACTTACTCCTAAATCAGTGGAGGTTTTCTCCATACCACATCTACTGAGTTAATCATGTTTTTACAGGTCATTGATCAATTTTATTTTATTCATTAAGTGAAAGTTTATTGATTGTCAACTATCTACCAATCATTGTTATAATTACTTTACAGACCAGCAAGACATGCCTTTACAGACTAGCAAGACATGCCTTCTGGAACCTTTCATAATGTATTTCTAGCCACTCTGTCCTAGGAAGCCACCACCTAGATTGCTAGATTCTCAGGCATGGTATCCAGGAAACTGTACAAAGCTATGTAGACATTATGCCAATGGCCAGTAGGGAGCATTTTCCCATTTCAATACATGACATAGAAATTTTGTTATTTCTGAATACAAAATTGATCTGTCTACTTCTTCTTGGGTTTACTTCCAATTTATTCAAGACATCATGCCCTCTTATCTAAATTAAAACAATAAAATTCTATCACATTATCTCTGATTTTTTTTTTCTGGCTCCTATCCAATCCATTTCCAAAATGGTAGCATACTGAATTAACCAGTTAACTTTTGAAGCTTAAATTTGATCTGGGTGTGTCACTATGTCAATCCTTCCAATGGATTCCCATTGCTCTTAGCGTATGACTTATACATCTTACAGTGGCCTACCCAGCCCTCTATAAACTAAGAGCTAACTCTTCGAAGTCCTTACAGATTAGTCTCTACACTACCCACAATGCTTCAGTCCTTTTGGCTTCTTTTGTTTATGATCCAGCAAACCCAGCCCCTTTCTGTTTTCAGAGCTTTGGACCTACTTCCTCTGCTTTTTGACCACTCTTTCCTTAGCAGGGTCCATGTTCCCAATGAAGGGTTAACTGTAGTTTTCATGGCAACTAGTTCAATATCTATCATATAGGAGGAACTCAAGTAACATGTGTAGTATGAAGGAATGAAAGTTCAAAATTTTTAAATGAACTTTACAAATCTATACTATTCACCAAATTATATCATAGCTTTCTCAGATAAATAAAAATGCAAAATGTTTCGAGGTTACATATTAATCATTATACAGGGAACCTTAGAAATGTTCTTAAAATACTATTTCAAGGTGAAAAAAAATAAATGAAAGAGGAATTAAAATTAAACTTAGCCCAAATATTTCCGCACTTACAAATTCCCAGCATACTTGGCTAGGTTATTCAAATTGCAATTTATTCACCGACTCATTCTTTTATCTTTTCATGAGTAAATTTGTTTTATATTAAAAAGAAGTACTCAAGAAAAGGATATATTTTGCTGCCAAGGATTTTAGCATGAAGTCGAAAAGTTATGATGGACAAAAATAAGTCAAAGTACCAAGTTGAAAGGGAAATAGACTATGCAGGAAACATATTGATTAAATGTTTGCAGAGACCAGAAAGGGGAGAAAGGAACTTTACAGAGGAGGTAGGGGTTACCTTTATAATTTGACCTCAAAGGATACCTCAAAAAGCAAAGATGAATATATCCCCAATAGGGGGTCACTATGAAAAAGGTATACAAGGAAAGAAGTTTGGGCAAGCTTGGTTTTCTGGAAATAGTAAAAAAAAAATAAGCAGATGAATATTGGGTTTAGTTATATACAGTCCCGAAAAACATGACAAGGAATTAGATCTTAATTCTCTGTTTAATAAAATCATTCTTATTTTTGAGCAAGAAATGATATCACCAAAGCTCTATTTGAGTGAGAAAATCCTGGACAATTGTTATTAATTTAAAAGTATTTTTATTTTCTTATTATTTGCCATCGAAATGTAATTCACATGCTTGCCTATCACCATTTTAAATATGAATAAGTTGGGTTGGTTGCAGTGTATTCACAACCGCTATTGCTGTCTAATTCCAGGATATTTCATCACCCTAAAAATAAACTTCATACCCATTAAGCAGTCACTGTTCATTTCTCCCTCTCCCCAGCTCCTGATGAATCTTAATCCACTTTCTGTCTCTATGAAGTTGCTTGTTTTGGACATTTCATTTAAATGGAATCATACAATGTGGGATTTTTTGTGGCTGGTTTCTTTCACTTGCTACAATGTTTTCAAAGTTTATTATGATGTATCATGTACTATGAAGGCATATATTATGGTTATATATTATGGTTAATATCCCATTGTATGGACATAGTACAGTTAAATTACTTATTCCTCAGTTGAAGGCCCCCCCCCGCCAATACTTTTTGGCCAGTATGAATTTTATAGCTATGAACATTCGTGTACAAATTTTGTATGAGCGCATGCTTTCAGTTATCTGAGACTTAGTCCTACAAGCATTCTGTGGTCACTAGGTAGAACCGGGATGCACCCCCATCAGAAATTTGGTTTGCATGTCAAGTCTGATGATGCCACTTGCATATCAATACAGTATGAAAAGTTGCATTACAATGAGGCTTTCTGGGAAGAGCAGGAAAAACTCCCTAGCTGGTCCAAAAATTGCCTTGGAAAAAAAAAGAAATGGGGACTGATTTGGGGTGTTTATGGTGATCAGGGGATAGAGCCAGCATGATAGTTCCCACAGAAGGGAAGGAGGTTGTATTGTTTGACTCCAAACAGTGGTGAAGAGGGGGTACCCAGACTTCCCTTTTTATTTTATTGGAAAATAAAAAAATATCTTTGTTTTGTTTAATGTTACTTCCTTCATGGCAGTATAACTTCTGCAACTTTACCCCTCTCCTTAGCCACACTGATGTGATTGCAAGTATATGTCCAGCAAGTATACACAATCCCTCCCTCTCCCCCTACACACACACTGAGTTACTTCTGGGAATTCCAGGAATTGGCTCACTTGTTCTTATGAGCAAGTCCTGAGAGTTACCACAAGGTACCCCTCTTCTGTCTTCTGTGGGGATGTCTGCTAGTGCATCCAGCCTCATAGATAAGCCTTTCATGTGTTAAGAGTCCTCAAGTCCTATAGGTAGAACTTAATAAAAAAGAAAGGTGATGCAATATTATTATGATTAAACATTGGATTTCAATTAATAATTAATTCATAATATTGTTAATTCTCCAAAACACTTTATACCAAAATGTTTTTAAGGTTGCCCAGATGTGGGGCACAAGGGTGAAAGGTAGGGGTGACAGACACTTAAAAGCTGTCAGCGTTCAAACATCAACAAATGTGTTCAGACTTTTTATTTCAGAGTTTCTAGATATGGTCAATCTGTGTTTAGTTTTTGAGGAATTTTCAAACTATTTCCCACAGTGCCTGCACAATTTTACCTTACTACCAGGAATATTTCTACCGATTAGTTCTCTGGTCTTTAGATCATAGGAATCAGGATGAAAAATAAAAGGCAAATGTAGGACTGTACATTTTTTTGTCTTGTTACTTCCTTCTAGTAAAGACAATGACCACAAGTTGAGAAGGATACTGTGAGTTTTAATGTACTTAAAATTTGCCATCTGGAAAGTTGCATTATTCCCTAGAGGGGAAGACACCACCAGGGTATTCTTTGACTCATCTTCCTCAAAGGGTCATTTCTCATTGAGCTAAGAAAATACCTTCCAGATGGAAGTCAGCATGCTATGACAAACAGCAGGGCCTTCTCAGACTTATGTAGAAATTACTAATCCAGTCTGGACAGGGAATCCTTGGGACCCTGACATCACTGAGATGTTTGGTAATTCCCACCAAATCTGCAAAACTCATCATTGGTCTTCTCTCATCTATTTGATGCCAAGGAGCACATATCTTTACTTAAAGTCAACAGGAACTCCCAGGGAAAGAGGAGCATTTGGACATGACAGATGACATTTTAGGCACCAGCATAAACCCATCCTTCTGGCTTCATGGTCTGGGTTGCTCTATCCCTTCAGTAGCAAATGTTGAGTGTTAAATCTGATCAAATAATCAAATTTCTATCCCTCTCTCTTGGGAAACTGACCTTTAGATCATTTGGTAACTGACATTCTTTTTTGCTTAGACTAATAAACAACTCCTCCCGACTTGCCCAGGATCCAGACCCACCCAGAAATTTCCACCAACAAAAGGCTGCTTAGAGTCCTTTAAAATCTATGACTCCCTGTCTCACCATTTGGGGGCTCAGCCCACATAGCTCCCAGATGATCTAAATTTATAATTCTTTACCACTTTTGCCTTCATGCTTACTTAATACTAAGAAGTTATCTTTCTACTAACTTGCTTTCAGATGGTAGGAGGTTATAAAAATTCTCATGGTAGTGAAACAGCTTGGGAAAAAAAGTAAAAGAAAGCAAAAGGAAAGAGTGAGCTTCTTCTACTGCCAGCCATTAAATATATCATGCAGGCTTGTCATTTAAGCATTTGTGGGGGCTCAGTTTCCTCACTGACTAAATTAAGGAAAATCAATAGAAAACTTGCAAGATTTCCAACTTTAAATTCTATATGTGGGTAATTAAGGAGACATTATTTTTTGTCTTAGAATAAAAATTATTAGATTAAATTACATCAGTCTACAGTCTTGGCCAGTAAATAGGAACCAATGGGGGAGGGGGGAGTAGAGATTGGTGATGAGTAATGATTTTCAAGAAGTGCTCATTGAAATGGATGACAGGAAGTATATAAAGTTCAAAATAAATGAATGTTAATAATGAACTAAAGAGAGAGCTTAAGGTTGCATATTCAAGAGAAAACATAAGGCTTCAGGAATTCTGTCCTGCCTATCCAACATACTGTAATGCTTCTATAGCTTTTCTGGTTTAACTATAGTGAAAACATTCCAGAAGAGACTTGGATTAAAACCAGTATACTCAATCACACTAAATAATAATAATAGAAGCATTTAAATGTCCTTTAGCTTGTGGATAAAATAATTTCAATGGGAGGATCTTGAAGATGTTTTTTCTTTACCAGTGTGTTTGTTAGATCATTACATTCTAAGCAATTTGTTATGAAACTGGTAAACATTTATTTAAAAAAAATCTTTATTGTTGAAAGTATTACATATGTACCCTTTTCCCTCTCATTGACTCCTTCTAAACCCTCTTCATTCTCTCCCCACCACAGGCCTTCACCATACTATTGTCTATGTCTATGTGTTATACATCTATGCATACAAGTTCCTGGTTGGTCTCTTCCCACCACCCACCCACCCCTGCCTTCCCCCTGAGATTCATCAGTCTGTTTTTTTTTTAAATTTCTAAAATCTTTAGAACACCATTTAATACTTCATTTTACATGAGCATGGTTTGCATGTATGTCTTATCACCATTTACATTTGTAAGTTTCCTAATGACAGCTAACACATTTGATTCTACTCCTATTCTCACCAGGACCTAGCCCCAGTTTGGTCAAAGGGATATCATTCCAAAAACTACAATGAATTTCTCTCATTTATTTGCACTCAAGAAACCAGTCAAAATAAACAAGAAACATTGCGGGAAAGACTATTTCAAATATGGTGATTTCCTGAATTCTTCATCCATGCTAAACCATTGTCCAGATTACTCTGATGGATTCTTTGGCAAAAGTATTTTTTAACATTCACACCAAAGACTCACTTTGTTTATTATATGCACTGGTACTACTCCTTCCACCACTGTGACACGGTGCAAAGTTGTTCTTCAATTCTACTACAATATATACATTTCCTCTTGCATTTATTAAAAGTACCACCAATAACATGATTAGTCATATTGTTCAGCTCAATTTTTTCTGGGAACATGTGACACTCACAAATGATCTTACCCACAGAATAGATGACAGTTCACAGATTATCAAAATGTAGTTTCCTTTCTCCTCCACTACATTGTGTGTATCTGACAACAGTTGCGTATATACTGTGTGATTTTGGAAAATCATTTGGCATATTATTTCAGGTTTCTTATCCATCAAGTGGAGACTATGAACCTTATCTATTATTCTTGGTGGTTGTGAGGTTTAGGTAAAAAATAGGTAATGCGCAATGGGAACTGTAAAAACACTGATCAATGTCTGCTATGATATCAACTATTTGTTACACATGCTTATTTAGTTTAGATGACTTTGCCTCCTTTATGTTATGGTGGTAAACAAAATAGTTTATTGTCAGATAGCTGTGGGTATGATAGCTCATTTTATCACTTAGTAACTAGGTGAACTTGGGTAATTTGCTTAACTTCTCTGAGCCCATTTTCTCATCTATAAAATGGGCATAAGGATGATTAGGTACTCTGGAGTTGTAAACAGAGGTAATACATGCAAATCACTTAGCCCGATGCAGAGTAAGAATTGAAATATAGATGTTATTATGGACTTGGAAAGTAATAGTAAAAAAAAAATAAGCTTTGATATAAACTTCTTTATACAGCAAGTCTCAAGAATGGGAGTTTCATCTAATATTTTCAATTAATGGAATGCCCTATTGGGGCTTAATCACAAAGAAAAACAACAGCCTATAATTATTGGAATTGAGAGCCTAGTCATATCTGGGAGGGATAGGAAAGATCTCCTTATAATTCAACTATATATTCTTTTTAGAATTGGAACACAAGGAAATGTACATTAGAAAGTGCAAGAACCAAGAGGATCCGAATGTCTATTCCTGAGACTTGTGTATTTGAGAATCCAAGTCAACCTTAGAAAATCAGGTTCTCTCATATCTGTTGTAAGCACTGCTGAAACATAAGAAGGAACAGTTCAACCCTATCATCTCAAACAGTCCGAATTAAATCCCTTCCTTTATATCCCTTTTTATCATGTCAAAAGGTTCCATCTGTATGAGGCTTGCATAAAACAGAAGCAAAAAAACTTCAGGTGGCAATAGTTCATTATAATGTGAAGATGCAACCAGGGACTCCTTTGGTCTAGTAATTGTCTCCTGGCTGACAATTACCATCCATGCCAATTAGAGCAAGATAAATGTCTTTCCGTGTGGTAAGAACTGAAAGATGGCTGCTGCTTGTTTACTGCAAGTCATTTGTGTCCATAATACATAATATGTCTGAGGATTTTAATCTATTATTTCACTCAGGTATAAATGTGTAACAAAAAAAAACGGGGTATTCCTGAGATGGACACAAATTGACATGTGAAATATGGGTCAGCATGCATCTCTATTATCCTATTGCCCATTAGCAAACTGGAGATTTCATTACCCAGCACAGCTCCCTGAAGATCTCACAGAAAAATGATGTGGGTGAACCACAAAGAGATATTAGAGAGAGGGTGATGAAGTAGGGAGCTGTTAAGGAGGTAGAGGGAGCAGAGATACGGCAAGGAAATGTACATTAGACAGTGAATTATGCTTCAATTTTAATCTTTCCACCTACACTCCTTATGGTCTCTCCATGTGGCTCATTTCTGCTCTGACTTTTAAGTGAAGTAACTTCAAATTATGCATTTTGTTTCTTAAAGGAATAAAGTTAGATGCCTATCAAAAGACTCAGAGGTCATTGCTTGGGTGGTGGTTCATCCTATCAGCTGACAGATAAGCCTTTAGATAAATCTATGTTTTCTGGGAGACTGCACCTGCTTCCTACTCCCATTAATGATCTTTGCCTGTTTACAGGCATTAAAACTGAGCTTCAGGATCTGGGAATTTCAGAATCCCAACAGGTTTGCTAGCGTTTAACAAAGATTTATCATCACGGAGCAAAGAGCAGGTCTTTTATCAGAGAGGAGACATTCATTGCACAGGAAGGTTAAAATAACACTGATAGAATTGCAAGTCTTTTTAGTTGCAACACAGCTCTCTTCCTCTTTTTTTTTTTTTTTTAATAATGTCTGTGCTAGATAATTTAGGTAGGTAAATATTTTCCACATATTTTCATTTGGGACATTCATTTTTTTACATAGTGCGGTTGTAGAAGGCTAACAGATTAGATCCATACAAATTCCAAAAATTACAAATGTGTGAGTGTATCGTGTGTGAAGATCTGTGTGATTAAGTACTGATATGTAATTGTGAGCATGTGTGAATGTTGAGTACACATATGCAAGCATGTGAGAATGTATGGGTATACATTTAGGTATATGTGAATGGGCACTGGTCTGCATAGGCATAAATGAGATCGCCTTCACCTGCCTTCCCTTGCAGGCTTGGTTCCTCCCAACTGCCCTCGCCTGCTGGCCATCTTGTGGTGGCCATCTTGTGTCCACATGGGGGCAGCCATCTTGTGTGTTGGAGTGATGGTTAATTTGCATATTACTCTTTTATTAGAGAGGATAGAGGCCTGGTGCATGGGTGGGGGCCAGCTTGTTTGCCCGGGAGGGTGTCCTAGATCAGTATGGGGGAATCCCTTAGGGCATGGGTCAGTCTATGCGAGGGTCCTGTGGTGGTTTGCAGGCTGGCCATGCCCCCCGGTGACCCAAGTGGAGGCCCTGGTATTTGAGATTTATTTACCTTCTATAATTGAAACTTTGTAGCCTGGAGCAGAGGCCTGGGCCAGCCACCGTGTGTAGGAAGCTTGGCTTCCTCCATTTCCAGGAAAACTGAAGCTGCCTGCTTGCTCTGTGGCTGCTGCCATTTTTGTTGGGATTTATTTATTTTCTATAATTGAAACTTTGTAGCCTTCAGTGGAGGACTGGGCCTGCCAGGGTGTGCAGGATGCTTGGCTTCCTCCATTGCCAGGGAAACCCAAGCCTCCTGTTCACTCTGTGGCCACAGCAAGTTTGCATACTTGCTCCTGACTGGCTGATGGGCGTGACTTGTGGGTGTGGTCAGGGTATGGTCAATTTGCATATTACTCTTTTATTAGATAGGAGATATAGATATATATTAGTATTTATATTCATTCCAGTATATATGTGTGTTTATACACACACACACACACACACACATATACATTTAACAGAACTTTTACATACTTTCTGTATTGCCTGATTTATACATTTCTTTTTTAAAAATATATTTTTATTGATTTCAGAGAGAAATGGCTAGGGGGAGAGATGGAAACATCAATGATGAGAGAAAATTGTTGATCAGCTGCCTCCTGCATGCCCTCTGCCACTGGGATTAATCCTGCAACTTTGGCATGTGCCATTGACGAACCAAACCCAGGACTGTTCAGTCCACAGGCTGATGCTCTGTCAACAGACCCAAACCAACCAGGTCTGAAAAGGTGTCTTTAATTCCAGTAAAAATGAGGTTCTTGGCATACTTTTTTATCCTCATTCTCTACATCCCCCCAACTTGGCACCAGTAAATGTAGAAATTCTTGCTAAGAATTTCCTATTATTATTTTGCAGTTTGGGGACAACTCCTTTCTGTGCAGAAAATTGGAACACGAGTCACATTTGCCTAGGAAGGTGTTTCAAACAGGAAAGGCTCTCACTTCTCAAAACATATCCAATCTAATATTCCAGAGAGCACCTTTCTGAGATGTCCTCTTGAATTCTCAAGTAATTCTTTTTCACAGCAACCTTTCAGTGAGTTCAAACTTCCGGTTTTAACGCTCCTTTTTGGACCCTAGCCTTGTGAGTACATCAGCACAGAGCATAGATGGAGCCATTCCAGGGTGTGTGTAGCTCGCTCTAAAAACTTCAAACAAACAGAAGTAGGTTTTCAACAAGGGAGAAGCTCAGCTTCTTAGGATACTTTGTCTTGTTTCAAGGGCCCTTAAATACCAAAGAAGGTTCTTGTATATTTAACCCGATGGAATGCATCGGATTGAGTAGAGTCCATATTAAGTCCGTTGATTTTCTCCAGTGTCACACTTGGTGTAAGTTATTGGGGTTTAGAATGAAGGTGGTCAGCTGTTTCCGTGCTTTCAGTTTCAGGGTGGGAAGTCATTCACCGCCTGCTGCAGTTCCTCTCTTTACTGGCACCCCTTTCTCCGGGGTGAAGTCATAGGCTGAGTAGTCTGCTCAGCATTGGTCACAGTCCCAGAGACCTGTTGCAGTGAAACGTGTTTCAGGTGAAAAATATCCAATTCATTCATATTTTAATACATAAAACAAGTATTTGAGAATCCGATTTTCTCATGCAAAATGAGATGTATACATGTGTGTGAGTGTGTGCATTTCCTTCATGTTTCCAGTTTATGTGAGTGCATCCATATTTCTTCTTGTCTTCCTGAGTTTATAAATACCTGTAGTGGCAGTCTTCAAATGTCCATGTGGCTAATGCTTGACTTAAATCCTCTATAGTAGTGGTCAACAAACTCATTAGTCAACAGAGTCAAATATCAATAGTACAATGATTGAAATTTCTTTTGAGAGCCACATGTTTTAAACGTAAACTTCTTCTAAAGCCACTTCTTCAAAATAGACTCTCACCCAGGCTGTGGTATTTTGTGGAAGAGCCACACTAAGGGGCCAAAGAGCCACATGTGGCTCAGGAGCCACAGTTTGCCGACCACTGCTCTATAGTATCTCTTCATTTCTTTCCCCTCTTGTAAAATAAGCTACCCCTCACTTTGTAGAGTACATAACAGTGTCAGACTTAGCTGTAGGCAGCAAGAAGCTTCTATTTGAAATTAGAAGTCTGGAGGAAGGAAGAGGGGGAGAGAGAGAGAGAGAGAGAGAG
>JAAGEH010000043.1:8359790-8384778 GCA_011751065.1 Lasiurus cinereus | reverse complement strand
GAGGGGAGGGGCGAGGAGGGGAGGGGAGAGGAGAGGAGAGAAAAGAGAACAAACTAAGGAAATACCTCACCAAGAGATTTTAGAATCCAGTGGGAAATTAGCATTGAAGATGTAAATGAGGCTAGGGAAATTAAAAGGATTAGCTGGTTTACAGGAGTTTATATGAAAATGAAGAGAAGATCACTAAAAGCCTCTGGGATGTGACCCCTCTTAACAGAATTAAAGCTGGTTTTCTTCTAGGTGTGTGTGTGTGTGTGTGTGTGTGTGTGTGTGTGTGTCTTATTTTTCTGCTACCTCTGATTTGAAAGCATTGGACCAGTAATTAATAATTGTTCCTGGAGCCTCATTTTCCCTTTCTTCCACTGTGTGCCACCTCTATACATACACCTGAGTAAGCTTACCTGTGTGATTGCCATGTTGTACTTGGTACTTTGCATTGTTATTAATGGTGACTGACCAGAATCCAAGGAGAAAGGAGATGTGTGGCCTTTAGAACCATGTTAGATTTTCTAGAAATCAAAAGTACAGACACCATCTTAGAAATATTTTTATGCATCGCTCATCCATGGTGGCCAGGCATGGTCTTCAGAATTGGCCATTTTTTAGTTATGGCCTAACTAGTGGCCCAGTGCACGACATTTGTGCACTTGTGGGTCCCTCGGCCTGGCTTGCCATCTCTCGCAGTCTTGGAGCCCTCAGAGGATGTCTGACAGCTGGCATTCTGACATCCTTAGTCCTGCCACTGAGGCAGAAGAGGCTCCTGCTACCACCTCTGCACTCGCCAGCCGTGAGCCCTGCTTTTGGCACACTGACCACCAGGGGGCAGCTCCTGCGTTGAGCGTCTGCCCCCTGGTGGTCAGTGAGTATCATAGCAACTGGTCATTGTGCAGTTCGGTCTATTTACATATTCGCCTTTTATTATATAAGATGGGTAAAGTCAAAGAATAATTGCGCTTTGGAAATATATTATCTAAAAAAAAATGGTAAACCACCGAAACATTAGGAAGAAGAAGGAGTGTGTGTTATAACCTGGACAACCATTAGCACTTCAGTGCTACAACAGGAGAGCCTTAAGTAACCTGGGGCGAAAGCACAGTGACTCGCATCCCAGTTCAGTCCTCTCCCCTTTTCACCATTAATATTCTGGCTGCGCCGAGACCAGTTTGGCTCAGTGGATAGAGTGTCGGTCTGCAGACTGAAGGGTCCCGGGTTCGATTCCGGTCAGGGGCATGTACCTTGCTTGCGGGCACATCTTCAGTGTGGGCTGTGCTGGAGGTGGCTGATCGATGTCTCTCTCTCATTGATGTTTCTGCCTTTCTATCCCTCTCCCTTCCTCTCTGTGAAAACTCAATAAAATATATTTAAAAAAAAATTCTGGCTGCCCTTGCTCTGACACTTGCCCTCAGTGTCTTCCTTTGCTTCTATACTCTGTCCAGTCAGTGCTTAAACTCACCTGAGACTCCAGTAATTAACTCACTATTTCATCTTCAGGCCTGAAACTTATTTCCTTCTCCCATGTTCTGGTCTTTTAGATCAATGTCACTTTAACATCTGAAATGACCCCAGCATTCTTCCCCGTGCCCTCGATATTCCACATAAGTACCCAAGCAAGCATAACAAGCCAGCTGGGTCTTTCTCTCATTCATTAACTCGCTCTGAGTTGAGTGGATAATCAGAAGAAGGCACCTTTGCATGGGGATGGAGACCAATAGTTAAGTATGTAAGAAATAGATCCTTCTGTTTTAAAAAAGTGTGCTGCTAACATTTCATGATATCACACACACACACACACACACACACACACACACACACACACACACTGGTATATATATATTTTAGTCCAAGGGACAAGTAAAATAGACTTGATAAAAATGCCAATGTTTATGAAAAAAATGATGCTTGTTTGCATATTGAATATGTCTGAATGGTGATAATTTAATGGTCTACTTTGTAAATGAACTTCATAAATTTTTCATAAATAGTTAAAATTAGTAAAGCAAATGCACTAACCAGAACTAACTCAAATGATAACCCAGATGTGAAAACATGTTGCAATATATCATTACATGTTTTCCTTTTATATTTTTGTTTCATTACTGGATTTTCTTCATGGCTTAGATATTTTCAATACTTTAGTACTTCTACTATAAAGTGGCATTGGGTATTTCTGACCTATTTCTAAACTATAGTTTTGGAAATTATAATGAAGTGTTTCAATGATTCTATTAATAGCAGTCAATATTGAAAATTTTATGACACAGTACTTATCATCATACAAATTTTACAACAGTGGATTTAAGAAAACCAACTGTAGCCCCAACCAGTTAGGCTCAGTCGATAGAGTGTTGGCCTGCAGACTGAAGGGTCCCAGGTTCGATTCCAGTCAAGGGTATGTACGTTGGTTGCAGATACAACCCCAGTGAGGGGTGTGCAGGAGGCAGCTGATGGATATTTCTCTCTCACTGATGTTTCTAACTCTCTATCCCTCTCCCTTCCTCACTGTAAAAATCAATAAAATACATTTTTAAAAGAAGAAAACCAACTATAGTCAGATCTTTCAACCAAATTCTTCTTTTTCAAACCCTTGAAAGTTTATAAGGAATATTTTCTGAACAAGAATTTCAAGTTTGTTTAGGGATTATACAGGGTGGGGCAAAGTAGGTTTATTGTTGTGAGTATGGAAAACACAGTTTATTTCTGTATCATTATTTATTACTAGAGGCCCAACGCATGAAATAATGTGTGGGTAGGGTCTGTAGGCCCAGCCTGAGATCAGGCCTCTCTCCTACCCACTCTCCAGTCCCCAGTCCTGCCCCGTCGCCCCCACTAGTCACCCAGTTCCCCTCGCCACTACTGCCAACCAGCTGGTTCCCCTCACCAGCCCCCCGCCCCCCACCTCATAGCGATGATTGAGTGGTCATTCTGGTCATTACACTTAAAGTCAGTGGCCTTTTATTATATAGTACAGTATCATTTTTTCATACAAATAGCTGTAAACCTACACTTGCTCCACCTGTATAATTAGCTGGATGTTAACTGCAAAATAGAGAAGGAAAAATTTATCATCATCAGTTGTCTCCCAGAATTGTGACGTGTATTACTTCAGCCTGAAGATCCAGTCAGAATCTTGACTCACTAAGAATCAAGTCTCACTTATCTCACCCCATGCTACCCCAACAGAGGTTCTGGGATTGACCGCCCACAAAAGCTTGGGGGTTTGAATCTGGGATGAACTCCTAGGAACTTGTAACACCATCAAGCTTTGACTTTCTGCACAGCTCCCACTTTTTACGTCCTATGCCAAGACTGTGTGTGTGTGTGTGTGTGTGTGTGTGTGTGTGTGTGTGTATGTGTGTGTGTTGTCCCTGGATGCCTGGAATGAATTAGAGATCTTCTTTGAACTCCAATTAACTGGGAATCTGACAACCTACCTGAGGCATGAACTATTTTGTCCACAAGGAGATTTTCTGAAATCATGGGTTTTTCTCTTTAAGCTCATGTCCTTTTCTGATCCAGTTGATGATGGTACAATCTCCCAGTATCACCTTGGCTCAGAGATGGCTCCTGGCATGTTTCCATAACCAGAACCGTCTCCTTAGGTGTGGACAGCAACGAAATCATGCTGCTTTTCCTGGGACCTGGCCTCATGGGCTCCGATCATCCAAACTGAGATGCATCTTTGTAGCCAACTGATATCTGAATCCCAACTTCACCTGGCTTTAGTTTTTATCCCGTCTTCCCATCAGGCCTAGTGAGCACCCAGCAAGTCCCATTACTGAGCTCACTTAGGCTATAAAGATAGACTTAGAATGATTTATTGGGCCTGAGGTATGATGTCAGCCCTATCATTTGTTAACTATGTAAACTTGTCAAGTTATTTAAACTTTGAGCATGTTTTTTCTCTTGTTGGAATAATCATGCCCAGAAAGTTTGTTTTATAAAATAAATGAAGTATCACACTTAATAAGTCCTTTGTAATCTCTAAAGCAGCGGTTCTCAACCTGTGGGTTGCGACCCCTTTGGGGGTTGAATGACCCTTTCACAGGGGTCGCCTAAGACCATCGGAAAACACATATTTCCCATGGTCTTAGGAACCAACACACCGCTCCTTGGTGTAGCAAAGTGTAGCAATGTAGTTTACTGTTGTCATATGAAGACTGTTGCCCATGCTACACCACGATTCAAGACAAAATTTCATTTATTTGTAATTAGAAATAAATATTTCACAATATATAATTACATATTGTTTTGTGATTAATCACTATGCTTTAATTATGTTCCATTTGTAACAACGAAAATACATCCTGCATATCAGATATTTACATTACAGTTCATAACAGTAGCAAAATTACAGTGATGAAGTAGCAATGGAAATCATTTTATGGTTGGGGGTCACCACCACATGAGGAGCTGTCTTAAAGGGTCACGGCATTAGGAAGGTTGAGAACCACTGCTCTAAAGGATTCAATATTTTCTTATTTAGCAAAGATATAGTGGATTCCCATGATAGTGTAGGCACTACATTGTGCCTTTAAGTACAGAGAGTCAGTGGCATGATCACAGCCCGGAGCTGTTACAGTCCAGAGTGAAAGCAGAATGGAGGCAGCAGTGTGATCAATACAGGTAGTGGGCTTCTGGAGTCACTGTGGGCCATTACTGGATCCTTGGCGTCTGCAGCCACATTGTACAAATACCTTCTGATCAATCGCAAAACAACAACTTCAGCACTAAGCGATATTGTGAAAAGTGGAAACATGTTTCCTTAAAAGCTACTTGCTTTGGGCCATATTCCAATAGAGTTCTTCATTGGAATTTATACCAGTGCACATCACACTTTCTTTAGCAGACAGGCCTAATTAGAGTGAGATAAGGAAAAAGCAGAGAAACAGCAGTGGGTTTGCAAAGCCAGGAGATGCTTAGGGATGAAAATGTATTTTATTAGTGTGTTTAAACCTAATAGCTACCCGCATATACTAGTATAATAAGAGATTTCGGAAACACACACACACACACACACACACACATATCCATAGAGTTTATATAAGTACATATATAGTATACAGAGTGGGTTTAAAGTAGGTTTATGGTTGTAAGTATGTGAAATATAGAGTTTATCCGTGTATTATTTATTAATTGTGTTATTTTTTTCTATTTTATTGAATTTATTGGAATGACACTGGGTAACAAAATTCTACAGGTCTCACAATTCTACATCACACCATCTATACACTGTTTATGGTGTTCACCACCCATTATTTTCCATACAAACAAACTTTTGCCCAATCCTATATGAGATTATATAAATGAAATGTTCTCTCTCTCTCTCTCTCTCTCTCTCTCTCTCTCTCTCTCTCATAATCTGAGGTCAAGTATCTGAGGTCACATTTATTCCAAGTACTTCTTTGCAAAGAGAGTTTAAGCGAGCCATTTTTCTTGAAATCAGATATGACACTAGAAATCTGAGTCAAATATTTGAAAGGTTTTCTCAGGGGGTTTAGTTCCTCAATCTATGTCTTCTTGGTGTTTGTGCTGGTGTCTGATGGGAAGAAATAGAGACTGGTTGTCACTTTAACACGTGCTAGGACTTTTGGTTGGAAATTACACGGCGCTTTGGTATCGTGGAACACTTACTCCTGCAATTCTGTCCAGGCTTTTGAGACAGCAGAAGAAGGGCGATCCCTCAGGGCAGCATTGAGGGCTAATCTACAGGCCGGAGAGTGATCAAATGCAATTTGCCAGAGGCCTTGGGGATTCCTTTCGAGGCTGCTTGCCATGACCAACTGTCCTATTTTCTTCTGGTTCAATATTTTAACTCAGTTCCCTGGAGGAAAAGCTGCACGCCTAGCACAGCTCAACATGCAAAAATAACAAATTGAAAGCTAATGGAGAGTGTGCCCTATTGTTGTGTGCACAACTCTGCCTTTTTCACTGTTGTGCCTTTCATATGAACACTAGGAACAGTTATTGATTGGAAAGATTAATTATGCAAATTTTGCAGGTCTTATATGGTGACTTTAAAAGACTTAATGAGCATGGAGTGGAAAAATTATACATACCAAGTTATAGTTCTTGATATTGATTCCTTTACCCTCTTTCCACCATACAGATCCCAGATTTTCTTCTTATCCTGGCAAACTCCTACACATTCTCAAAAATATATCTCTTCCAAGAACCTACTGTACCCATTTTTTCCCACCAAGATTGGGATGTGTGGTTCATTACTATGTTCCCAGAGCACCCCATCCACACTAATATCATTGATTGTTTTATTTATTCATTCACATATTCTTTTTGCAAACATATATTGAATGTTTACCATAATCTAGAATCTTGTCTATTGAAAGTACTGATTTATAGTAGCCTCCTCAACTGTTTTATAAGCATCATAAATGCAAACATCAGGTCTGATTTATCTTCCAATCCCTAGGTACCAAACCAACTCTAGGGATAGTAGATACATAATAAATATTTGTTGTACTTAGTCACTCACTGGTAGAAGCTGTGAAATAGTCTCACCAAAGCTAGCCTAATTACCAGGGTAAATGAGTCAAAGTACTGTGTGTTACTATTAACTCATTTGATCATTATGACTTGTAAATATGGTTATATTTAAAATTGTGTTGTGTGCTTTCTCTGAGTAGAAAGCTACAGCTAAACAATGACAATGCTAAACTCAGTGGTCTCAAGCCTGCATTTGGTGAGTAATACACTTATTCAGAATATATTTTGCTCTACTGTTTGATAGTACAACACAATTGCTTTAAAGGACATAACAGAAGCTGGGTGTTAGGCTTACATGGCAAACAAGCAGCTTACCATGGACTACTGTACATACAGACTGTTTATGATAAATGTACACTCCCACATGTATTTGACTTTGAGACTTCTGCCCTATGGCTTACAAAAATGCTACCAGGTGTAGAATCTGTTGCTTTGTCAACACAACTATTTAAATTGTGATATAATGTTGTACTACTCAAAAAATAGGCTTTTGTGTCAATTTTTAAAAAATCATTTCCAAGGTCATATTTCTTTAAGATAAAAGAAATATTTCCATGATAAGTATATCTTAGCAGCATATTTCATAGCCCATACATACCCCAAACAGGAATACATGAAGGCATGTACACTATATGTGTGATGCTGATCCTCATCATGTGACACCATATCAGTTTCTCTCATCATCTGTGTCTATTCCTAATCTTTTTTATTTGTTTTGGCAGAAGATCTTTTTAATCTCATGAAATAAATTAGTTTATGTGAAATGTTATTGAAGATCAAAAGATCCGGTGCTATAGAAGTACTAATGGAAAAGGAAAAAAAAAAATATTCCAGGCAGAAGGGACCATGTGAACAGATTTGAGAAGATAAAATAATTTGGCCTATTAGCAACTGGGGTGTGTAATGAGACTGCAGGAGTCAAGGTCCTATTCAAAAGACTTGGAATAGCATGGTAAAGAGTTTGAACTTGGCCCTGTGGCATAGCCAACTGAGCGTGTGTTTTAAATAATAAAAAATAATGTGTTTTGGAAAGGGAGTTCACATTCTGGAGGATAAATTACAATAGGGTGAGACTAAAGGTAAAGACCCAAGTGAGAGGAATAACAATAATGTTGGGATGGGGATAGATTGGCAGTAAAAGTTGCATAGACTTAACTTGAGAAATCATTATTTTGCAGATAAAAGGAGGAGGTGCAAATATAAAGTATCTTTCTTCAAAAGCTTCTTTTGAAAGGAAAATCTCAAAATCTTGGCCGCATCTCACAAATGTTTGTAGATTTTTTAAAAAAAAAGATAATTACATTCCTATTTGATTATTTAAATATGCTGAGGTTTGTTATCAGGTTCGTTAGAAAACATTTACATATTTATATTATTTGTATTTCTATCACAAAATATAGTTTGTGTCATTCCTAAGAGGAATTATATATATATATATTTAAATATATTTTATTGGTTTTTTACAGAGAGGAAGGGAAAGGGACAGAGAGCTAGAAACATTGGTGAGAGAGAGACATCGATCAGCCGCCTCCTGCATGCCCCCTAATGGGGATGTGCCTGAAACCAAGGTACATGCCCTTGACCGGAATCGAACCTGGGACCTTTCAGTCCACCGGCCGACACTCTATCCACTGAGCCAAACCGGTTTTGGCACGAATTATATTTTGATAAAATTATGTGAAGGAGTTTCATTACCGTTCATCTCCTTTGTGCTAAGTAGCATTTTAGACCTTTTAAGGCCTTAGGCACATAGCAGGGATTAGGAAAGTTTCCTTCCTTCAAGCAGCCTGTTTTTTAGATATAGATTTTCACTGTTAACTCCTAATATGCTCTCTTAGTTTTAAAGTAATATTTTAACCTATATTGAAGAATATCACTGAAGTGGTACTTGAATGTAAGGGCAGCATCAAACAAAGCTAAATAATTCAAAACTGTTTTAATTCATTCTTGAGCGATTTTGAAAGAATAATTTTAAAACAATGTCTAAATTATTAAAGAAGCAAGTGTGAAAAACCCCATGGCCCTCAGAATTATGCAAATATAGTTAACAATATTTTAATGAATTATAATGAGTTTGGTTTAAATCTTATCTTTAGGTAAATGCTTAGCATCTTTCCTTGATTGTCCATTTTGATAGAAGTGTTGTTTTTCTCAGAACAAGCGATAAATGAGTAGCGTAAGTAAATTAATTCATATTAAATATTTGGAGAAGGGTATGTTCATTGTGAACATATGAAAAGAACTGCGCATTAAAATTATGATGATGATTCAAATCTTCTTTCTCACCATCCTTTATCTGGTGACCTTATTAGCTGTCTCTGTGGTAAGACATGTGAGTGCATTATTTCATAGCTTTCTGAGTGCTAAGTTTTGGATTGTTTTTTAATTAGCATTTTAATTGCTCATCAAAGTAATTGAAGACACAGTCAGAAAATGGATCATTTGCTAATCCCTTTGGTACCAGTCAATGATAAATTTTCCCAAGGTCAAGTGCCTTCTTAATGGAAGGGTGCATTATGCTTTGAGCTCCCTGACATGTGATATGGTTATGCTGGGGCTGGCCTCGAATAAGGGATTGTTTTCTTTCTTCCTTCCTGAGTCTTTGGTTAATTAAAAAAAAAAAAAGGGGGAGCGGGGTCTGGTGAAGAGTTTATCACTTTACAAGGAAAAGACAGGAGACTCACAGAATATCACCTGTGGTCAGATTACAGTAGTCATTTTCTATCCAAGTTGAGATGTGAACCTGTTGGATCAATAGGCTGTTTGTGAACAACAGATATTTGATATGATTTGTTCTCTCTCTCTCTCTCTTTTTTTTAGAAAATACATGCTGAATGTCCTTTGAAATAGAGACCCTAAAGACCTATTTATATCCCTTAAAAACACTTAAACTAGCTAGCTCAAAGTTCTGGGCAAAGGCCAACTGTTCTTACTTACCTGTGATCGAGGTATTTCCAGGGGACTCATAATTTTCCTTAGACTTTGGTGTAAGGTTAATACCTAAAACTTTCAGCACCTAATATCAGATAATGTTCATCTCAGCATTCAGCTTCTACATATCATCCTGCTGGTATATGCATGCTACATATCCTACTTGAACATATATATGTATGTGTGTGTGTGTGTGTATGTGTGTGTGTGTGTGTGTGTGTGTGTGTGTATTAATTCCTTTAATTATATATATACTAATAAAATTCCAAGCTCATGAAATAAATGTTAGCACAAGTCCTCAGGAAGGCATTCCTGTGGAAAGTTAAAATAAGGTAAAATGACTGTTGGTTTAATCCCCATGAATTATTTAAGCATATACTGTGTACTCAGTACTCTACTAGCATCATGGAGACATAAAAAATTAAGCATTTGATTTTCAAACTTTACAATGAAAAATATTGATGCAAACAAGTCTTTATGAGTGAACCTATGAAACTTTTCTGTAAATATATGTTCATTATGTGGTTATTTTTTGTCATAACATAGAGGAGAGAGGGAACATGTAGAAGGGTATAGGTAAGGGATTTATTCTGCAAGAATACTCATTTCGGAGCTCACTCACCGAGAAACAAAATCTGTACCTTAGGCAGAAAGCAAGGCCTTAAAGACCTATAGACCTTGGTGTGTACAGTGTAGACATCTTTGTTTTTCTGAACCACAGTGTTGTCTTCATGTCTAAAAAGAGTACCCTGGGTGTATATTGAGATGGAATTAATATATCTGGAGTTGTGGTTATAGGATAAATTTGAAATATAGAATAAGTTATGAGTTTTTTGTGTATCAAACTCTATCAACCAACTCTCAAAAATCATTAAAATCTTGTATTCCCTCTGAGAGAACAGAGGAAAGAATGTAAGAACCTGTGTGAAGGATGCTAGATGGGAAAGATGCAGTGCTGTTGAATAACCAAAGAAAGTCCATGCATCTGGGAGTCCCTAAGTAAGGGATGAGTGTCATGAGTTAGAGTTGGCAGACATATTTGTTCGCAGTGGCTGCCATAACAAAGTATTACATACTGGGTGGCTTAAAACAAGAGAAATTCCTTCTCTTGTATTGGAGGCTGGAACTCTGAAATCCTGGTATTGGGTGGGCCATGCTTTCTCTTCCTAGTTTTGGGTGGTGGTTGGCAATCCTTGATATTCCTTGACTTGCAACTGCAGAACTCCAGTCTCTGCCTGTCTTCCCTCTGTGTGTCTTCCTCTGGTATTCTCTCTGCGTGTATCTGTTTCTATGTCTCTTCTGTTCGTATGAGAAGACCAGTCACATTGAATTAAGGAACCACCTCATTTCACTATACATCTCAATTACATATGTAAAGACCCTGTTTCCAAATACGATCACATTCACGGGTACCAGGGATTATTAATTCAGTATCTTTGTGGGGACACAATCGAACTCACTGCAACAGGGTTGATAAGTTCTGCCAAAGAGTTGTTTTATTCAATGGGACTGGCATGGTCTGACTTATTTTAGATTGTATAATTCCATTTATATGACATTTTAGAAAGAGCAAAACTATAGAGGACAAAAACAGTCCCAACAGTTGCCAATGAATAAGGGAAGTGATAAAGGTCAACTAAAAAGGGGCACTAAAAAATTTAATACTCTGACCTCAGTGCCTGGTAAATGATGGTAAATAATTGTTCAGTTAATAAACAAATGATTATTAGTAATATACCCTCTTCTCCTCATTAGTAGTAAGTAGGTTAACAAAGTGTGAATTTTCTCAGTGGCATCATTTCCTATCCATTCTTTTGGAAAAGATCAAAGGCATTGTCTTCAGACCAAGTGAAAAGTAAGGCTTTACAACCTTAAATGGAATGAAAGCTCTTGTTCTTACTCAATTAAGAGAAAAATAACAAAAAACCAGGTTATCAATAGTTGGGAAGAGGGAGCAAAGCCTAGGAGAGTATGCTGACCCAAATGTTTGGTCAGCTACTTTGGACATTGTCTACACCTCCAAAATATAGATATTCATGAATAATGGCAAGGCAATATGAGAGAAAACTTTATTTTTATTCTTGTTCACCATCGGAAGCAAGTGTTCTCAATATAAAGAATAGTGAAAGGCTCTCTTGACTTTGAGTTCTGGCTCAGATATCAATGGAATCTGTCCCTGAAGCAAAAAAAAAAAAGTGGTAGCTTTATTTATTCATTTCTTCAGTTCATCATATCTAAAAAATTATCTGACCTGTGTGTGTTTGTCATTGCTAAAAATCCTTCTTGTCCCTTCCAACATGGCTATGTTGATTGTCATGTTCAATCACATGACACCTATTGATTCTCTTGCTGGAGAATTTTAAGGTCAAGTGTATGCTCTGGAAGAAAGTCAATTCAGGGGACCACACATGTACTCCCCGTGATTCTGATATTTTTTAAAGACTGAGTGACTCAAAAAGGGAAGCAATGGATTTAATCCTCTTATTCTCCAGGCTGAACACCTCTCAGTGAGTCCATTCATTATACAGTGGTACCTGGAGATACGTGTTTAATTCGTTCCTTAACCTTGAGGCGTGGGAAACTATGAGACGCTCGAGTCTCGGTAAACTGGTGGGTCGTGTGCAGCTGGCCATTCCGCGCGATGACTCCTATCTCAAATGTTGCTCGTATTTCAAAGCAAAACTCGCTCGCTCGACTGCTCGTATCTCAAGAATCTTGTATGTTAGGGCACTCGTATCTCGAGGTCCCACTGTATTAGAGTGAATAGACAGAGCCTGGCCTCAACCTCATCATTGTGGAGCTGGGCTTACATTGCATCCTCTAGGATGCGCTGCTGGGATAAGACTCAGTTCTTCCTGAGCATCGTGTTACGAATAGGATGATGTAAAAAGGGCTAAATGTCCATTTGGAGCAAGATTACAGACATTCCAGTTCCCTGTTCACAAAAATATTTTTCATGTGTGGTTGGGAAATTAAGTCCAGTTTGCTTGTCTCTCCCCGCCCCCCTTTCTTTCATAGTAGTTACACAAAATATTCTAGTAATATGTCGTAATTTAGAAATATCTATTTTTCCCATTCTCGCAGCACTCCTGCTAGCAGAGATTTTTTTTCCCTAGTAGAGCTACTTTTGAGTCAGTCAGCTATACAGTTTTCCAGAAAGCACTATCTTTACTCTTGCCTAATGGGGTTTGAGATACAGAAATAGGTGTGATTTCTCCTTATTCTTTAGGAGAAACTGTCCTGAGGTGATTGGTTGTTGTTTTCTGTACTGAGATAGATGGGTATGTTTTTCTTTATAACACTTTTGTTTTTATGTAAGAAAATTTACAACCTACCTAGATGACAAGGTAGCCTCTGAATCTCAGATACAAATGGATAAGGGAAGACTATTGACAGTAACAAAGCCTCTTTGACATCCTTCTTGCTGTAGAAGGAAGGAAGGGGTGATCACAGAATTTGGGCTGATGGGGTTGAGAATAGGAAAACCACCCATCAGCAAAGGGAACTCCTAGCAATGACCTGGGTCAATCAGATAACAGCAGATGAAACTGAGAGGGCCATACCAGGATGCTTGTTTGAGCGAGAGCAGGGACCGGGATGGGGGCAGTCTTGACTGCAAATCCTAAAATGTCAGCATATAAAAGTGTTTCTCACTGGGTTCACTCTACTAATAGATTGCTGGGTATTTGCAGTAAGTTTTCTGTATACTTCAAAGCAGGAGTTGAGCTCAGAGAGAGAGGCAGGGGCCAGGGAACGTAGGGGAGGTAGGCCAGTTAAAGGGGATGTCATTCCAAATATGATGGGCAACATTAGAGGATTTAGTCAAGGAGTGACGTATGTATAACAACACCACTCTACATCCTGTGTACCATATGGACTGTAGGGTAAGCAAAGAGGGAAAAGGCTTAGAAAGCAAACGTGTAGGGAAGAAGCTAACGGCTTGAAGGAGACCAAGGTGAACTATTTTTAGGTGTGATTTTTGTGGTTTAGGTGACAGAACTTGCAGACTGATTGGAAATGGAGTAGGAAAAGGAAAAGATGGACATTTGGCTTAAGTAACTAGCTGTGTAGTGCTGCTAATTATTAGAAGAAGAGAGTTAAGAGAGTAGGTTTAGGAATAGTAAAAATCAAGTCTTCTGGAATTGCCATGTTGAAGATGTACACAGTTCTAAAGTTCCAGGAAGAGATTTAGACTGTTTACCTAAATTTCAGAGGCATCCACCTATACATGAGATGGATAGGTTATTTATAGACAAATTGGAGACCTGGTTAAACAATGTTCTAGAGGGTTTTGTTTTATTTTTAATATGCTTCTGTTGATTCCAGAGAGGAAGGGAGAGGGAAAGAAAGATAGAAACATCAATGATGAGGGAGAATCAATCATTCATCAGCTGAATACCCTACACTGGAGATCGAGCCCACAACCTGGGCATGTGCCCTGCCTGTGAATTGAACCATGCCTTTCTGGTTCGTAGGTGGATGCTCAACTACTGAGTCACGCTGGCCAGGCTGGAGTTGTGTTTTTTGTTTGTTTATTTATTTTGTGTGTGTGTTTTTAAAAATATAATCTATTTGGGAAGCTCTCCATTGAAATAACTTTATTATAAATCATCTATTAATGATACAATGGATTTCCATTCTATTCTATCAATGGGCATTTATCAAGCAACAGTATTCATCTGGTTCATATACATATGGGGATTTATCTGTAGGAGAAATTCCTGGAAGTGGGATTGTACATGAAGCATATGTACACTTAAAACATTAATAGATATTGCCAGGCACTCTCAACAACAATATATAAGAATGTTTGTTTCCTCACAGCCTGGATAGATTTCATAATCTTTGCCAATCCGATAGGTTAAAAAAAGAACCATTTTTGTTATGTAATTTGCATATCAAGAATAATTACTGAGATTGGATATCTTCCTGTATGATTTTAAGCCACTTCAATCTCTCTCTCTCTCTTTTTTTTTTAACTGAACTTCCTATTTAATTCTTTGACTGGTTTTCATTTGAGTTTTTTTTTTTCCTGGAATGTTGTTCTTTATCTGTTGTACATCGATAGCGTAGATATTTTCCAGAATTTCACTCGTTTTTTAACTTTGGCATTTTTTGACAGCAGAACATTTGCAACATGTTTTTCAACAGAACTTTATAACTTAAGTGATCGTAGTCATATATTCAGAATGACAACACTAGAGATGAAGTTATGAAAGTGGTAGGAGTTAATATATTACAATCCTCATTCTGCTGCAGATTTTCTGGGTGCCATGGGAACCATCATTTAATCATATACTTTAGTTTCCTCCTTATAAAGTAGAAAGCAGAATCTCTGCCTTAGCTTCAAGACTGTATTTAGGAAGAAATCTATGAATAAAAACAATCACTCTTTTGAGTTTTAAATATTCTCCACATGGGAGTTAATGCATACCGGGTAGATTCAATAACATTAAATATACAACATTGCAAAGGAATTTCCCGAGTGTCATGTAATCTTTAACTTTAGGACTTTCTTCTTTCCCTAGTCCTTTTCATTTTTATCTTCCTTCTCTTCCTTTTGTTTGGCCTCCTCTTTTCCTTTCTCCACTTCTTTTTTTGATTACAATATTTCTGGTTACATTATTCAGAAGACAACAAGAGTACACATCGATCTGGGAAAATCTTGTGAAATTATAATGAAACACACACACACACACAAATGCTTAGTGATCACTGAAGATCCATCCTCTTTATCTTTTTTTATGACATCTTCCTGATAGTTAAACATGCTGATGAATTAAGCTAGCTAATTGGGGAGTCACCAACACAAATGGATTGAGGAGGGATGTATCCCTAACTCCCTGTGAAGTCGTCGTCCTATGTAGAGGGAAGAACTTTGACCGAAGAGTGGCAGATCTGGAGCCAGCTCAGTGCTCTTACTCACTGGGTTTACTTACAGTCACGAGTGATGTCTGTGTCATCTCATAAAATAAAAGTTTCAGCATTTGCTTGTTTCAAAACTTAATCAGAAGAATGTAGCTATTTCCAAGAGCAAAAAAAATAAATTTACAATTAGGACTGTGAATGGCAGAATTGGTCACAGCCTCCTCATTCATGAAAACAAAATAAGGCAACACCGCCAAGCTTTGCAGGGTCCTTTAATGTGTCTTTGTGAAGCAAATTGTGAAAGAATCTTCTCTTAATTTTTACTAAAGCATTAAATCATGTGACTAGTTGCTACAAACAGGTGTTAGTAAGGAACAATGAAAGAAGGGAGGGAGGGACAAAGGGTGAAAGAGAAGGAAGAAGGGAAATAGGAAAAGGAGAAGAATATTTCCCAGCCGAGTCTCTCCCCCAAAGAAACCAGGAAATGTTATTAATAAAATATTTTATCTCCCACCTTATACCAGATAATGTATTCATATGGTGCTAACTATAAATAATTAAATGTAAACATCACAGCAGTTGGAGATAAATGTCAGCCAGATCCCTGGCATTCATTTGGAGGGGTTTCTTGTTATTTGATTCCTCAACCCTAAATTCTGTTGAAAATAAGTTTTACTCCCAACCCCCACAAAAAAAATGTACGAACAAACTTATTTCTCTAACATTTTTCCATATTTTCTACCCACTTTTTAGCATCCATGATTGTTAAGATTGTATGGTCATGACAATATGGTAGTATGAAACTGCAGGGCCTCAATTCATATGTCTACTTATCTGCTTAATTTAATCAAGAAATATACTAGGTATTTACAATGAACACCGTGATTTTACATTCATTCATTCACTCACTGTTTACCTTCAATATGTCAAATCCTATGCTATTTAACTTATAGTGATAGGAGAATATATAAGGTATGACCCCTTTTGTAAATGAATGTACTGTTAGGAAAAAAAGAAATAGGTAAATATGAAATTTTTCACATTTGAGGTGATCAATCTGATGTGTTGGCTATTGGTGGCTTTATCCTTGTGTCTTCCTATTTCAAGAATCAGCGTCTCAAATCTTTCACCTATTTCTCTGGCATGGGAGTGGGCAAAGGGTAAAAAGAGCATTTTGCTGATAATACGTAGATTCTTTTTACCAAACAAAAAAATACGGTCTTATAACAGCAAAGGTTCAGGGAAAATGGAGGTGGGCACAGCATGATGGGAACTAGCAGCGGAGCTGGGTGCCATGAAACTTGGTCTTTGCAACATGTTTTGGCTATAGATTTGGAAGCCACTGAGGCCAAGAGCAAGTGTGAGGACTCAGGAAAGAAGGGACATTTCCATGAAGAGTCCCTGCCCTATCCATTTTGCAGCTTGTCTAATATGTCCACTCCCACACACCTGTTTACTAGAGAGGTGGGCCCTAGGTGTTCCATGGCACTCTATCTAACCATTGTCTCTCCCACACAACTTCCTGTCCGCAAGGCAACTGTATTTCATCTTGTCTTTGTCCTTGACTTTATTTCTGGCCAGTGAGTACATCATTGACTTGGCTTTGAAATGTGGCCTCTTGAGGTGTCACTCTTCCAAGGACTGGACTCTGATTCGTCCTATTTGACCCTCCCACTTAGGAACCTCACAAGTCAACTATCCTGCCATTGGGGGTGTCCCTCAGAGCCAGGAAGGTCTGCTTGGTCTTCAACAAAATAAAAAATAAAAATTCTTTTGTTTCAAGGGCACTGCAAATCATGCACAGTGAGTAATATTTTAAACCACTTATGGAGGCATGCCAGATGACCCGGTGATGTTTCTTCCTTCCCTGAGAACTCCTCACAGGCCTGCAAATGTATAAACACGTGTCCTTCCTGTTTTGTCTTCGGGTTTGTGTATTTAGTGAAGCGCATCAGAAGAATTGGATATAGAAAAAAAAAATATTGCCCTTTTTATCTTGTCAATCCCTCAGCCCTGTTGCCTGACATAATCTCAAATGGATCTCAAATAACCTTCTTGTAGCCGCCATGTCTTATTCCCCAAGGAGTCTGTGAACGTAGCAATTCCAAACAAGTCAAAGTCAAACTGTAAGATGCCAAATGTCCTTCACTTTGCTCTCTTTGTGTGAATACTTTCTTCTCTGTAGTTAGCAAGCTATTACTAGGTGCCTATTCTCTGTTTTTGTATTTTTCCTTTAATCACGGACATGTTTTATTTTACATATATATTTACATTTTTGCTATTATGAAATTGAATAGTAATTATTCTCTTTGAAAATATTATTTTAAATTATTAGAATATTATTAAAACACAATTTACAAAACTACAACCTGTCTTTAAATGGGTATAACGGTGCTTGGATTAATGAAGGTAACTCTTCTTACGTTAAAACTAGAGAATTTATGCTGAAATCCATTTGGCTCAGTGGATGGAGCATCGGCCTGTGGACTGAAAGGTCCCAGGTTCAATTCCGGTCAAGGGCATGTATCCTGGTTGCGGGCACATCCCCAGTAGGGGGCGTGCAGGAGGCGGCTGATTGATGATGTCTCTCTCTCATCGATGATTTTGACTCTCTGTTCCTCTCCCTTTCTCTCTGTAAAAAAATCAATAAAATATATTTAAAAAAAACTAGAGAGCTTCACTGACAAAATATCACTGATATTATTTTCTTTTACAGTTGTCACTTTCCAGTTTTTTTTATTATAGAAGTAATATGTCTATTTAATAAGAATTTCTCAAAAATTATATAAATGAATCATTCTTAACTCCCAAACGTTAATGTAATATGTCAAATTAATATTTCAAAGTATATGCTTGCATTTGTTTTCCTATGAACATTAAAAAAATTTTAATCATAAAGGGCATATTCTTTCCTCTTGTTTCTCCCACTCCTACTCACTACATATCCTGAGCATTTTCCCACACGATTATGTATGTAGTCACACAAACATTGAATTTTGAGGTGTCTTTTTTTTGCCTCTTTTATAATCATAAATGGTCATAAGTTTTACTCCAAACATAAATCATCGTGGCTTCTTACTCATGCATTGAAATACTAAGGCATGCTATTATTCAAAACTACTAAATCATTTTGCACAAATGAAATAAAATGCCATCGCTCGCAGCCTGGCCTTCATTTGGTGATTTGTATCTCTTTTTCTCTACCTGCCATGTAAGGAGATGCTCTGAATAAAGTTGGCATCAGAAGCTGAGACACAATTCTCCGACTTGGGACACTGTGTGATGACCGTCCAGACTTACATCTTGGTGTTTGGGGCCTGCCTTCTCTTCAGGTTTGTTCCAGTTTTCCTGGAAGCTGTTCAGCTAAGGCTTAATGAAGGCGGGCAGATCCAGGGGCAAGATGAATGGCAGGCACTCTGAGAGCCACAGAGGGAGAGACCTGTGGCTATCCAATGTTAACACAGTGACCTTGTGTTTATTGAAAGAAAGAACTACCAGCAAGGTGCAGCCAACCAAATCAGTCACATCTATATGTGAACCGAGGTGTAACTTTTATGCATATTTCTCCTTCCCCCTAGGCCTCTGTCTATTCAGAGATTCTGTTACTTACATTGAAATGGCTTACTAGATAAGAATTGCTAATTTATTTGTTGTCAATAATTAACTTCTAAGGACATGGAGGAAAGCACAGCCATAGCAACATTTTGGTTACCAACAGACAAGCCATATGAGGGTGGTCCCATAAAATTATAGCAGAATTGACAATGTCATTGCCTAATGATGTCATAGCCATTCTAACTGCTGGAGTGCAAAACATTACTCACGTGTTTGTGGTGATGCCTGTGTGAAGCAAACTTCCTAATCTGCCAGTCACAAACGTATAGCAATACACTTGTGTACAGTGCATAATTCTTGATAATAATAATAAATGACTATGTGACTGATTGATACATTTGTTACACTGTACTTTTTAAAAAATATATATTTTATTGATTTTTTACAGAGAGGGATAGAAAGCCAGAAACATCAATGAGAGAGAGACATTGATAAGCCACCTCCTGCATGCCCCCTACTGGGGATGTGCCCGCAACCAAGGTACATGCCCTTGACCGGAATCGAGCCTGGGACCTTTCAGCCCCAGGCCAGTGCTCTATCTACTGAGCCAAACTGGTTTCATCTACACTGTACTTTTATCATTAGACTGTGCTCTTTCTATTTATATTAAAAAGTTGGCTGTGCAACTGTATGCTGTGTTATATCGATAACAGATTCATGTATCTCACGCTTGCAGTGTCTCTTGATTACATCATTTTCTCTTTTGCTTGATTTAATCTTGCATCGTTTTATGTGGGAGCATGCTAAGCAGGCTCGTAGCCTAGAACCAACAGACTAGACCATCTAAGTGTGTGAAAGTGCACTTTATGATGATCACACAATAATAAAATTGCCTAATGACACATTTCGCAGAACATGTCCCCATTGTTAAGTAGAGTATGACTGTAATTCAAAGAACAATTAGGATAAATCTCTACTTTCCTTCAAAGAATATGCAAAACTGCTACGTGGCTATAGAAAAAAAATAATAAAAGAAGAGAGAAAATTGCCTGATTCCCATGTTAAATGTAAACATGTTAATTAGGAGACATGTTTTATCTCAGGATCACAAATATTTGGTCTTCATAGGAAGATCTTCAAAAATAAAATGCCATAGTCTTTCATAAGAGAGCTGAGTTTATTGACCTGCAAGAAGATGTCTTAAGATGGAAAAGGTCAGAGTAAGATACAGATATGGCTTGGCTGATGTGTGTCAGAAGAGAAAAGCAGCCACACTATCCTATGCTAAGCCCCCTCCTCCATAATCAAGGGCCTTTCCAGAAATTTAATTCCATTTGAATAATATATTGGGTCAAGTAGGGGCTACATTAAAATTCAGAAGATCTTTGCATGGTGGATGCATTTTCTAAATTATGTAGAATTCTCTTACCTTGTCTGACAAAACATGACACTAGATTTAAGGCAGGCCAAGAAGAAGAAACCATGTCCAAAGACTTTCAGATGTGAAAAGACTCCTGAGAGTCTGAAACTCTATTATGTCTCTACGAATGTCACTTATCACCAAGAGGTGTATGTCTTAACAAGAGATTGTCTGAGTATAAAAGGAAAACAAGATAATGCATGAAAGGATTTGGTTAGAAAAGCAATTTATATATGGCAATGGATTTTCTTCCTGCTTTATATCAAGGTATGAGCCAGGTGGGTGAGAATTCAGTTGAATGAGAAGAAGCCACTAACAGGCAGTGGAAATTTCTACGTTCCAAAGGCCAATAGATTTAGTTTCCCTCTAGCTCAAAAATTTATTACCTGTGCCATCTTGATCAGAGCCTCTGCATGTCAATTTCGTTAATTGCAATGTATCTTTTATTTCACCAGTCATAAATATTTATTGGGCAAATCTTTCGCACCAGGCATTATTCCAACTACTGTAAATTCAGCAATAAAAAAAAATCTCTCCCCCCACTCTTGGGGTTTATCTTCTAACAGTTTTAGGATTATTAAGCTGATTAAGTGAGAACATACATTTAAATCTTCTAGCATAGTGTTTGGTACAGAGTAGCTACTCAATAAATGTTCATTTTTCTCGTATTTATCCAGTATGCTACTTTTAAAAAAAAAATCATGAATAGGAATATTAAGCTAACCTAGTGGGACTTCGGCATGTGTTGACTTAATCTTTCTCTGCCAAATGTAGACTTATTAAACAACAGACAAGATTAATCCTTCGGTTTCCGATATAACATTCTCTACCCACTAATCACAAACCCAGATCCCCGTGGTGGCCAGACAGAGAGGCAAATGAGTGAATCCAGAAGCGGTAAAAGAAAACAGGCTGTGGTTATGAGGGTTGTGGAGCCAGTAGGATTCATTTCATGTCCAGAGGTATTTCAGCCAGTTGTTGCCCTGTCGATAAATGAGTCCTGTATTGCAATACCTCCTAATTTTGCCAGGGAAGTAGAAAATCCACTTTATAATGTAAATTTCGCAGGTTGTGAAGTATAAGCAATTAAATACACACACACACATGCACACAGACACACGTGGAGTATACCAATTCTGTGCACACCTAGTAAAACAAATTTATGGGACATGTGTTTGAAACCTTTGCTGGAATAGGTATTTTGCTCATGTATTTACCTACAGAGTTGATAAGAAGTAAACCCAGATTTATCAGATCATCTCCCTTCCCCTAAGGCCTTCAGAGTTTCTTCATTGTCTTCATTAGATGATGTTCAAATCTGGTGAACATCTGGGGCTTTTTAAAAATATACATTTCTAGCCCAGCTGGTGTGGCTCCAGTGGTTGAGCATTAGCCCATGAACCAAGAGGTTACTAGCTTGATTTCCAATCAGTGGACATGCCCAGGTCGAGGGCTTGATCCCCAGTAGGAGATGCGCAGGAGGCAGCTGATCTATGTTTCTCTCTAGAGTGTTTCATTTAGCATACAAAGTCTTTCAGAAACTTATCTGTTCTTTTCTTTGATTAATACCCTATCATCTCACTCTCCAGCTATGGAGATATCCTCACTTTTATGTTGATGCATCTGTCTATAGCGCCTACGTTACTATAATTCTCCTTTCACTCACAGAAAACCTTTGTTCATATTTCCAGCACCAGTTCCAACGTTAGATCTTCTCCAATGCCTTCAATGTTCTGAAAGGCAAACTTGGACTTACGGAATTAATGATTCTCAACCATGATGTATTTTCATTATTCATTCCCATATGTGGCTTCTTAGTACATATTGTCTTATTCACCTTGAGTTGTTATCTCAGCTACCATATTCTAGGGGCTTACAAGAAATGAATTTCTCACAGCTCTGAAGGCAGAGGAGTCTAAGGTCAAGGGTGCCTGCAGGTTCAGTGTCTGGTGGTGCTGGCTTCCTGGTTTGTACATGGCCATCTCTTCACTGTCTCCTCATACGTTTCCCATAGGTCAATCTTCACAGGGCACTGATTCCATTCCTGACCTGTTTTCTCCCCAAAGGACCCATCTGGAAATGCCATCACAGAAGAGATTAGAGCTCCAACGTATGAATTGAGGCACAGTGTTCAGTGCAAGCAATGCACGGCAGATTTCTAGTACAGTGGTACCTCGAGATACGAGTTTAATTCGTTCCGTAACCTTGAGGCGTAGGAAACTATGAGACACTCGAGTCACATTAAACTGGTGGGTCGTGTGCAACCGGCCGATTCTTGTGATTACTCGTATCTCAACTGTTGCTCATATTTCAAAGCAAAAATCGCTTGCTCGACTGCGCAAATCTCAAAATCTCGTATGTTAGGGCACTTGTATCTCGAGGTACCACTGTAAATGTTTGATTAAAAAAAATGAAAATGTTCATCTGAATCTAGAGCTGCAAGCATAATACCCTTGAATGCTCTTCATTGAGTTCTTATTTCACACACCTGTAGGACAGTTTTCCATGAATGGGAAAAAAAGTGAATCAGATCTGATCCATCATGTACCTCATTTGTGGGGCTTATATGTAGTTGTAAATTTTTCTTTTCACACATTACAGTGGTACCTCGAGGTACGAGTTTAATTCATTCCATAACCTTGAGGCATGGGAAACTATGAGACACTCCAGTCGTGGTAAACTGGTGGGTCCTGTGCAGCCGGCCGATCCGCGCGATTACTCCTACCTCAAATGTTGCTCATATCTTAAAGCAAAAATTGCTCGCTCGATGGCTCGTATCTCAAAAATCTCGTATGTTAGGGCACTCGTATCTCGAGGTACCACTGTAACTAAGACAAAAGCACGGAATCTAGTTTACAAATCGTGTTTTAAAAATGCCACCATCCCTTTAGAAAGACCTGATTTTGGAAATGCTGCCATTTGCCAAGCGCCCATTGGTAATGCTAGAATTATTTAAGGTGTCAATCTCCTTGTTGAATTTCTGGTCGCAATCGAAGTGCGCCCTGCTTAGGAGCTAGAAATCTCTCTGGAGGGGAGAGCTGGACAGTGTGGCAGGGAGGGGTACAGAGAATCCTGTTCAGCGAGCCTAAGAGCGGGAGACATTAACAGTCTGCAACGGTAGCCGGGGACTCTGACAGCTTTATTGATGTGTCATCAGGCTGAGAAGAGAAGGCACCACAGCAGGGTTACAAGGACTCGTTCTGTGTATCCATCGATCTGCAGTCTCCCCTGGAAAACTCCACATACCTCCGAATGTCTTGAGTGCCTTTATTGATGCGGCATCGGCCAGCTGAGCGGGGAATTGGAGTCACCACGTTTATCTTTCATGTCGTGTCAGCCCTGTCATTCCGCAATTTAATATCTACATAGACGATGCCGGAAAGGAGAAATATTGAGTGTCTGGCCATATCATGTTGGGTGGGTGGCTAGGGAAAGTGACAAAACCCCCGGTAGTCAGAGGAGTGGAAAGTAGGCTCATAGTAGATTGTATGTGGCTGCGATGATGACATTTCTGCGATCTTTTGTTACGGAAATGCTCTGTTGCAGCGGGTGATGATTCTTGACCCAAAGAGCCAGTCACTGGAGCAAAACTGTCATCCAGGAAGGCAATACAGAAGGCAGGTCAAACTTTAATGCATGGCTGGTTTGTGAGTGGTGATATTCATGGCACACATTGAATGAGAGCCTCTCAGTAGGTCATAAAGTCATGGGCCTCAGAAGAACTTGAAAATGTTATGCAGTCCATTATTCCATTTCAGGCCGGAAAACTCTTGCATTATACGAGAGGCCCGGTGCATGAAATTCATGCACAGATTGGAGGGTAGGGTTGTCTCTCAGCCCAGTCTGCACCCTCCAATCTGAGACTCCTTGAGGGATGGGGTCTCAGATTAAGGCAGTCGGACATCCTTCTCACAATCCAGGACTGCTGGCTTCCAACTGATCGCCAGTCTGCCTTCTTGATTGCCCCTAACCGCTTCTGGCCACCAGCCTGATCACCCCCTAACCATCCGCTGATAGCCTGATTGATGACTAACTGCTCCCCTGCCAGCCTGATCACCCCTAATTGCCCTCCCCTGCAGGCTTGATCGCCCCAACTGCCCTCTCTTGCTGGCCTGGTCCCTTTCAACTGCCCTTCCACGCTGGCCTGATCACCCACAACTGTCCTCCCTTGCAGGCCTGGCTCCTCCCAACTGCCCTGCTCTGCTGGCCATCTTGTGGTGGTCATCTTTTGTCCACATGGGGGCAGGATCTTTGACCACATGGGAGCAGCCATCTTGTATATTAAAGTGATGGTCAATCTGCATATTACTTCTTTATTAGATAGGATAGAGGCCTGGTGCATGGATGGGTGGTGCTAACTGGTTTCCCCTGAGGGTGTCTCAGATCAGGGTAAGGGTTCTAGGGGCAGCCTGGGCGAGAGGCCTGTGGTGGTTTACAGACTGGCCACGCCCTCTGGAAACCCAAGGCTCTGATATCTGGGATTTATTTATCTTCTACAATTGAATCTTTGTAGCCTGGAGTGGAGCCAAGCCTCCTGAGCTCTCTGTGGTGGCATCCGTTTTTGTTGGGATTTATTTATCTTCTATAATTGAAACTTTGTAGCCTTAAGCAGAGGCCAAGACAGTCCAGGGTTGCAGAAGCTTGGCTTTCTCCATCACAGGGCAGTCCTAGCCTCCTGCTCTCTTCAGCTCTGTGACTGTTGCCGTTTTTGTT
>JAAGEH010000043.1:8231964-8359780 GCA_011751065.1 Lasiurus cinereus | reverse complement strand
TCTCTTCAGCTCTGTGACTGTTGCCGTTTTTGTTGGGATTTATTTATCTTCTATAATTGCAACTTGGTAACCTTGAGTGGAGGCCTGGGCCCGCCAGGGTGTGTGGGAAGCTTGGTTTTCTCCATTGTTGGGGAAACCCACGCTACCCTCCTGCTAGCTCCTTGGCTGCATCCATGTTGGTTGGGGTTGATTTGCATACTTGCTCCTGATTGGCTGGTGGGCATGACTGGTGGGCGTGGTTTGTGGATACAGCAGAGTGATGGTTAATTGGCATATTGCCCTTTTATTAGATAGGATATAGAAAAAAAAATGAAAAAATCCTATAGGCCTATGAAGTGCAGTCAGTTTGGATAATGATTTCTATTTTTACATATACAGTGGTACCTCGAGATACAAGTGCCCTAACATACAAGATTTTTGAGATTTGAGCCGTCGAGCGAGCGATTTTTGCTTTGAAATATGAGCAACATTTGAGATAGGAGTAATGGAGCGGATCGGCCGGCTGCACACAACCCACCAGTTTACCGCGACTCGAGTGTCTCATAGTTTCCCACGCCTCAAGGTTACGGAACAAATTAAACTTGTATCCTGAGGTACCACTGTATTTATAAATGATATTTGCTTATAATTTATTTTTATCATTCAATATTAAATTCATAATTAATTTTTCATAAATGCAATACATTTTAAATCCTTATTATTTTCTAATTTTAATTTTTTAATCCTTTTCTGTAGTTTAATTGACTATTAATTTGTCAGTTACTTGAGCCAACATACTCTATAACTAGGTACGATACTAGGAATAATGCTCAAAATTATTGATCACCATTTAATAGGAATAAAAAGATAGTCTTTACTCAGGGAGCAGCTCAAAGGAACATTTACCCAAGCCTGAGTTAAGATCAGTGGGAGTGTGGGAAACCTTGGGAAAGGCTTCTTGGAGTTTAACAACTGCCAGTTTGTATATCACTATTTATTTCCCAACTAATGTGTCTCAGTAAATCACTGAAACCATTCGCAGTGGAACAGCCCTCCGTATTTTCTTTTACATGGTTTCTTAAACCTCGGATCTGCACATCATTTTTTGCTCTTTCTTAGGAACCTTACTCTCTTGTAGCTTACAGCAGGGGAAAATCTCTTTCAGGACTTTGCCCATCTCTAGATGGAAGCCAAACTAGGATCTTCTCGTCATGACTACATTTTTTGCTATGATTATACACAACCTCATCACTCCTTAACCTGCTGATATCTGGCTTCTGTCCCCACTGCTCCACTGAAATAGCCTGGCAAAGATTGCATATGACTCTAAGGACCTTTGGAGTCCATATCTAATCTTACCTCTGCAGCCTATGGGATCCTGGACCACTTTCTACTTTGGGAACCCTTCTATTCTTTTGGCTTCTGAAACAACCCTCTTCTCATTATTCTGCTTTGATATCCTTTACTGTCTCTTGTCATTTCCTGTCTGTTCATATGCAGAGGTAGAGATCCCTGCAGTTTCATGTTTATGCTTGCTTCTTATCACTCTTGGATGTTCCCACAGTATGCATGCTTCTGCTTCCTCAGCTGTCCTTAATATTTTGGTGACACACCGATCTCTGTCTCCAACATATACCTTTGCAGAGCTGAGGCTTTGTACCAACTGTATATCACATAGTTTCACTTGTGTATACGTAAAGCCTCTGCAACTCAGAAGGCCTGACCCTGAACTTTTATCCTCCGCCTGGTTGAACTCTTCTCCTGTTTCCTATCTATCCACAGAGTGGCATGCCCAACCATGTTCTGCTTTTCAGACTTTACTATTTCCTCTCCTTCATAAACCCTGTCACATTCCTATCAATTTTCCCTCTTGGTGGCCACCCACAGGTGAGATGTATCAGTGACTGTAAAGCCCTGATGAGTTTTCTTTGCCAGTCATTTTTGAAAAGGCTCTGTGAAATCTGAAGATAGCTAGACTCACAAAGAACTGCTAGATGTAGACCAGGCCTGGTACAAAGGTCTAGATCAAGCATGTCAAACTCAAAGGTGAACACGGGCCAAATAAACAAGGTATGCAGCCTGTGGGCTGCGAGTTTGACAAACTTGGTCTAGATCTGTGGTCTGCAAACTACAGCTTGTGAGCCACATATGGCTCTTTGGTCCCTTGAATGTGGCTCTTCTACAAAATACTATGGCTTGGGCGTGTCTATTTTGAAGAAGTAGCATTAGAAGAAGTTTAAGTTTAAAAAATGGCTCTCAAAAGAAATTTCAATCGGTGTACTGTTGATATTTGACTAACGAGTTTGCCAACCACTGGTCTAGATGATTAGGGTTCATTGTCAGTAAATGTGTAGAGTAGGTGATGACTCTTACCCAGTCTCATAACTTATCATCCTCTTTCTGTCCCCATGGATGCCTCTGATGTCAATTGGAAACAGGAAAATGAATTTTATTGGTCACCCACAGATCTATTAATTGGTTGTAACAAGCAGTATTGTCTGCATTTTTTAAAGAGTCATAAATACAAAGAAAATTATTTTGACCATGAGAATGTCAAGAATTGTGGAATTACGTAATAAATTCATTTGAAAAGTAGTTTCATCAGACTTCCTCATGTCCTGTTACAAAGAAAGCTAATACGCAAATATGAGTTGAGTTTGCTTGGATTGCAGTGATTTGGACAGGAACTATATAGTACGCTATATAGGGTGCAGTGAGCGAAGACAGTAGTTTCTACAAAATGAATTTGTGGATATAAGCTGGGCCAGGAGTGTGGAAGGGCCCTGTAGATCAAGCAATGGTTTGGAATTTGTTCCAAATGTAATGAGAAGCTCCTAAGGTTTTTAAACTGGGCTGTGATCTATTTCTCCCAGCTGTGTGAACTCTATTTTCCTATAAGCAAAACAAAATAAAACAAAAAGAAAGTTCAACATATGACAGTGTCTAAAATTAGTAATAGACATGAAGAGAAATTAAAAATTTAGAAATATATTTCAAAGTAGCATACCATGTTTTTTTTTTTTTTTTTTTTATGGAATGGATGTGATTAGAAAGGATCAAAGTGTCTCCTAGGCTCTTTGCTCCAGCAAACAGCTGGATTGTCTGAAATCGCAAAGAGTGGAGTAGAAGCAGAATTTGGAGAGATATCCAGAGTCCTGAGAATCTCTGTGAATAAGACAGAGATGCCTATTTGATGGCTACATTACCAGTTGTACCTATGGATCCCAAGTTGTATTGATATTTGTATTTCAAAGGACAAGTAACCTAACCTGTTTAGCTTAACATGTTTTTTGGCTGAGACAGATATCTGGTTTTATGGGTTATGTTAGGGAAATTGGGGTGGAGGGGAAAAGGAAGGACAAGATGCTTAAGAGTTCAAAGCAATTAGGGAAGAATGACGGGTGAAATCTTTTATTTTATTTTATTTATTTTTTAAATATATTTTATTTGTTTTTTTTCACAGAGAGGAAGGGAGAGGGATAGAGCTAGAAACATCGATGAGATAGAAACATTGATCAGCTGCCTCTTGCACACTCCCCACTGGGAGTGTGCCCGCAATCAAGATACATGCCCCTGACCGGAATTGAACCTGGGACCCTTGAGTCCGCAGGCCGACGCTCTATCCAGTTTAACGGAGGCCAAACTGCTTAGAGCATGGATGAAGTCTTTTAATAAGAGATATGTAATAGAGAAAAGTTAGAATCAAGGAGAGATGGAAACATTCCAAGTTGGGATGAAAGGTGGAATATTTTGGCCTCTAAAGATTATTTTGTAACTATTTGGTGAAAGGTTCAGTTGTTATAAAATGTAGAAAAAGAATGCTTTCTAAGGAATGGGGATTTGGAGAACTGCAGAATGAGAATATTCAATTTGGAGGAAAGGTTGACAGCAGGGGAAATTATATAATATACAGTATATTGTCAGGATTTGCAACTACGGGTAGGAGCAATGCCCAAGTCTAAAGGGTGGACCTCCAAGTCAGAAATTCTGGAAGGCTCTCCCTCATCCTATGATAATTGGAAATTAACATATCCTTAACAAAGAGAAGCCCCTACTTTTTCAAGATTCCCCATTGCTACAGTGCAGCTTATGTTTACGCTTCTGGATGGGGCTTTGCCAACTCTCTACCAAGCGAGTGACTGGGTTGCCAATTGGGTAGCCATGTCACATTGCACTTCAAAGCTAGTTAATACAATGCTGAGGCGAGAGGGTTTTCTTTGGAGTAACGTATGATGCACTCATGAAGTTTATGGACTAAGAACCTTACCTGGACATTGCTGATATGCCATCATTCTGAAACGCAGTAATTATGACTTAAGTGTGTGGGTGGCAAAACTATAGTTTTCCAGGAAAATTGAGGAACACTCCACTACACATTGAACTTTAAAAAAAAAAATACTTTCCAGTGGTTCCGATGCAAAAGGAGCCAAAAGCAACAGTTAAATGCTCCAGGCAGACTCTGCAATCTGCAGCAGGGACACGAGTGGCTTTTATAAATGATGAGGGCCAGCGTTTCCTGCTATCGGGATCACTTTGAGCTTCATTCTCCAGCTTGCGCACAGACTTCCTGCCCTGTCATCCTCAAATCGTTGTTCATCTGATGCGTTTACATTGCCTCACTGCTGCTCTCTAGGTTTCTAAGTGTCAGATCCTTGACTTGGGATTCACAGTTAAATGAACCAAAATATAGAGTCATTCCTTTCTGCCTTTTTATCTCCAGTGACTTGTGTAACACTGTGTTTTGCTGTTTCATATTTACAATAGAAATATTAGATGTCAACACGGGACAAAAAAGATATGAATAATGTTGTGAAGATCTCTGAGAGGGAAAAAAAAAAAGAGCATTCGAACCTGAAATTTTCAATGCGACTTTCTTTGTTCAAAAGGGAGAAAACAAAAGTGATCAACAGGGAGTCTAATAAGCTTTCATGCCTCATCCTTTTCATGGAGAAGGGTTGGATATTTCTTAAATTACTTTTTGTCATAAGCAGATGATTTTAATGGGTGTTTTGAACATTTCCATTGAGGCAATAATCCATCTGGAACTTTTATTAATACCCAAATTGTTATGAATAGATTATATGTAATCTGTGGCTAGGATCAAATGTAAGAACTGATAGGGACATCCAATATCATCTAACTTGAGTTTTATATTTCATAATTCAGTAAACTTAAAACCAGAAATGATTAGACATGCCCACTATTTTCAGGTTCAATAGAGGCAGAGCAGGAGGGGTAGTTAGGGGTGATCAGGCAGGCAGGCAGAGGGCTTTAGGGGCAATGAGCCCAGCAAGGGGGATCAGTTAGAGGGCAATCAGGCAGGCAGACAGGTAAGCAGTTAGGAGTCAATGGTTACAGATTGTGAGAGGGATATCCAACTGCTAGTGTAGGCCCGATTCCCGGGCTCAGGCCTAAACCAACAGTAGGACATTCTCTGAGGAGTCCCAGATTGGAGAGGGTGAAGGCCAGGCGGAGGGATACCAATCCCTGTTCAAGAATTTTATATACTGGGACTCTAGTATATAAATAAATGTGCTTAATTATACCTACTTTCTTTCTGATTTAGCTAATTTTTTTCCAGCTCAGTGTATCACCCCAAATTCTCTTTCAGGTAATTGTCAGCAACATGGCAGTAAATATCAATAAGAAGCAGATTATTATTATAGATCACACAGGGGAAACAAAGGATAAATATTTAGCTGCAGCAGTGTTTGCCTATATTCTATGCACTGAGAAACCTGCAGTCATTTTCAAGTTCCAACATTTCTTCTTTTCAGTCACGTCAGGTTTCTAAACTTTCTAAATCTCCATTTTCCGGTTAATGAAAAGAAAATAAGATTCTACTGAGTCTCCTATCTACCTACTCCGAGACTTCTGTGAGGATCAAATGAGATGAAGCATGGTAAAACACTTCAGAAACATTTGGTTAAAATGTAAAGTGTTTGCACCTGGCTATATAGCAAGTTGTGTTCCTGGGCTGAAGAAACTCCAAGGAGGCTACTTGCTAGGGAGAAGAAACCGTGCATTGCTACGTGATGTCATTAACCAGCATCCACAGTGACCATTTATGGGCTGCAGGCTGCATTTTGCACCATGAGGTCTTCACAGCATTGGCTGCGATTTGGTGGGGTGTCGCTCTGGGGTGGTGGCAGGGCCATTGTCCCTCTGGGGGAAGCCGAGTGTTGATTTGTCAGCACCAGGTCCTTGCTGCTATTTATTTTTAAGTTAGAGGCCCAATGCACAAAATTTGTGCATGGGAGTGGTGTCCCTCACCCCAGCCTGCACCCTCTTGCAATCTGGGATCCCTCGGGGGATGTCTGACTGCCAGGGATCAGGCCTAAACCAGCAGTCAGCTATCCCTCTGGCAATCTGGGACCACTGGCTTCTAACTGTTCATCTCTGCCTGCCTGGTCATTTCTAACCACTCTGCCTATCTGCCTCATTGCCCCTAACCATTTGCCTGCCTGCCTGATTGCCCCTGACCCCTCTGCATGCTTGCCTGTTTGCCTGATCACCTCTAACCACTCACCTGCCTGCCTGATCACCCCTTACCACTCTGCCTGCCTGATCAACCCTAATTGCTCACCTGCCTTATTGCCCCTAACTGCCTCTACTTGCCCCCGCCGTGGTGGTAGCTTCATCTGGAATAATATCCAGAAGGACATCCAGAATGACACCCAGAAGGTCATCAGCTGTCCAGTCTAATTAGCATAGTATGCTTTTATTATTACAGATGGCCAGTGTGCATCGTGGCAGCGTCTGTTTTGAGTGTCTGCCCCCTGGTGGTCAGTGCACATCATAGCTACCAGTCGGAGGGAAGGACAGACACTTAGCCTCTTATATAGCTATCAAAATAAATTAATATAATCTATCCAATCAGAAAATTCTTTAAATATTGGGAAACTGCCAAGCTCATTGATGGGAAAGAATCTTTCATAATTCACATATTTGCCTAAAAATCAAATTAGTATGTCTCACATTGTGTCAAGTTTTTGTTGTTGTTGTTTGTTTTTGTTTTTGAAGTGGCAGGCTCACTTCGTTAATTTTGGAGAAAATGCCTGCCAAGTAGCCAAGTATGAAAACCTGTGATTTGTCAGTTGTTTTGTCACATGAAAATGGGTTCTATGAAAAAGCATCTGGTTCAGCTCACAACTTAATTGTACAGGAGTTCTGACTCGAGTCAAGCAATGTGCTTTATGTAAAGCAAGCACTTTATTTGTATTTCTCATTTTTATCATATAATATTTAACGCGTGTGTGTTTAACTGTGAAAATTAAGTTCAATTAATCATATTTACTGCTTCATAAATGGTGATCCTGAGTGAAATGGACATTGGTCTGCTATCAGCATGGGAGTTGGAAATACAGTGTGCACTAATTTAGTGTATTGCCGTAACCTTGGCTCCTGATAAGGCCTCATCATTTTTACCCACAACTGCTTTTGCACCATCCATGAAAACGTCAGTGAGAAAGGTAGCGTGTCTTACTATCATTACACATATACTTTGACCCTGTAGAATCCTGAGATGGTCTAAGTGAACTCCCGTGTTCCACCAACCATGTTTGAGAACCAAACCTATTTTGTAATGAATAGCAGAGTTTGGATAAGACAACTTTGGAATTCTGGGTCCAGGGTTTACAGATTGTGTGACTGTGGGCAACAGAAACAATTCTGAGGTGTTTGCCATTTATAGAGTGGGGACAGTCATTATAACTATTACATCGGGTAATTGTAAACAGTGAAGTAGAACATGTTATAACCCAAACAGCACATCCCTTGAGAATGCTCGATATATTTTGACATATGCCATTGCTATGGTGATAATGACCCAGTTGTTGCATTGTCAAGGAGAGTTAGGTTGTGTGGTTTTGACCAGTTATAAAATAATTATCTTTAAAATACATTCATTGTTGAGATACTATGATTATCTTTCATTGTAAAAACCATCACCACCATCATCACAAAACTTAAAACGTAGCATATATATATTAATATATTTTATTGATTTTTTTACAGAGAGGAAAGGAGAGGGATAGAGATCCAGAAACATCCATGAGAGAAAGACATTGATAAGCTACCTCCTGCATGCCCCCTACTGGGGATGTGCCCGCAACTAACATACATGCCCTTGACCAGAATCGAACCTGGGACCTTTCAGTCTGCAGGCGATTCTCTATCCACTGAGCCAAACTGGTTTCGGCTGTAGCTGATATTTTTGCATGGGAGGAAGAGGAAATGAAATCTCTCTCACCTCCAAAAAAAAGTCAACCCCAATAAACACACTGATTGGAATAAAAAAATTAGCATGGTATGCAAGAACAACTGTGCATAGAACAGTGCCTGATACAGAATAGGTATTCAAAAATATTCAAAATTTCCTTTGTCCAAAAAGGTACTGACAAACTCTAACCTCCTCATGGGCAATGCATATATTTCATGTTTTTGTGGACTATACTAGACTTCGGATTTCAAAGATAAATAAACTCATTATATGTCCTTTGAGGTTTTCAAAGTCAAAATGTAAAGGTGTCTTTGAATGAAATGTCAGTGTAGATTGTGTAAAGACCTGACAGATATGGAAGAGAAAAAGGTGATCTATTCCAATATTTAGCAGGAGGTCATGAGTACTGATCAAGCAGTAACAGCAGAAAGCAATACTGACTCCCAAACAGGAACAGGAGCAGGGACTTGAATCCTCAGCAGGCATGAACCTTTCATCTGCTGGATCATAGGGGACTCAACCAAGTACAATCACCACAGCATTTGCTCTGGGCTCACCCTAGCTATGTCCGTGTATACCATATCATCCATTTCAGGAGGGAGGAATAATAAGCACACTTCTACTGGCTGCTGATTACTTTGTTTTGTCCGCTCTCAGTGCTGAGAAGGGGATACTTTCCAGAGAGAAGTGAGGAAGTCCAGGGAATTGAGCACTGGGATTCGATTCCTCGCTCCTTATGAACTTGAACGGGCAGAGTAACTCAAGTGACCTAGGTTGTCACCAAAGACAAAGAGTATAGCCCCCATGCAACCGAGCCAAAATATCTATTCCCTTGTGAACTTGGGATCATGGGAGTGAGAAAGAAGGACCATAACTAAAAAAGACAGTGAGAAAATATCATCTTACTCTGTGTAAGGATAGATGGGCAGCTTTTGACTCATCACCGCTAACTTAACTTGAAGAAAAGAAGAAAGAAGAAGAAGGCGGAGGAGGAGGAGCAGGAGGAGGAGCAGGATGAGGAGGAGGAGAAGGAGGAGAAGAAGAAGAAAGAAGAAAGAAGAAAGAAAAACTGCTTTACTCCTGTGAACAGACACTGCAGGAGCCAGTCTACCTCTGGAACCAACAGCCTGATGTCGCTATCCAGCAACTCACCAAAAGCCTCATGAGGTCCCTTACATTACAAATCCCCTAAGCACTGATCCTCACAGAGGTAGAAACAGTTCAGTTATTGTTGTTTCTGTTTTGGTGTGTGTGTGTGTGTGTGTGTGTGTGTGTGTGTGTGTGTGTGTGTTTTAATCCCACAAGGAGTCAGTGGCATTGGCACTTAGCAAATCCTTTTTTAATTTGCTCACCGAGAAAACTCAATTGAGATGGCAGTAGAAGAAAAGAGACCAGCATGGCACCAATGGTGTAGTGTGTTTTTGTGCTATCATTGCATTTTAAGGGATTAAGTGATGGGCAGGATTAGATTTTCCTTTTCTTTTTTTTTAAATATATTTTATTGATTTTTTACAGAGAGGAAGGGAGAGGGATAGAGAGTTAGAAACATTGATGAGAGAGAAGCATCATTCGGCTCCCTCCTGCATACCCCCTACTGGAGATGTGCCCGCAACCAAAATACATGCCCTTGACTGGAATCCATCCTGGGACCTCCTTTCAGTCCGCAGGCTGATGCTCTATCCATTGAGCCAAACAGGTTTTGGCAGGATTAGATTTTCTTGCTTCTGACTAGGTTTCTGTAAAGGAGCCCACAATTATTATTATTATTCCTCCCCCTCCTCCTCCTCCCCCCTCCTCCGCCTCCTTCTCCTCCCCCCTCCTCCTCCTCCTCCTCCTTCTCTTCCCCTTCCTCCTCCCCCTTCCCTCCTCCTCCTAGTTTTCTTCCTTTTTATTTTTAGCCAGAAATCAAGAAAAGAATATATATGAACTATCTATTTTGCCCGTTTACCCACTAAGACCTTCTCCTGGCAGTAGAAGGCTAATTAAGCAATGCCATAGTCTCCGCTCAGTGATGATTCAGTTTGGAAACCCCGGGGGGGAGTTGGATACATGAATGAAGGGTGCCAATTGGAAAGTAGGAATTTCTCAGCGCTGACTGGCAAACAGGCAGAGCTCAATTTACTGTAAGCTTTGAGGCCAGAAACAACAGAGTAAGTCAAAGTTCAGGCTGATGTTAGGCAAGTTTTCAAACTCTGGAGAGTCTCTTCCATATAAAATCAGAATAATGTTATTTTACAAGTATTTTATAAATAAGTATTCGATTTATATCATAAGTTTAGCAATGTAAAGTTATTTCCAGAGACTTAGCATCACTTTCCTTCCAGGGACATGGTCAAGTTCAGAGGCTTTCGTTGCCAGGCTGCAAGGTTGGAATACCACACCCACCAGGTCCTAGATGCTTGGCCGGGGAGAGGGACTGCGTTTCATCTGTTTGCTCAGATGTAGCTTCATGAATCGATGTAAAAGGGTTTTTTGTGAGGACTAAATGTTGTGCAAAGCGTGCTTGCTGAGTTCCTAGGAAAGAACCAGCATTCTATCAATATGGCTCATGCTGTTATCTCCTTTAGAATCTGAAGGAAACCAGTGGTTTCCCATTTGCATCATGAGTAATTTTGAAAATTTGGCAGCTTTCTCATTTTTGAATATATATTATATATTCATTCTCGTATATGAATATATATTATATATTTTACATTTTTTATTTTTATTCTTGTATTTTGATCTCTTTTGTATTTCATAATTAAGGCTCTTCCAAGGAAATATTAAATATCCTCTATAAATTATACAAACACATATACACATAGATATATGTCATTATAAATACCCCTTCTCTCAAAATTAGTGGGAATAATAATTAAACTCTAACCATTGTTCTTGTTTTATTGGGTGGGAGTAAAATATATGTTATAATAAAAAATAGCAAAATATATAATATATATTCAAAAATTATACAATAGTATCCCTAAAGTGTTTCATCCCTGCCTTTAGCCTCAATTCTATTTCTATTTAATATGAAGTTGTCACTTTTTAAAATCATATGTCAGGCATTTCTTTAACAAGCACAGGTAGGCTCTCTCTTCTCACGATGGCCAGGCAGGGCACCCTGAACCAAACCTATTTTGTGCTTTATAATTAGGTTTCCTTTTTATTTTGAAATAATTTAAAGTTTACAGAAAAGTTGCCAGTATAATTTGGAGAACTTCCATATACCCTTTAACCACATTCACCGGTTTTATTCATTTTGCTATATGTGCCTTATAGGTTGTGTTTGTGCCATATATTTTATAACACGCATATGAATGATTATAACAAAAAGAATACATGTATCTTTTATTCATGCAAGAATAGATTGCACTTACCAGGCTTTTTTACCCATTGACGCATAAGTACAATAGCTGTCAAGTTTAGGCTATTTCATATCCTATCTAATAAAGAGGGAATATGCTAATTGACTGCCCTGCCCTCAAAGATGGCAGCGCCCACAACCAATAAGGAGAGGATGTGCTGATTGGCTGCCCCGTCCTCAAAGATGGAGGCGCCCACAGCCAATAATGAGAGAATATGCTAATTGACTGTCACACCCTCACATATGGCGACAGCCACAAGGTGGTGGCACCCAGACCCCAAAGCCCCACCCAGGTGGCAGGCAAACAGCAAGGCCAGGCCTGCCACGTGTCTTCCTCTGGGCCCCCCCAGTCCTCTCAGCCCCCCAGCTGCCCAGGGCCGGCCTGAGGTGCATGCAAGCCTCAGATGATGGCTATCCAGCCTCGTAGGGCTGCTTAAGGCTCAGGTAACCAGGGCTGGTCGAGGCTTGCGCAGAAGTGTGATGGGGCATTGCTTTCCCCTGATCACCCGGTCACCTCCCACCCCTGAGGGCTCCCAAACTGTGAAGGTGGGAGGGCAGGCCAAGCTGGGGGATCCCCCCTCCAGTGCATGAATTTTCATGCATCGGGCCTCTAGTGACACAATAATGTTACGTAATCTACCATACTATTTTTGTCCAATTGTTCCAAAAGTGTCATTTGTCGTTTATTTGTATAGCTTCAGTATTGCAAATATTCTGGGACTGTGAACAGATATTGCATTCAGTCATCATATCTTTTTAGTCTCTCATATTGGTTTTTAATTGCTTATCTTTTCTATTAGACATACTTTTCAAGGGTAGGAAAGTCACATATTTTATTGTAATTCTTGAATCTCCTAGCACGGTAAATGGTACAGATAATGCATTTTCTCTATGTTCATCATGAAGGAATAAATAAATAAACCAGAAAGATTGGGACAAAAATTCATTTGAACAGATCTGAGAGATCATCATCAAAACAACGGCAATTTGCCAAAACAGGTTTGGCTCAGGGCATAGAGCTTCGGCCTGCGGACTGAAAGATCCCAGGTTTGATTCCCGTCAAGGGCAAGTACCTTGGTTGTGGGCACATCGCCAGTAGGGAGTGTGCAAGAGGCAGCTGATTGATGTTTCCAGCTCTCTATCTCTCTCCCTTCCTCTCTGTAAAAAATCAATAAAATATATTAAAAACAAACAAACAAACAAAAAAATACAGCAATTTCAACCAGAACCACACAAATGAACAAACAGAATAAAACTGCAGAAGATCCTTGGGATTCTGCAAGAAACCCTCGTGGGGCATTTGTGAATAATCAGAGCTTTTATTCTTCCATTTCTCTCATTAGGTATGTACCAGAGGGTGGGACTGTGAGTGGAGAGTGGCGCACACACAGGATACTTTGACAAGTTGGGACTCGTGTACCAACTGGCTAAACCCTTTACCCTGAGCATACGGCATATTTATTTTTCACGCATGTCGGAGTGGTGCTGGGAAATTACAACTGCAACTATTGAAACCATGGGTGTTACAAATAGGTTTTATAAAGGCTAATTAGAGTCGATGGTGCGATATATATGAGAATGCCTCAAAGTCTATTATTGGACTTATCTGGAAGTTTAGCTGTGAGGCTCAAGAATGTACCGAGACTGGTTTGGCTCAGTGGATAGAGCATCGGCTTGCGGACTGAAAGGTCCCAGGTTCGATTCCAGTCGGGGGCATGTACCTTGCTTGCAGGCACATCTCCACTGTGGGGCGTGCAGGAGGCAGCTGATCGATGTCTCTCTGTCATCGATGTTTCTGACTTTCTATCTCTCTCCCTTCCTCTCTGTAAAATATCAATAAAATATATTAAAAAAAAGAATGTGTGCATTGGTAGTAGAGTGAGAATTAAGAGACTAGGAAGAGAGAAAGGAAGCATAGAGGGGAAAGAGATGAGAATAACAATACAGACTACAAATTGTAAAGGGCAAGAACATAAAGCCAGATAGGGATGTGTACTCAATCTGGTTAAACATCCTCATAGGTTTCACTAGTAGGGTTAAATCATGCCTAGGAATAAAGAGGTAAGCTATCCAGCACTGATTTGATAACACTGAGTTATTCAAGGATTTATTTTTTTTCTTCCTTTTAAAAAAATATATTTTATTCATTTGTTACAGAGAGAAAAAGAGTGGGATAGAGGGTTAGAAACATGGTTGAGAGAGAAACATCAATCAGCTGCCTCCTGCACACCCCTGGGGATGTGCCCACAACCAAGGTACGTGCCCTTTACCACAGGCCAACAGTCTATCCACTCAGCCAAACCAGTTTTGGTGAGTTATTCAAGATTTTAAATAGGTGTGTGTTTGTTAAGAACGGTGCTTTAACTAAATGGAGATGGATCTGTCTTCTAGGAAAAATGTAACCCATTCCTATTTTATAAAACATAAGGCCGTAAAAATGGTATTTTGAACACTTACATCAACATTCTGTAGCTCATATATATGGCTGCGATATTATTCTTCTAATAGGTATTTCATAGCTATTAAAACTTAAGAAAACTAGTTTGGGGTTTTATTTTTAATGATAAATTGGTTACAACCTTTGAGATTTCTCATATCCCAAATCTGAATATCTGCCAAATTATAGGAAAAGAAAGGGAGAAAAAGAAAAAATGCATCTCTGTTACCATAGTAACTGTGAAGTTTTCCCCCCAACCCCCATTAACTGAAAAATGAAACAACCAAAAAACAAAAAGGGAGATAAATTTATCTTCAAGTCAACAATAACTTAGGGGAAGGAAATGTAATAGACTCAGAACTGTGGGAATTTTAATGATTGGCTCATTCTTTCTGAAATGTGTACAAGGAGGGAAAACGTGTGTATTTCAGACAACAGTGGTGATGACACGGGATACTATTGTTTTCATGCCAAATAAGCTCATAATTAGAAAGAATCATGGGAACTATTAACAAGCCACACACACCTCTTACATTCCCCTCTCCCTGTCTTGCTCTGCTCTCCTGCAGTAGCAGGCACAGCTGGAGTTCCAGTAATGAGTGTCAGCAAGAGCAGATGGATGCTTCCAGATTCCAGACCATCGGTTGTCATGATAATTTGATGTGGTTCTTAAGGTCAGACATTGGCTAACTATCACACCAACTTATTTCCTCCTTGGAGTGAGAGACTAGGATGTCTCAACCAGCTTTTCCTATGAGAGTTGCTGATTCCATTTGTTCTCCCATGAGATTTTATTATAATCAAGTTGATACCGAGATGGCCTCGTCATCTAGTCCTTCTAACTTAAAGTTATAGAATTGGCCCTAGCCAGTTTGGATAGAGTGTTGACCTGCTAATTGAAGGGTTCTGGGTTTGATTTCGATCAAGGGCACATGCCCTGGTGGCTGGCTCAATCCCCAATAGGGGGTATGCAGGAGGCAGCCAATTGATGACTCTCTCATCATTGATGTTTCTATCTCTCTCTCCCTCTTCCTTTTTCTTTGAAATCAATAAAAGTATTTTTAAAAATTAAAGAATTTCACAATGCAGAAACTCTGACAAAAAGTCTGTCTTTGGAGGAGTTGCTAATCCTGAGCATTACAAGGTAAAATTTAACACATCATCCTCTTCCATTATCTCTTCCCTTATTTCTCTACCATAGATACATTACATGTGAGATCAGAGGAACTGAAGACCAGTGTATTCAATTGGAATTGCTCATGTATGACACTCATCCCTTCATTTCTTCTTCTTTTATGCATCCATGTTATTTTGTTAAGGCTAAATATATCATATCCCAATAACCTGATTAAATATCTTCTCCATTATATGGTGAGTTTGTTCTTCTTTGTAGGCACTCACAACGTATGTCTATATAATTAGAATTCATTTAATAAACTTAAATTTTCTTCTATCACCCCAGCCACATGTCATGTGGTCAGTGGTCACATATGGCTATTGGTTACCATATTGGGAAGAAATTACATAGAACATTTCTATCACTACTGAAATGAGAGCTGAATAATTCTGACCTAGACATTTTCTACTTAAAGGGCCATCCATGGACCAGCATCAGCAAATCCTACTAGAAATGCAGAATTCTGAACCTCACGTATAAACCCAATCTGCAATTATGACGTGACAGGGACTTTTGTATGTACGTTAAAGTGTGTACAGTACTGGTCTATGTAAAATCATAGAATCCAGCAAGTGTGTTTGAATGCATATTAAAATGAATAAAATATCCTATGTTTTTTTTTACATACAAAGGGGGAAAAGTCCATTTAGTCCAGTGACTCAGTTTTAGATTAGTATCAACTCTGCTTAGCATCCTTATTTCACTTTCAATAGCACTGAATTTTTAGGGAGCATATGTAAAGGATTACACTATGTAAAATATGTATTTGATATATGACTGAATTAAGTATTTTACATTTTCAGCCACTGTTTCAGGGTACCTTATTCATAAAAATATATTAGCATGTCTCTATAATCTCTAAGTGCCATTTCTTAGCTATTGGTTCTAGGGGTGACAGTCACGGCGATGTTTCTAGGAGCCTCAAGAGAAATGCAGTATGATTTATCCAGAAATATCTGTGGGAAGTTAGTCATGGGGAATTTAAGTTTGATTGAATAGGGAACTGCAGGATATATCATTTTCTCCCTCTTCTGGAACCTTAAGGGAGAAAAGACATGTCAGGGAAAATTTCTCTTTCTTTGAAAATATTATAGATATTAATCTTGAATGCTCTGTTGTATAAATACCTTGCTAGGCTGAAGGACTTGTCTTGAAATAAAGATTGCTAGGTGAAAATCTTTTACACTTATCTGTATTGATATCATCACCCTTACTCATTGGATATTGTAGCTTATAGATTTTGTAAAAAATCATTTTTTATTTTCATACTACTTGTTCCATCTCCTGCATTGTTACTGCAGTTTCTAGGGGACAGCCATTTCCTATATTCTGAGGAAAGGTCTCCAAATCTTATTTTGAATATGCATGTATATGTGTGAATGAATGTGTGTACATTCTGTACTGTTTTTAAAAAATTGTGTCTGGACATTATTCTTATCCCAGCCTAAACTGGAAAGATGAAAGTGATAATAAGACTATGTAGCAGAGAGACATCCTATCTAATAAAAGAGTAATATGCAAATCAACCATCACCCTGCTGCACCCACCAGACACACCCACTAGCTAATCAGGAATGAGTATGCAAATTAACCCCAACCAAGATGGCTGTGGACACAGAATGGGCAGGAGGCTTGGGTTTCCCTGGCAATGGAGGAAACCAAGCTTTCCGCACACCCTGGCCAGCCCAAGCCTCCACTTAAGGCTCCAAATTTTCAATTATAGAAGATAAATAAATTCCAGATACCAGGACCTCTGCTTGAGTCACTGGGGGACATGGCCAGCCTGAAAACCACCACAGGGCCCTTGCCCAGGCCACTCCACAACACAAGTGAATTCCCACCCTGATCCAGGACACCCTTCAGGGCAAACTAGCTGGCCCCCACTCATGCACCAGGCCTCTATCCTATCTAATAAAAGAGTAATATGAAAATTGATCATCATTCCAACACACAAGATGGCTGCCCCCAGGTGGTCAAAGATGGCTGCCCCATTTGAACACAAGATGGCCACTACAAGATGGCCAGCAAGGGAGAGCAGCTGGGAGGGACCAGGCCTGCAAGGGAGGGCAGTTGGGGCAATCAAGCCTGTAGGGGAGGGCAGTTAGGGGTGGCAGGGCCAGCAGAGGAGGGCAGTTGGGGGCAACCAGGCCTACAGGGGAGGACAGTTAGGGGTGACCAGTTCTGCAGGGGAGAACATTTAGGGGTGACCAGGCCTGCAGGGAAGGGCAGTTAGAGGCAAACAGGCTGGCAGGGGAACAGTTAGGCATCAATCAGGCTGGCAGGGAGTGGTTAGGGGGTGATCAGGCTGGCAGGCAGAAGCAGTTAGAGGCAATCAGGAAGGCAGGCAGGTGAGCAGTTGGGAGCCAGCAGTCCTGGGATGTAAGAGGGAAGTCTGACTGCCCATTTAGGCCTGATCCTACCAGGGCCTAAATGGGCAGTCCAATATCCCTCAAGGGGTCCCAGATTGGAGAGGGTGCAGGCTGGGCTGAGGGACAACCACCCTTCCCCCCCATACACAAATTTCATGTACCAGGCCTCTAGTAAATAATAAAAGTTCTGCTGAAAGCAGGAATTAATATAGATGCTTTATTAAACCAGTACTACCACAAGATTATTTGAGTCTCAGCTCAAATATCCACCACTGTGTGACCTCAGATATATTATTTAGCCTCTTTTAGCTTCCATTTTTAAAGAAATAAAGCATACATAATAAAACTTTTCCATGAGATTGTTATATAAGAATTAAATAATGTAATATGAATCAGATGCTTCATTTCTACCTGATAACAGTATTTCCATTTATAATTTGGACTGTATTCTCTCACACAAAGCACACATACTAATAGGGCTGGCCCAGTCTAGGTGCTTACATAAACATGAAGAGCTTCTTTAACTCAGCACCTTCTGAATATGTCAAAGATGCTATAAAGTATGACTAACTCCTTGTTCTAGAAAGATGATTACAAACTGCTTACTATAGTGTAATAGTAAAACTGCTTGCTGTAATTGAATAGTTAGGGATCTATCATAAACTGTCATGATAGCTGAATGATTAGGCTCTCAATCGGTTTCACCCGCACTTGGGGAACTGCCATAGCCCATAACTATTCTGATGAAAGGAAGTCTCATTTCTTTATCTGTCTTGCTCCAAATTTTGGCTTAGTTTTTATTTGTCTGTTTGATGTTTATTCAAGTTCTTGTTTATAAGCCTGAATGCTTTGCTGACCTGTCCCATCACTGAAAAAAACACCTGTAAGCCGGAGTCTTAATTTTCATGGAATCATTGTTTGCTCAGATCCAAGGATCCCGCCACTGTCCTATGAGCAGTTAAGATGGGAAATCTATCTAGACACAAGTCCTCCAATAGCCAAAGTAAAATCAGAAAAGTAGCAGGCATCATAGTGATGAGTCAAGTCAGTCCACCTTCTGGAAGGAAAGCGAATATGTTTCCCCAAATTGCTTTAACTGCAGAACAGGAGAAATGCTAGGTGAGAGGTAATAGTATTGCTTTCACTAAAAAAATGCAAGTAGGTTGTCACATAATGAAAGGTCCATGAAGAAATATGATTCGAATCAAGGAGTGTATAATTGCCTGGGTGGTGGCAATATTTATACGTGGAGGCATAATTATTGTTTTCACACAGTTCCCAGAATATTAGTAGCTCTTTGAAAACTAAGAGAATTCCAGCTGAGACATCGCTACATCTTTTAGTAAGTGGAAGGGGCAATGGTGTGCGCCATATTATCTTAGGTTCAGCTCAGCAAATGTTGAAGCTGAGGGCATTCTCTCTGCTTTCAGGGAACTTGGAATCTTGAGGTAACATAGTGTACACACCCTCTGGAATCTGCCTGCTTGCATTGAAACTTTCACTACTTATGGAACCTCTTTGGGCCTCAGTTTCCTCATCTGTGAAATGGAGAAGATAATAATAATAATGATACTCCATAGAGCTGTGAAGAGTCACTGAGTTCCTATATGTGAAGAAAACCGGCCACACAGAAAATGCCATATTAGAATTTGCTATTGTGGGTGGGTAGCTGTCATATGAACATCTCAGGTAGGACACAGGTCAATGGTAGTTCCACCTGGGCATGCTCCCATGACAGAGAGCCAGAAAAAAGAGTAGAGGCCTAGGCTGATCTGGCAGATGATCACATCTACTCAATTCTAGTGTTCAATGCAAGTCCCACAGCCAAGCCTAGTCAGAACAGGGACAAACTTAAACAGGGACGAAGAAGCAGGTCTCTTGCTACTATCTTCCCAGTGTCTTTCTGCAGAACACCAGGAGGCATATTGTTTTTTTCTCGGGATTGTATAAAGCATGTAAATGCATGTGTGTCTGTGGGAAGGTGCCGGGGAGAAAGGGGGAAAATCTCATTACTTTCTCTCATGCAGTTGTGACATCATCGCCAGGGGAGAAATCAAATCTTCTGTCTCCTTTGTTTAATTTCTGCATTTACAGTAATACATTGTGGATATTGATGTGGCGACGGAAAAGAACCTGACATTCCAACTCCCCACATGGTGTGATTAAAGGGACATTGAATAATGAGAGGCTCTTCTAGGCTCCAGCACTTTCCAAAGATGATGTAACTGGATTCTGAGTCATCTTAAATTAAGCCACTGCATTCTTCACCCCCTTGTCTCTGATCGTGTCCCCAATAGTGGTATGAGGCTCTGCTATGTACCTAACAGTGTTTAGAGACACCGTGTAAGTAGTCCAATATTCAGGATCTTTTCTCTGACCGTTTGGATTTACAGAATTTTATTTAGATAGCCCATGCATGTTTATGGCATGTATCGTATGACATGTGTAGAACATATATAAAATAAATAGCTTCATGTTCATCTCCTGGGGAATCTGTTTTGAGAGATGATCTGTTCAGAGTAGACTTCCACAATCATTTACTAAACGAATGAGCATTCTCTGATACTTCTCCATTCATTTGTTTTTTTAATCAGCATATATTTATTAACATTGATGTAAGACCAGTTGTGCATTTTTTCAAAGCCATGAAAGATATGCTGTAGGAAGGAAGAAATTATGCAATTGATATGAACTAGTTAGCTTTCTTTGTCCACCCACCCCCACCCCTGAAATGTCACAGGTTGGGACGTAGACAGCGTGGAAGAAATATTCGCAGCTCACCTTCTTTCCTCCCGCTATCAAAACGGTGCCTCGGGCTTTCAAACGGAGTAGAACCGCCCCGGCACCATCCTTCGCTTCTTGCCACGTGAAGATGTGAAGAGCATCACGATCTGACACTTGCTATTCCTGTCACAATAGCTCTTGTCTCAGGAATTCAATTTTCAGTGTCTCATAAATTTAATACCTGCACTATTATCAGAAGATTTGTAATAACTCATACAGCTGAACCTTTTCCAAATTTCCTGTTCATCTTAATCTTTCCCCCCTTCCATCTGGGTGGAAAAAGGCAGTTCTCCCACTGTGTGCCGCAGTTTGTTCTCAAGCACAAGATCTGAGCTGTGTCAAGGAGAAGATGGCTTCTGTGGAGTTTAGACAGAGAATCGGGGAGCAGTAAGCTAAGGATGTGTATATCATCTGAGATCTTGGGGGAGCTGTCCCAGTGGACAGGGTTATGACTGGCTTTTCCCTGGAATTCCAAAGCTCTTTTTCATCAAAGCGGTGACCCCTAACGCCTACTAACCCAGTGATACATTCTAGCAAACTCCCTACCTATCCCGCTTTCAAAATCTGTTCTTTTTTTTTTTAAGTAAAAAGCTAAGTTTCAGAATCTAATTTCAGAAACACTCCAACTCTCAGCAATTTGCAGGCAACTGAGATCTACCTTCGAGCCCAGGGAATATGTGCAAATTCTCTGCACATTGGGTCGCCAATGTCTTTAGCTTTCTCTTGTGCTAGAACAGATATTGCAAAGAGGGTCATGGAACTTCATTTCCAGGAGCAGATAAGGGGGAGGAGAGTCAGTCACCTCACATATCTTGAGGCCAAATTATGTTTTCAACCCACGATCTAATCTCTCGATATTTTTTTCCACAGAATTGTTCAGAAGAATTAGATAGTAATCACAGAGACTTAATTTTACACCTGTCTGGTTTATTATCATTGTAGCTGGAGAATACTTCGTTCATACAGAGAAGATTACAAAGTAAAAGTAATGAGTGTAGAATAAGTGCACACATTAAATTTAAATTCATAATTCTTTTATTAGAACAAAATTTGAAATCAACATCGATATCCATTTGTTTTATCTTGATTCTGTATCAAAAAGGAAATATGAATTTACATAGATTAGTGTTTGGGAATAAGATGTTTTTTTTAAAATATATTTTATTGATTTTTTACAGGGAGGAAGGGAGAGAGATAGAAAGTGAGAAACATCGATGAGAGAGAGACATCGATCAGCCTCCTCCTGCACGCCCCACAGTGGAGATGTGCCCACAAGCAAGGTACATGCCCCGACCGGAATCAAACCTGGGACCTTCCAGTCCGCAAACCGACACTCTATCCACTGAGCCAAACCAGTCTCAGTGGGAATAAGATGTTTTAAAGGCGTTACAATGCAACTTTAAGGTACATTTTTTATAAATATAATAATACAAAAGTGCATTTAATAAGACCAGTAAGAAAGTTTTCCTTTCTTCCTTTGCTTCTTCCTTCCTTCCATCTCTTTAACTGTCCTTTAATCAATAGGTCCTATTGATTACCTATTGTGCACCAGCATTTGTTTACAATTTAAAATAGAATTACCATCATGTGACATTTTCAAATGACTTGTGTCTTTTAATTATTGAAAAAGTAAAGGTTAGAATAACGCACCTAAAAGTTAGAACCAAGCCTCAAGTGTCTCTAACGTGACGTCATTGTGGGTGGTTGTGTGTTAACTTGCTCTTAGGCCACTAGACGAGCAATCACAGAGCAGCTGCGTTACACCTTCTCCGCATCTGATTGGACATGACACACTCTCACAGCATTGGTACTTACTCATCATTTCATGTGAAGAGCCTTGGTCAGGAATGATTTGAAAAATAAAGAGAAGTATGGGATGACAGTTTTGCAAATTGGAAACACCTTTAAGAACTGTTTAAATATTTTTTTTAAAAAAATGACAGGAGTGATTTTATGAGAAATTCTGACACATACATTCCAATGCAATTCAGTGTAGCACCAAATTAATGCATTAGCGCTTTCCTTTGTGTTGGAAATTTGACATTAAGTGTAATTGATTATGTCCATCGATTTGCAGCCCATTTTAATGCTGAGCATTATAAATAAAATAGATGTTTTTGTTCTATTAGTATCTAGGATAACCAACGGCCTTGCTTTGCCTGGGACTGTATGACGTGAGCTGTAGGACAGGACTGAGGGTCAGGTTATGTGTTTCAGGGACTTGGGGAGCTCTGGGCAAACCAGGCACACTGGTCACCCTACAGCCTCCACTAAACCATGTAGTTTCATGAGAAATAATTTTACAAAACGATCCTTCCAAGTTCTATGTCCTTTAAAAATCTACAATTGATTGCAACAAGTTCGCCTAGCCCATTGGGTTTTAGTTTCAGCTAGGAATGATAATCATTTCAGAATAATTAAAAAAAATATTGATGCTCAGGTCCACCCAAGTCCAACCACATTGCAGTCGAGATACTTTAGAACAGTGGTTCTCATCCTTCCTCAGGCCGTGACCCTTGCATACAGTTCCTCATGTGGTGGTGACCCCCAACCATGAAATTTTGCTACTGTTATGCATCGTGATGTAAATATCTGCATTTTCGGATGGTCTTAGGTGATCCCTGTGAAAGGGTCCTTCGACCCCCAGAGGGGTTGCGACCCACAGGTTGAGAACTGCTGCTTTAGAAGCTCACTAATTCTCATGTGTGGCAGAGCCAAGAACCACTGCTCTTGGGCTCCTGCACATGTCAGTCCACATGGTAAGGCGCAGGCTGCCTCTAGTTTGCAGGCAGAGCACAGCAGAGTGCAGACACTGTCCCTGTGTAGGACCTAATCCTACTATAGCTGACCCAGTGGTGCGTGGGTGAGGGCCTGCTTTTCTGTATGAAGCTCTCCTTGCAGCCATCATGTATGTCAATATGAGATCTGAGTTCTGTAAACTGTTTTCTAAACTGTAAAGTCAAGATCTGAGATTTCAGGATTAAAAATAAAAAATGACTAGCCCTAACCGGTTTGGCTCAGCAGATAGAGCATAGGCCTGCAGAATCCAACTTGGATTCTGGTGAAGGGCATGTACCTTGGTTGCAGGCACATCCCCAGGAGGGGGTGTGCAAGAGGCAGCTGATCAGTGTTTCTCTCTCATTTGTGTTTCTAACTCTCTCTGCCTGTCCCTTCCTCTCTGTAAAAAAAAAATTAAAAAAAATCAATAAGATATATTTAAAAAAAATGACTAAATATCTCTAGAGAATATAGCTTGTGATTTAACTGTTAAACTCCCAGTGCCAAGCACACGTTTATTTTTCAAGTCTTAGGATCTTTCATTTACTGATTTTTTTCGTAAACAAAGCATGAAGGGGGTTTCTCAAAGGAGTTCACTTATGTTTCCAGCACTCATCAAATATTTATTATCCCATTCCAGTTGGTCCAGCCTTTGTGAAACGCACTGTGTGGAATATTAAAAATATAATCAAGCCCCGATTTCAATATGATAAATGATCTAATTCATCAGAGTGGCTCTTTCTGGATTGCTATCATATTTTATATTGTATAAATTATCGCGCACTTTTCTAAACTCTTAGAAGAATTTATTTACTTCTTATTACAAACTTAGGCCTTAGGGAATATTGTCATCTGCCCCATTTTATAGTGGAGGAAAGTGGGGGATCATAAAGAAGTTAATTAAACTGTTAAGGCCACAGAGCTAGTAACTGAGGGCCAGGGGGTATGGGGACTGGATTTCAAACAGAAGCAGTTTGTGGGGTCCATGCCTTTAGTCCTTCCTTTATGTCACCTCCTGTCAGAATGGAAGTTGACAGAAGACTATGCTGAAACCCACCCGAAGGCTTTACATTAGAAAAGGAAATGGAAGTAATTAAGGTACTCCCCCCACCATCATATTTATTTATTTTTTATTTATTTTAAAATATATTTTATTGATTTTTTTTTTATAGAGAGGAAGGGAGAAGGATAGAGAGTTAGAAACATGGATGATGCAAGACATTGATCAGCTGTCTCCTGCACGTCCCATACTGGGGATGTGCCAGCAACCAAGATACATGCCCCTGACAGGAATTGAACCTGGGACCCTTGAGTCCACAGGCCGATGCTCTATCCACTGAGCCAAACCGGTTATAGCATCCCCCACCATATTTAAAGATTCTTCCTGGCGAGTTGGAGCAGGAGACATAAGCCCAGACTTGGTCACCCATACAGTACACTTTTTAGAACCGTCTCCTCTGTCATTATATTAAAAAAAAATCATAGTTTGGTGATAGTTGAAGGATTCTTATACATGTTATAACCCCAAGTTCTCATTCACCAGATGAGAAAACGGAACTTTAAGTGAATGTGGAAACAGCTCAGAAAATCTAGCTAGCCATCATGAACCATGAAAGAGGGAATGAAAAAAGGGCAAGAAGGGGAGAGAAAAAGAGACAGGCAGAGGGATATACCTATAAAACAGAGATTCTAATGAGAAAAATATAATCAAGCACTGATTTCAATATGATAAATGCTCTAATTTGTCAGAGTGGCTATTTCTTCATAACTGTCTTTTTTATTGTAATAATTATCCTTTTTTCATTTTCTTTATTGATTAAGGTATTACATATGTGTCCTTATATCCCATTGCCCCCACCACCACTCATGCCCTAACCCATTGGTAGGCAAACTCATTAATCAACAGAGCCAAATATCAACAGTACCTCGATTGAAATTTCTTTTGAGAGCCACATTTTTTAAACTTAAACTTCTTCTAATGCCACTTCTTCAAAATAGACTCGCCCAGGCCCTGGTATTTTGTAGAAGAGCCACACTCAAGGGGCCAAAGAGCCACATGTGGCTCGTGAGCCGCAGTTTGCCGACCACTGTCTACTCTCATATTTTATATTGTATAAATTCTGTACCACACACTTTCCTAAACACCTATACAAATGTATTTACTTTTATTACAAACTTATGTCTTAGGGAATATTGTCATCAGCCCCCATAAACTCAGGAAGAGCTGGATCTCATTCCCAACTCCCAAGGGCTCCTAGAAAACAAAGATGATCATGTGTGACCCTAGCCCACCTGTCACCCACAATTCCCATGGAACTTGTACCCTGTTTTTCCTGTATTTTTCCAACTTCGACCTCTGTTTTTTTTTTGTAAGTCCTCTTAGAAAAAAGAAGTTACTGCCACTATATGTGTTTAAATGTCAATGGGCATGCCACAGGTTTTGTCTTTAGATTTAGAAAAAAAAAAAAAGGTAGTAGAACAGTGCTGGGATCCCTTTAGACCAGTGGTTCTCAACCTGTGGGTCACAAACAGCTAGCAGGGTCCCTAAGACCATCAGAAAAACACAGGTATTTACATTAAGATTCATAACAGTAGCAAATTACAGTTATGAAGTAGCGACAAAAATAATTTTATGGTTGGGGATCACCATAACATGAAGAACTGTGTTAAAGGGTTGCGGCATTAGGAAGGTTGAGAACCCCTGCTTTAGACACAGGGCGCAGTGTCTTCTTCCACATTCATGCCACAATTTGTCTCTGGTTTCAGAGTCAGCTCTGCATGTGCCCAGAATTGTGTGTGTGTGTGTGTGTGTGTGTGTGTGTGTGTGTGTGTGTGTGTGTAGGTCTTGACTTACGCTCCAAACTATAAGAAATGCCCTTTCCTGGAGCATAATTTCAGGGGGAAAGTAATTTGTTTTTAATTTTGTTAACTACAGTTTACATTCAGTATTATTTTGTATTGCTTTCAGGCCAGAATTTTTATATACTTACTGAAGATTTTTTTTCTATTAGATTTTTACCTCTGAATTCTCTTTATCGGGAGCCAAAAAATAGCCCAAAAGCTATCTCACAGGTGCTAGCTCTTTCAAACAGGTAAACTCCACCTTTCTTATCCTTGTCATAGAAGAGAGTCTTCCAAGCAGATGATGAGATTAAATAAAATTCATTAGGGTCAGAGGAAGAACAGGGTAGGAGCAGAAAGAGTCTATACTGATGGGGGGGTGGGGGTGGGGAGAGAAGCAGTCCCAAATGTGTTGCTTTAAGAGTGCAGAGTATTATCATGAAGAAGAGAGCTAAATCAAGAATGTTGCTGATATTCATGCAGACATGCATGGACCTATGAGAATCTAAGTGTGACATAATGCTAAACTTTTCATAATGATTTTTAAAATACTATTTTTCCTTAATCCCCTACTGACACTTCACAAGAAAGTCATAAAAACATAGCATTATTCCCTTCTGCAGATGAGAACTTTAGATCCGTTCCCTAGTCATCTCATTTAAGATCCCTTGCTAAGTACACAGCCAATCTTGTATTAAATAGTGCCAATTTTCCCTGAATATTGAACAGGGACCTCCAGAAGTTGATATTCTCTATGGCAGGCAGTGTCTTCCAGAAAATTGCAATGCTCACCCCCTAAAGCATTGAAACTCGGGCAGAGCATTGGCTGATAACTTAGAAGATTTTTCTCTTAAAGGACTCTCGACAGCACGTTAGTCAGCAAATAAGTGCAGGAGGCTATTCGGGCCCTCAGGAAGGAAAGGGGGAGTTTTAAAGGACTATTGGGTTTGCTGAATGTTCACAGGGGCTCAGCAGAACTTATTTGTTCCAGGATCCCGGCCGCTTGTGCTGTGTTCCAGGGTTCTGGGTTCAAGAGCTCTGAGCCCCACTTCCTCTTCTGTAATGCAGCCCTTTCTGAGGGAAGCACTCAGGGATGCAATGAGAGCCCAAAGGGTTAGCTGGCTTCAGGCTGTGTCAGTATCACCTCACATTCTCATTTGGAGGAGACTGCACCAGAGCATGAGAAGGAAGCTTACACGATATTAGCAAGGAATCCGAGTCACTGATCAAAGAAATTGTTCTCCCGTGTAGGGAACAAATGGATTTTTCTAAAGTGAAGTGTTAAGATTTTATAGTCAGAGTCACAATAAATGGAAGAGCCTCCTGCGTTTCTGGGCCCTCCCCTCTGCCTATGATTGCATGTCTGGATTTGCCAAAGCAAAGGAGAGTGTGTTGAATGACCCTTGTCAGTTCCAAATGCGTTTCAAGTAACTTTTTGGAAACAGAAAGAACATTCCAGAAGTTTAAGCGAAACCCATATATCTCAGAACAGGGTTTTGGCCCAACTGGTCAGATTCCTTACTCCCAGAACTAATTTTAGAGTGTGATTCTGGCCAAAGAAATAATAAATGTGATATATTTATTTCCAGTCTTTTAAAAAGTATGTATTTAGCCAAGACTGGTTTGGCTCAGTGGATAGAGTGTTGGCCTGTGGACTGAAAGGTCCCAGGTTCTATTCCGGTCAAGGGCGTGTACCTTGGTTGCGGGCACATCTCCAGTGTGGGGCATGAAGGAGGTGGCTGATCGATGTCTCTCTCTCATCGATGTTTCTGACTTTCTATCCCTCTCCCTTCCTCTCTGTAAAAAATCAATAAAATATATTTTTAAAAAAGTATGTATTTACCCCCTGTGATGAGGACAATACATTATCACTATAGCACATCATGGAAAAAAACAAAACTTTAAAAAATATATGAAAATCATCTCTTCTAATGTCTTCTATATCTTCCTTAGAAAAGCAGCCTTTGGTTTTTAAACTCTTCTCTTCTAATTTCCTGTCATATCGCTCCACATACAGTCACATACCCTGAACTATCAGTATGAGTTTGTTCTCTCTTTATAACAATTGCATCTTTCAAGAGTCAGTTTCTGTATCAATGAAAATACTCTTTTAAAACACGACTTCCCATTATTTTTTTAAAAATATGGCTGTAACACAAATTAAAATGTCATGGCCACTTAACTCGCTAAACCTAATTTGCCGTGGTTACGTATTGTCCACAGAGCCCTTTTTCTGAAAGTAAAGCAGGCAAAAAGTTTCACCATCTAGGATCCGAGGGGTTGGGGGGTGAAAAGTGATCCCTGTATTGTCCCCAAGTTTCTCTGAGCCCAATCTTTGGGGATCACACTGAGGAAACGGTTACACACAGAACAGGGTATCCACATAATTTTTGCTATTGTCTGCTAAGCCCCAGACAGTGCAGACCCCAAATCATTTGCCCTGGTAATTTCAGCTGGGAAAGAAATAGCAAGAGGTGGTGCCAGCCACTGCCAATAACCCAGATGACTCACCTCGCTGCTGAGGGTCCCTTTATTATTGCATCAACCACGCTGTGACCCAGTCCTGCATTTTGCATTGGCTGAGCTATTTTGTCACACTGAGGCAGGCTACATCATACTTGAGATGGCCCCACTGTAATCAGTAATTGAGCTTTTAGCAAAGCGATCTCATAGCATTAACATCCCCATTAGACCGAGAACCCAAGGTCCCGGTGCTACTGAAATAAGAATGCCCTCCTGATCCTTGGGGGGATAAATCGCCTCACATACTGACCCCCGTGATTAGAATAATGCCAATGCCTCAAGTCTGATTTATAGAGGGTTTGAAAGTGATAGAAGAGCCGAAATAATTATAACTCTCTAAATCTTTCTCACACACTCATTTCCAAAATACGTAATGGATTCAAAGTGATTACAAGGAGAGGTTGCTTCATCACATCTTCTCTGCTAGAGTTATACTCTTCCGAGATTTAGAAGACGAGCTCTAAGTTGCTTCTGTGTAAATAGGGAATGTGGGCATTTCTTAAATTTACATGGAGGCATGGCTGGTGCCAACGGGATGCCATGCATGGCAGAGTCACTTTACATAGTTGCCTAAACAAGAGCAAGGATAAGCTTTACTGCTATTGTCCTGATGTCTCAAGGACAGGAAACAGAAAATTTGCTAGCTAGCTCCTCACCTATGCTATTAGGCCTCCTTGTAATTAATGTCTAGTCATTTTTGTGTGGATATATGATTTTTCATTGGATGGATCCTTAAGATTCTTAAACACATGGGTCTTGAGAATCATATGAGATATATGAGCATGCAGCTTTCCTCTGTGACTATGAAATAAAATTGACCATTTTTTTCAGGTTGTTAGCTTTCATTATTTATCTATTTATTTCTCTTTTATTGTTTAAAATATTATATAGAGTAGTACACATATCTCCTTTTTTCCCCCATTAAAATTGAGCATTGCCGAAACCAGTTTGGCTCAGTGGATAGAGCATCGGCCTGGGGACTGAAGGGTCCCAGGTTCGATTCCGGTCAAGGGCATGTACATTGGTTGCAGGCACATCCCCAGTAGGGGGCGTGCAGGAGGCAGCTGATCAATGTCTCCCTCTCATTGACATTTCTGGCTTTCTGTCCCTTTCCCTTCCTCTCTGTGAAAAATCAATAAAATATATTTTTAAAAAAATGAACATTTAAAGTACATGTTATCCTAGGGTTAGCCTTGATTGTTCCTAGTAGAACAGGGAAGAATTATATTGGAAGGACACCAAATTGCTCAAAAACTATGGATCGCACCAGGATTTTTGGAAGGTTCTTTCTATCCACGTTATTTATGCCCCATTTTCAGAGTTGGTAAAAAAATGGTAAAGTCCTTGCGGGTTTTGGCTAGTGGTTCATTTTTACCTAATGGGTATCAGTTAGTATTCCCTATATCCACAGGCATGGCAGGATGTTTAAAGCCTGAAGATAGATGGTGACTTATCGGGACACCTTTCAGAAGTGTAAAATATAACGGGGAAAATATGCCTGGGTAACCTCACATGGCTTTGGCATTTTTACTAAGTGACAAGAGAAATTATAATGGGGTATATTCAGAGGTTCAGAGAAGGTGAGGGTTGCAATGAGTTACAAGTATCCAAGAGGCCTTTCTTAAGGAAATGGGACCTAATTTGGACCTGAGGCATGGCTAGTACATACCTTTGTCTGTCATCTAGAAGTCAGAAAAAGAGAAAGCCGTTTTAATAGATTGCAAAACTCTTGCTACACAGTGATTGGCCTTTGGAATATGCAGACCAAATAATTTGTTTTCTATACTTCCTTTATTTTTCTTCTACAAGAAAATATTTTCTATATTTTCGAAATAGAATCCCTCTGTGGAGAACCTTCTCAATGTACTGTGTTTTGAAAGTAGGATACTATCTCAATTATAAAACAAGGGGAGGTAGGAGATAGTGGGGTAAGCGGGGAGAGATCAACCAAAGGACTTGTATGCAAGCATAACCAATGGACATAGATGCCAGGGGCGTGAGGGCATGAGTGGGGGTGGGCGGTGAGGTCAATGGGGAGGTAAGGACTCATAATCAATAAAGAAAAAAAGCAAGACATTTGTTATTGGTGCAGGAATAAATAAACCTATATGAGAAAAATGCAAAAAAAAAAGATCCAGAAATGTATCCACATCTTTGCAAATTTGAATTATGACAGAGATGGCACTAGATTTCCCACAGTTATCACACCCAGAAGGTAGGGAGCAATATTAATTCTGCACCATTGCTAGAGATCTGCAGTTACCAAGAGCCACGCCATAGCTAATGATTTACCATTTGCAAGGAGAGTCTTTTAGTAAGTCCTAAGAGTGTATTTATACATTTTTTGGTACCTGCAAAGTCTATTATGGTTTATTATTATATGATGTATTACATTATATAATAATAAATTATATAATAATTTATTATATAATTTGTTACTTGTTAATATTCAGTGGATAAGTAATCTTCTTTGTAAGATTCAGAATAAAGACAGAGTATTTGGATATGCAAAAAAAAAATCAGAATCATTTTGTTTCAGAAAGACCTCTTTCTTTTTTTAAATTTTTTATTGTGTTACATGTATACATATCTTCCCATTGTCCCCCCTCCCAGGCATACCCCAACCCCCCAGTGTCTTGTGTTCATTGGTTATCCTTATATGCATGCATACAAGTCCTTTGGTTGAGCTCTTAGACCTCTTTCTTAACAACTCAACTATATTAGTACTGTTGTGTGGAGAACACTATATTGACCCTGCCTTTAAGAAGCTGATTTGGTAACTGTATTGAAGCAAAGGCATCTGTGAGCTACACAACTGGGCAAGGGAAAAATCACATGTGTGTGTGGAGAGCGGGGGGAGCTGGTGCTTAGGGGGAGGAAAGAGATGTATGCCAGGGCCAGAAGCAGTTAATGCTGAAATTCCTTTAAATAAAACATTGACTTTACAAGTACAGGAATACACTTACCAATTGCTTGTGATCTACTTCTCTACGCACTGACTGGCTCTTAGGATCGTGGACATGGGGTGTCCCTCATGTAGCTTCTTGGACCATGTTCTCAGCTTCCCCTTACTCATCAGTGCATCCAGTGGGCTCCATGTTGAGCTGTCTCAGTAGATTACTGGTATTTACAAAACTAACATCTGCCCTGCTGGAGGGGTGCCCCTCAATTCAAGCAACATCTCAGTTCTAGAAAATGTGAACACAACAACTTAAAAAAGGCATCAGAGCTCAGAAGGAGAGCAAAGGTGTGAGACCTCTAAGTCAGCATCTATTTCATGCTACATATCGATATGGAATATAAAAGGGAAAAAAAACCTAAGTTTCAAAACCAGTCTCCAGTGCCAGGATGCATGCTTCTCAGGTCCCCTAGATAAAACCTGAAATTGTTTTCTCTGCGGGGAAAGTCTTGTTATCTCAACAGACTGGACTCTGGAGACTCATAGGCTTGGATCCAGTCCTTCCTCTCTGTTCTGTCTATACATTGTATTGTCACTGAGGTTGCTAATTTCACCATTATATTTTAAAATATATTTTTATTTATTTCATAGAGAAAGAAAGAGGGAGAGACAGAGAACCAGTGATTGGGCTCCTCCTACACATCCCTTACTAGGGATTGAGTCTGTAACCCGGGTGTGCGCCATGACCAGGAATCAAACCATGACCTGCTGGTTCTTAGGTCGATGCTCAACCACTGAGCCATGTGAGCCAGGCAATTTTCACCATTGTTACAAATCAAAACAGTATTGTTCGCCTTAAAGAATACTGGCCGAAACCGGTTTAGCTCAGCAGATAGAGCGTCGGCCTGTGCACTGAAAGGCCCTGGGTTCAATTCCGGTCAAGGGCATGTATCTTGGTTGTGGGTACATCCCCAGTACGGGGTGTGCAAGAGGCAGCTGATGGGTGTTTCTCTCTCATTGATGTTTCTAACTCTCTCTTTCCCTTCCTCTCTGTAAAATATCAATAAAATATATTTTAAAAAAAGAATATTGGAAGGATGAAAAGAATAGCATGTACAATATCTTGGACAATACTTGAATCTCACATGTGAATTAAATTCACAGTCATTAACTTTTCTAAGCAATCAGTAATAAAAAATAAACTAACATTCTACCAATAACCATTACAACAGATTTTGAAGCAGTTACTTTTTTTTTAATATATTTTATTGATTTTTTACAGAGAGGAAGGGAGGATAGAGAGCTAGAAACATCAATGAGAGAGAGACATCGATCAGCCGCCTCCCGCACGCCCCCCGCTGAGGATGTGCCTGCAACGAAGATACATGCCCTTGACCGGAATCAAACCTGGGACCTTTCAGTCTACAGGCTGATGCTCTATCCACTGAGCCAAACCGGTTTTGGCTGAAGTAGTTACTCTTATGCCCATTTCACATTTGGGAAATCGAGGCAGGGAGGCATTGAATATCTTCCCCAGGGTAATAGAGCCAGGAAGTGACTGAGCCAGAATTGAAACTGAAGGCAATTTCCCTCCAGAGACTAACCTCCCGGCACTCTGCTCTACGAACAAATAGTGACTTTCAGTTGTATTATCACCCCTACTTCTAGCCTTCCTCCCACATCTTGGTATTGTCACATTAGATCCTCTTCTTAATTATGTATTTATACAAACACCTTAATGTAGCGCCTTCTTTTAGTCTTTTCACCTTTTAATGATTAGTTGCTTATATGGGATTCCCTTAGACCAGTGGTTTCTTAACCTTCCTAATGCCGGGACCCTTCAATACAGTTCCTCATGTTGTGGTGACCCCTAACCATAACATTATTTTCATTGCTACTTCCTAACAGTAATATTGCTACTGTTGTGAATCGTTATGTAAATATCTGTGTTTTCCGATGGTCTTAGGCGACCCCTGTGATAGGGTCGATGGACCCCCAAAGGGGTCGCGACCCACAGGTTGAGAACCGCTGCCTTAGACTAAAACTTGCTGCACCCAGTTTTGGCTATTATAAAGGTTCTCCAGCAATTTAAGATCCAAGATAAACATATGTAAATGCAGACATATTGGCTTTTATAAAACTCTAGGCAACAAAACAAATATTTGTACAATGTATGTACATAACAGGAGCTTTATAAGCACATGCTAGTGACCTACTTTCTTCCTACTATGTTTTATTTCTTACCTCTGTACTATTTTTACATCAGAAAAAATCTTTTATACCCTCCCTTCACTTCCGATTTCCTGTCAGCTAAGACACAGTAGAATGCCGCTCGTGTTGCATGATGTGTGTTTCAGTATTGAAGCCAATTGTCTCATTCTGGGCAATATGTCTCCATGTAATCTCCATTTCTTTACCTGGGAACAGTTTTGGAACAGAAATCTTCCCTCTGTTTGTAGGGTTTTTTTTTTTTTATTTGAGAGCTTAGCAGAAATAACATAAAACAATTCACCATCAAAATTTCTTTAAAAATCAATGCACAGTTTACATCCCTGTCTCTGCCCTCCAGATTTTGTTATACATTACAATGGCCTTATTTCTAGGAAGAACAGTGCAGAAGTATTTCCATTACTTTCTCTCTGGCGCAGGTAATATTTCACCCCAGTGGAAGGATCTAGCATATCTTTATCCGTGCCTCTCTGGGCTTATACTGCGCTGATTCATGCATGTATTCATCCAAAATAGTAAACACCTTTTAAAATGAATATGGTACTTTTATATGTTCTGACAAGAAAAGATGATCCATATATATTAAGCCAAAAGCGGAAGTTTAAAAGCAATATGTTTATCAGGATCTAATATTTTTCAAAGAAAAAAGTAAGATGACTCCATAAGTAGGTGTATTTGCAGGATAATTCTGGAATGATATATTTCAACATGTTTACACTAGTTTCCTCTGAGAAATAACTTAACTTGGGTATGAGTGCAATGAAGGATGAGATAAAGCATTCTTTGTTATACATTTTTGAATTGTTCAGTCTTATACAGATTTTTAATATTGCCTAGTTTTTTATTTTATAGTATTAGTAAAGTAATTTAAAAAAAACACACGACACTTATCATACCTGTTATAAGATTCCCTGTGTATATACAAAGACCAATGGACATTTCTGAGCTTAGTGGTATTATCATCTATCTGATAGAATAAACAAGTGAGACGTGGCCAGTGTGGCTCAGTTGTTTGAGCATCATTCTGAGCAACAAAGGGTTTCTGGTTGCATTCCTGGTCAGGGTACAAGCCCAGGTTGTGGGATCTATCCTGGTTGGGCTGATCAATTTCGGGAGGAAATTGATCAGTGTTTCTCTCTTTCTCTCTTCCTCTCCCTTCTTCTCTCTCTAAAACCAGTACAAATACATCAAAAAGAAACAAGTGAAAATGATAATTACAATACAAAGGGAAACATGGAATGAGTTCTATAAGACAGGTGCACATATATTTGAGATTAGGGGACGCACATTGTGATTATAAGGAATAAATAAATGCCTACATGAAATCTGAATGGGAGAGAAACACTTTTAGCAGCCAGGGTTATTGAGTTTGCAGGAATGTGTCTTTTCTCCTTCCTGTTGTCAGTGCCGGGCTACGGTAGGGTCTCAGTAAAAGCCGGTTCTGAGAAAGAGGAAAGAAAGAAGGAAAATGGGAAAACCAATGGAATAATCATCGGGGTACACTGTGAGTAGCAGAGAGAGATGCAGGGGTGAATGGGGCTGGGGAGAGCATGCCACTGAAACAGACAAAAGGAGCATTAATGCCCCAATCAACTTGCATAGCAACAAGTTGTGTGTGTGTGTGTGTGTGTGTGTGTGTGTGTGTGTGTGTGTGTGTGTGAATTTACCATCTTTTTTGTTGTTGATAGGTCTTGACTTATGCTCCAAACTATATGAAATGCTCTTTCCTGGAGCATAATTTCAGGGGAAAAATTAGCAAGTGGTTGGATCAAACCTCCCCGGTGTTTGCAGAATCATCGAGGGCCTGAGAGCTGGCTGACAGCTTTGGAAATCTCCCCTTGCACTGCTGAACTTTCCAGATCTTCTGGGAAAGGTAGCTGCCTTGAGAACCCATCTCCCTGGGTTCTCAAGAGCTTTTCAGAGACAGAGTTCTAGCTAAATCATCCAGAGTAGCCTTTTGCTAATAAAGTCAGCAGTCCTCAAGTCATGTAGCCAGTCAGTTCTTTCTTTATTTTATTTTTATTATGTTATTTTTTTAAAATACAGATTTTTATTTATGTCATAGAAGAAGGGAGGAGAGAGAGAGAGAAACATCAGTGATGAGAGAAAATCATCAATCTGCTGCTTTCTGCACGTCCCCCACTGGAGACTGATCCCACAACTCAGACATGTACCCTGACCTGGAATTAAACCATGACATCCCGGTTCATATGCTGATTCTCAAACACTGAGACATGCTGGTTGGGCTAGCTGGTCATTTTTTTTAATGCCAGAGGCAACTTCTTTGCATGCTTTCTATTGAAACTGGCGGTAAAATGTATCTGCATTTTGCACTTCTTGCAGATTTGTGTTTCTGTATCGAATGTGATCCCCCTCACAGGGGAAATCAACAAAATTATTCTTGAAAATAAAAATCTCACAATTAATAAATGAGGATAAATTATCTTCTCCTTAAGGTATGTAGTCCAACTCTATTACAGAGGCACATGTGAATGCTAAGTGCTTCTAGCTTTTTTCATAAAGATATTAATAATAAACAAACTTAAACTGTTCTGCAGCTAGCAATACATTATTCCCTTTGTTTACTTCTGGAATTATCTTCTCATAATCAAATGCTTTTCAAAAGCATTCTTTTCAATTCATCCAAGGGAAATAACATTTATGGAGTAGCTAATAGGTGCTAGACATAATTGTGGGTGTTTATGTTCAGTATGCAAGGCAACCTTAAAATCCTGCTCTTTCAGCTAAGATACTGAAGCTGGCTGAAATTAAGCATTTTAAAGTAAAAATATGTCTGGAAGTAGAGATGAGAAAACAGAGGCCTACAGAGATCATGACTTATACCTAATCTCTATAGATCTGACTTAATAGGTCATTTTTTAAATCCATTTTGATTATCTGTATCAAGCCTGTTTATTGTTAGGAGAGAAATGTTTTCCTCCTTAAAATGAGGAGATTAATGTGCGTGAACAGCCCACTGAACCTTCTAGATGGGGAGACAGTTTTGAAAACACCGCCTTCCTCATTTTCATACACCTTTCTTCCTTTGCCAATTGCAGCCAATTTCCAGTGGCGGAATGCAGCTTATACAGAATCCGTGTGATGTCTTTACTGTCTCATTTAGATGAACTGAATAAAGCATTTCTTGGGGCAAAACAGGAAACTTTGTGTAAATGATCCCTAACTCTGCTTTAAAGCTTCCCGATATTACAAAGAAATCCAAGCGTAGCCAGCAAGTGAGTTCTTAGAATTACATTTTCTTTGGCAGGTGGATGGTTTGGCTTCGCGCGGGAATGGCGGGTAATAGAGAATAATGGTTAAGAATATGGGTTTTGAAGTCAGGCAACTGAGAATCGTAACCCAGTACAGTCATCTGTGTGACAGCGAGCTGGCTCCTTAATCTCTTCGAGCATAAATCTGCTCCTCTAAGCGCAGAGGCAGAGAATAACCTGGCAGCCAAGGTGCTAGAACAGAATATCACAAGTGGGTGAGGCCCTTACACAGCACCTGGTACTCAGCTACCAAACATATCCTACTCATGCCGCACACCTATCACCTTATAGGGCAAACCTCCAGGAGATAAGTGTGTTTTTTTAAAAAAATACATTTTTATTGATTTTTTACAGAGAGGAAGGAAGAGGGAGTCTTTAGAAACATCAGTGAGAGAGAGACATTGATCAGCTGCCTCCTGCTCTCCCCCCAATGGGGATGTGCCCGCCACCAAGGCGTATGCCTTTGACCGGAATTGAACCCGGAACCCCCCAGTCCGCAGGCCTACGCTCTATCCACTGAGCCAAACCGGTTTCAGCAAGATAGGTGTGTTTTTTGCTGGCATTTGCCAGTTAGGGAAACTGAGGTTGAGAGAGGGGATATATACACTATGATGAGGGTCACACACTTAGGCCAGGATATGAATGGAGGTTGCTCTCTGCTCTGGCACCTGAGCTCCTAAGCATGCTCCTACTCACTTTTCACCTGTGATCCTCGTGGCACCAGGAAGTAAGTAGGTATGCAATTCCCCATATAGAAAATTATTAATAGAGGCTCGCGGGTATTAAATGGTGCAGCTAGGATGAGGGCCCATGTCTGTGTGATATGATCTTATCTTTGCTACTAGTATCTCCCTCTCCTCCACCTTCTGGGGTTCTCCCTATGGAGGTGCTGTGTCCCATAGGACTTGCTCTACACTGTGCACACCCCCCACCGGCTCTGCCCGCCATGAAGCCTCCAGTGACTGCACATCACCTTCAGGGTGAAGCCAAACACCCGTGTAACACTTGCCTGGCTCTATGGGATTGGAGTCCTGGCCCTTTCTGGTCTCACCTGTTGGTGCACTGCCTGCTAGCACCTTTGATCATGTCCTCTCACTTAACACACTACCTGTAACTCCCCAACGCTTGCCATGTTGTTTTGTGTCTCTGCATTGGTTCCTGCATGAAATATGCCTGTCCATCTTGTCTACCCTGTGACTTCCTATTCGTCTTTCAAAACCCTCTGAAATCCTTGTCCAGCAGTAAAACTGAGCACGCCCTAGTGTGGCCATCAAAGTATGACCCTGGGCTCGCTGCTGGGAGCACAGATGATTGACAACTCCAGCTGCTGCTTTCAGTATCCACCAGGGCTGTTGCTGATAGGCTGTTTCCATTGGGCTGCTCCCAGCCATTGACTGCTACTAGCATAGGCCCGTTGCTATGAAACGCAGACTCCTGTAATGGACAGCAACAGCTCAAGGACTTCCCAATGTCATGTTCAAGCTTTCTCATGGTGCTGCTGACACTTCTGTCCAACCTTGTGCCCTTCCATTCTCCTTCACACCTGTTAGACTTCTACTGTAGTCTGAAAGTATTTCTCTTGAACACTTCTTTATCATTGACAGGTATTTCCCCCAATACATTGATTAAATGTCTATTGTCATCTCAGTATCTGCTTCTTGACACCGAACTCACATAGCCATGTGGTATCCTTCTTGATTCTGTACACATACCGCCACAAATCAATATTGTGTTTGTTTATCTCTTTCCTAATTCAATTATGAGGTCAGTAAAATCAGGAAAAAGGTTATACTACTTATTTTATTTTTAGCACTTTGCATACCTCTTGGTACTTAGTGGATATTTACTGACCACTTGGATAAATGAATACTAAAAATATGATCTTACCTAACGTGAGTTTATTTAGGTTAAAACAAGTGAAACTACACCTCAGCTAACACTAAAAATTAATCTGAAGATACCTGGAAGTTAGCTCAAGGTCACTCATGCTAAGTTTGTGTTTCATAATTTAACTTCTGTGGGCCCAAAATATTTCCTTGAGTTCAAATGAGTGTTCATGCTTATGAACTAAATTCAACTAAACTTGAAATCTTGAAATTTTGTGAATATCTCTCATCACTAAATGAAACAGCCTTGATTAATCACTCCAAGCATTTCAAAATATCATCAATTAATCTATATTTAACATAAGCATGCGTAAAATCTATATGAGAGTACTCATTAGTAGGAAAGCATATTCTTGGAGAGCTATAAAATCACACAGAAATTCTTCTTAATATTTTTGGGGTAGAATTAGGGTATAGAATGTTTCTATTTATTACTGCTAAGTTCATTACAAACCTCTTCTGATCCACACAATAATATAACTTAAATGGGATTTTTCTCTTAAGTTATGTCATGTTTATATTTTTATTTCTGATTAAGAGTAAAAAGTAATGAAATACTCCATTTATAATTGAATTTTATCGTCACACAGATATACGGATTTGGCAATCTAACTCTGAAATCCTATGTCATTGATTGACTCCAGCCCATTTTATTCTTTCTTTCAATCCACTTTTTACACTTGGGTTCTCTGGTTCATATGTGATCTCTTCAGCATGTCTGGTGTTGATCTTGCACCATAGGTGATGATAATAATAACTATCATTTGAGTGATTATTGTGTACACAAAAATTAAGCATTAAATGCTGTCATCCACATCTTCCAAATGAGATGTTAAGGATTAAATAAGTAAACAGCATACAGACCTTTGCACAACTAGTAGCTTGACCGCTAGTGACTGGAACCCAGCTCTGCTTGATTTGGGGGGTATCTGATCTTAGTTTAATTGCCTAGTGTTTTAGCTACAATGTTGGAACATTATTAAATGAAATACTTTAATATGAAATAAAAAGCATGCTATGGTCTTCTAAGAAGCCTGGTGTTTATTACACAAGCAATATTGAGTCATTTGGATTTTTAAACAGAGGAAAATAATATAATTTGATATGTACTTAAAATATGAAATGTAAAGAATGAGAGATGAAACAAGAAAAAGAGATGAAACAAGAAAAAGAGATGAGGAAACTAGTTCCTGACAAAGTCTAAGCAGGAAGTGACCAGGGTCTGATCTAGGAATGTAGGCAAGGGCATGAACAGGAGGGGAGGATTGGAGAAACATTTCTAAATGAACAGCAGGCCTTGGACGAGATTGCTTAGCTACCATGCATCTGTTTACTCCTTGGTCGAAATAAAATCTTTTTCAAAGTGTTACTATGAGCTTCCAATAACAGTATATTTTTATATACTTCTCTGGTACATATTATGAGTCCATGCACTTTCATAAGTACTTTTCATATACAGGCAGACCTCAATTTATTATTTCCTTCACTTTATTTCACTTCGCAGATATTTTGCTTTTTACAACTTGAAGACCAGCCACCAGCAAACAGATTATGAATTGCTGACGGCTCAGATAGTGGTTATCATTTTTTTTTAGGAATGAATTATTTTCATTTAAGCTATGTACACTGCTTTTTTTAGACATAATGCTATTGCACAGATAGACTATAGGATAGTATAAACGTAGCTTCGGGTGCCGTGCAAACAAAAACTCATGAGCCTCACTGTATTGTGATTCATTTTATTGTGGTAGTTTGGAATCAAACCTGCAATATTTCTGAGCTATGCCTGTACTAAGATATTCCTGTTTACTTCTCAAAACAACCCCACTAGGTAATCATTATCACCATTTTACAGATGAGGAATCTGAGGCCTGGTGAAGTCAAGGAAAAAGTGATGGAGCTGTGATAACATAAGTTTATAGTAATAGCATATATTACACGTCTGATACCTAGTGAATGCTTTAGAAATGACTGTAAGTAGCCACCTGAATTAATATCCTATCGAGGTAAACCAAATCGTACTTATTTCTACAGCAGGGTAACCTAGTATGAATTAAACTTTATTTGGATCCTCATGGACATAGCACAGGGACCGCTCTTTCTGCTGGGGATACAGTGGTGAATTCAATAAACCCCAGCCTTTGTGACATTTTCCTTTCGCCCAAACAGATGTTCCGATGATAAGGTGATTGAGTGAGAGGATAAGAGTTGGAAAACTGTGTCTACATTGCTTTCTGTGACATTTTTTTTTCTAAAAACATTTACTCACAAAACTGTCACAGGAACAAAGCTCTGCCACCTTTTCCCACAAATTTGTTCCACATCCTTTCTTGAGCCTTTTCTCTTTCCATGGAATTAACTTTAAACGCTTGTCTGTCACAGATCCAAAGCTAGCTACAAACTGACTTTTGACTTTCGGTTAAATCCTCAGGTCTTAAAATAGTGCCTAAAACAGTATTTAAATAGTATATGCTGAATGAATGAGTAAGTAAGATCACTTTTCTTTTCTTTTTTAAGCTACTAATCTCTTATATACAGGAAGATGATTTTTGAGGGAAAACTAGAGTGTTTAAGAATTAATTACTAACTGGCATGTGCACTAAGATTTGTGGTTTTGATAAGAGGATGTAACAATTGAAAGTGATTGATTTTTTTTATAGATTAAGGTATTACATATGTGTCCTTATCCCCGCATTGCTCATTTAAAGTGATTCTTAATAGTCTTATAACAAGCATTAAAGACAAAATGTTTGGCTACATCTATGTGACCACTGAAACTGCAGCATCTCTGTGAATTTTAGAAGTGTCATTATGCCATGTATTTATAAAAATTATATTACATTTTTATCCAGCCAGTATGCTCAATGGTTAAGCATCAACCCATGCACCAAGAGGCCCAGGGTTCCATTCCTAGTCAGGACTCATGCCTGAGTGTGAGCTCATTTCCTAGCAGGGAGTGTGCAAGAGACAGCTGATGGAGGTTTCTCTTACATTGATATTTCTTCCTCCCTCTCCCTTTCTGTCTCTCTAAAATCAATTAAAAAATCATCTTTAAAAATTACGTTCCATTTTAAAATTTCTGTCAAACACTTTTTAAAAAAATAATTGTTCAATATAAATGTATTACTCAATCTTATACTAGCTTCAACAAATCATGAGAAAAGTGTCCCATGTTCTTCCATGTTACCCTTGTATGTGGACACATATATCGTGTATGCCTAATTTACAGAATATATGTCATTTTTAAAGTTCCCTTTTTTACTTGATATTATACCATAAGCAGGTTTATACAGCACTGTGTAATTATATGATTACTATTTTAATATTTTGATGATATCTTCTCTATGTGCCCCAACCCTATGCAGCCACCCACTGACTCACCCTCAGTAGAATTGGGTAATTTTCTCAATTCTGGATAGCCTCTAAATCATGCATCTGCAAGATAAACTCATTAGCTGGAGAAAAACTTGAAATTTATACAATTGCATAGTTATCTCCATCTTATACAAAAAGAGGTTAATATGCAAATTGACCAAACGCAGAACAACCCGTCGCTATGATGTGCACTGACCACCAGGGGGCAGACACTCAATGAAGAAACTGTCCCCTGGTGGTCAGTGTGCTCCCACAGGAAGAGCACCACTCAGCCGGAAGCCCTGAGCCAGGCTTACAGCAAGCACAGTGGAGGTGGCAGGAGCCTCTCTCACCTCTGCAGCAGCGTTAAGGATGTCCCCCTGCCGATTTAGGCCCCCCACTAAGCTGGCCTAAGCCGGCAGTTGGACATCCCCTGGGGCTCCTGGACTGGGAGAGGGCACAGGCCAGGCTGTGGGGAACCCGCCCCTTCCTCAGCGAGTGCACAAATGTCATGCATCAGGCCTCTAGTTTAAGGATAAAGACACACAGTGAGGGGTTTGTGGTAGGGAGAGAAGCCAGGTGAGAAGAAAGGGAGCATGCCAGGTGGAAGTTATTCAGCTCTGAGAGTAATCATTTGATCTGAGACCATCATTTTACTCCTTTTTTTCCCCTCAATTTCTTCAAGTCTGCCTCACTTAGATTCTATTTTCAGGGACATCATGTTTATGTACCTAAGGTGCCTTTCTCCACGCCAAATGGTACAACACAGAATCCAAATAAATCCAAATAAATCAGGTAATGCACTTATGATAATACCAGGCACACTGTATCTGTCCAATCTATGCTTCCTACTGCTGTGATCATGCTTATACAGTGGTACCTTGAGATACGAGTGTCCTAACATATGAGATTTTTGAGATACGAGCCATCGAGTGAGTGATTTTTGCTTTGAAATACGAGCAACATTTGAAATAGGAGTAATTGCATGGATCGGCCGGCTGCACACGACCCATCAGTTTACTGCAACTCGAGTCTCATAGTTTCCCACGCCTCAAGGTTATGGAATGAATTAAACTCGTATCTCGAGGTACCACTGTAATAATGATGTGTTCCAAGCCTCTTCTCTGGTGTGGGACAGGCGAATCCTAAAACACTGCCTTGGTTTGTTGTCAGGCAGAGTGAATTATCTGTAGGCGTCCTCACCCTTCCCCTGGACCTTTTTCCTGAGACAGTTCATCAACACTGTGGTTCTCTCATCCAAAGGAAGAAAGGTCAGAGGGAGATTCCCTTTTTCTCTTCCTGCCAGAAGAGCTGCTTATCAGAAGGAAACGAATTGTCAGAACCGGAGGAGGATGTAGGCCTGCCTGTTCCTTCATCTTCGCCCCCTTCTGCCCAAGCACACTCACCACTGTTAGAGCGTGCTCAAGCGATTCTCATTAAGTGACTCAAGCAGGGGCACTCCTAATTTGATTGATCTTTGTCATAACCATGTTATTGGCTCTTGGTAATCACAGAGTGATTACTGCTTCTACTCTCCACCATTTTAATGAGTCAGTTCATGGAAGCGATGGCAAAGAGGAGTGAGTTACAGTGGAGAGCTAGTGCTTCTTAAGTAATTGGTGAAGTATACGTGAGCAGGTCCTGAAGATGTTACCATAGTTTAAGTTACTCTATTTTTAATGTTTAATTAGGCTTCCAGATATTCCCTGAACTTTCTCAGCGAGGTGTAAGAGTGATTGGCTTCTGGCACCCTGCTGTGTTATCTCCAAATGTTGTGTTTTGGGGAGTAATGCACAACATAATGGCTAGAATTAACAACATTGTATTGTATATTTGAAAGTTGCCGAGGTAGCGTATTGTAAAAGTCCTCACCACAAGAAAAAAAAATTATAACCATGTGAAATGATAGATGCTAATTAAACTCATCCTGGTAATCATTTTTTTAAAAATATATTTTATTGAGTTTTTACAGAGAGGAAGGGAGGGGGATAGAGAGTTAGAAACATCCAGGAGAGAGACATCGATCAGCTGCCTCCTGCAAGCCCCACTCTGGAGATGTGCCCGTAACCAAGGAACATGACCCTGATGGGAATCGAACCCGGGACCCTTCAGTCCCCAAGCCGACGCTCTATCCACTGAGCCAAACCGGTTTGGGCGTGGTAATCATTTTTAATAGAAACACATATCAAATTATGTTGTGCAACTTACACTTAGGTAATGTTATATATCAGTTATCCGATATAATAAAGATGTAATATGCAAATGGCCATCTCTCCCGTGAAGCATAATGACCGACTGTGTAACAACCGGATCACGGATCAGCAGGAGGGTGGGCCAGTGAGCTAAAAGCAGGAGGCAGAGAGCTACAGGAGGGGGCAAGGCAGTAAGCTACAAGAAAGGGGTGGGAGGCAGAGGGAGCTACAGGAGGGCGGCAGTGAGCTACTGGTTACATGCTGGTGGTGGAGAGCTACAGGAGGGGGCAGGGCATCAAGCCATGAGGCGGGATTGGGGATGGGGGAGTTACAAGAGGGCAGGGTAGCAGGCAGAAAGCTAATGGAGGGTAGCAGCAAGCTACTGGTGAGCTACTAGCACGGGGATCCGTGCACAGGGCTACTAGTATCTCAGTAAAACGGAGGAAAAAAGAAAATACTTTTTAATAAAAATTTAGTTTTTGTGTCTCAAAGCTGCCTAGATTTGCACACCATTTTCAGAATTACTGGCTGTGTGTCCTTATGCAAATTACTTACTCTCTCTATTTCCATTTCCATTTTTAGATAAAGATAATTATAGTTTCACCCACACAGAATTGTTTGCAAATTAATGAACTCATATAGGTTATCACTGATATTAATATCTGAGGTAGAGTAAGTGCTCAAAAATGTTCGATTGTATAGTTGTCGTTATAGAATATGACATTATTAGAATGTAACTTTTTTCCTGGCTTTACAAATTAGGCAAGTATGAATAGCTTATGTTTAGGCAATACTAGTAATAAAATTGTAGAAAATGTCCTATTTAGAATTCACAAAAACTGAAATTATTTCTGAATTCATCACGAATTAGCTCTATGAACTAAGTCAGCATTTTAGACATAGAGGTGGAAAATGTGGTCATATTTTAGGTCCATTTTGGATATATTTTTAAGTTAGCAGCTATCAGATTTGTTAATTTATTTGATATGGGGTATGGGAGAAAGAGTGGAGTCAATATGACTGGAAGTTTATTGGAATGAAAAAATGGTAGGATAAATTTTCCCTTCTCTTAGAAGAAATTACAAGAGGAGAAAATTGGTATTGGGAGGGAATTGAGAGTATGCTAATTGTATATTGTCTGTTTGTATCAAAGTGGGTCTATGGAGTAGACAATTGCTTGTAAATTTTGTGCTCATCCAGAAATCTGGCCTAAAATAAAAGTGTGAGAGTCCGTGGTGTATAGATGATGATATTTGAAGTCATAAACCTAGATTAGATCTCAAAAAAACTTAGTGTAATAGAAAATAAGAAAGTAGGAGATGTTTAAGATGTAAGCCATGGTACATTGTATTATGGCAAGGCTGGAAAAATGAGAAAACTTCAGAGGAGACTACATGTAATCAATTGAGGGCAGAAAAGTAGAGAGAATGATGCTCTGGAAGCAAAAACAAACAAACAAAACAGAAAGAAAGTATTTTCATTGAAAAAAATATCAGATTGGTAGAGCAAAAATCCCTGACTAGAGCAATACCAAATGGCAGATTTACTCTACAATAGAGCAAGGAACAATTGTACATTATATTTGAACTAGAGGCCTAGTGCACTAAATTCACGCACAGGGGGTGTGTGTCTCTCAGCCCAGCCTGCACCCTCTCTAATCTAGGACCCCTTGAGAGATATCTGACTGGATCGGGCCTAAACAGGCAGTTGGACATTCTTCTCACAATCCAGGACTGCTGGCTCCCAACTGCTCGCCTGCCTTCCCAATTGCCCCTAACTGCTTCTGCCTGCCGGCCTGATCACCCCCTATCCACTCCCCTGCCAGCCTGTTTGCCCCTAACTTCCTTCCCCTGTATGCCTGGTCCTCCCCAACTGCCCTCCCCTGCAGGCTTGATTGCCCCCAACTGCCCTCCCTTGCAGGCCTAGTCCCTCCCAGCTACCCTCCCATGCTGGCCTGATTGCCCACAATTGCCCTTGCTTGCAGGCCTGGTCCCTCCCAACTGCCTTCCCCTGCTGGCCATCTTGTGTCTACATGGGGAGCAGTCATCTTTGACCACATGTGGACAACCATCTTGAGTGTTGGAGTGATGGCCAATTTGCATATTAGCCTTTTATTAGGTAGGATTAGATAGGATAAGAGGCCTGGTGCACGGGTGGGGGTCAGCTGGTTTGCCCTGAAGGGTGTCCCAGATCAAGGTGGGGGTTCCCTTAGGGAATGGGGCATCCTAGGTGAGGGGCCTGTGGTGGTTTTCAGGACAGATATGCCCCCAGTGACCCATGCAGAGGCTCTGGTATCTGGGATTTATTTATCTTCTATAATTGAAACTTTGTAACCTTGAGCAGAGGCCTGGACCCGCCAGGGTAGACGGGAAGCTTAGCTTGCTTCATTGACAGGGGCAACTCAAGCCTCCTGCTCTCTTTGTGGCTGCAGCCATCTTGGTTGGGTTAATTTGCATACTCACTCCTGATTGGCTGTTGGGCATGGCTTATGGGTGTAGTGGAGGTATGTCAATTTGCATATTACTCTTTTATTAGATAGCATATGTTATGTACACAGGTTAGATGGTGTTTAAGAAAAAAACATCCTCACAGATAAAACACTCTGCCTGTTTTCAAAGCTCAAAGGCAGGTCGATGGAATTAGAAACACTGGTTATAAGTTTCATACCAAATGACAGGCAGTGGACAGTGGAAATATAGATGAGATAGAGATTAATTTTGATTGACAGCTTTGAGGGCAAAGGTGGTATTTGAGCTAGGTATTAAATAATCGCTTTAAGTCTGTTGGGAGGTAAACGGGAAAGAACAAATATAGTGATATTTCAGGCAGATAGGTAGAATGAGCAATGCCATAAAAGGAATGAAAAGCCAAGTGTGATCGGGAATGAGGGATACATTCATTTGACTAAAATAGAGCGTGCACAGAAAGATGAGGCCATACTAGCAGTTGGTACATTTTTTTTTTCCTTAGAGAAAAATCTTGTTTTACAGTCCAACCGAAAGAAAAATTTGTTAAAGTGAGCTATTTATCCAGAACTAAATATTATGATGACCATCATTTTTAATAAAACCTTTTGTATTCTTGGAAAAGCCTCAAGCAGGGCATACTATAAAATGAATGTCCACTTGGATAAATTTTTAGAAACATCAATTGTTCCCTCTGGGCTGCTCCATTAGGTGGATTTTAATTTCAAATAATTTTGCTTGAGTTATTTTCTAACTTCCTTAAGTGTAATGCCAAGTCCAGTTTCATCTCTTTCCTAGACATGGTTCTCCGTCTTGGGAGGCTGCAAGATCACCCAGGTAGAGTGAGACCACGTGAGCTGGAAACTCTGCTTCCCTGAATGTATGTGAGTACAACCTTCGCGACTCTTTTATAAAAGGAGAAAGAAAAATCGTCTCCTGTGTGACTTAAAGTGCATCGGAGTAGACTTTGCATTAATATGGTTAATTGCTGGAACCTTGTCGCAGGCGAGCTCTCACTGGTGAGAGTGGGGTTTGAGCATGCACCTGGCTCCATTTCTCCTTTTTTGCCTGGAACCACTGTGTCTCTCATAGCTGTTCTGCTGCTGATAAAACTGGTCGCAGCTGTATATATTCCCACTTATTCCACTCCTACTGAACTCATAATTTGTCCTCCCGTGTCTTTCTCTATCATTCTGGTCTACCAGATGCCAGAATGTTTAGTGTTATGTGCCTCCCTGAATCCATCAGCCAATTGCACTGGCTTCTCTCTAACCCTCTTGTTTCCTATCAGCTTTATCTTCTGCCATGCTTACCTTGCCAAGGGCCAAGTTCATGTGTGTTTGTGTAGTTATTTGATTGTTTTATGAGTCTATCCCTAGCTCAAATGCTCCATGCAGGCAAGGATAGTGCCCGTTTGCTGACATGGCAAAGACATTCAACATTTTCATGCTGTGTGACCCAGCCTGGTCCTGAGTGGAATTAAGCCACTTATAATGTCCTGGTCCTATTATGGTTGTTGAATATCTCTATTCTTTAATGTAAATCTTGCCCAGACTTTCTCAGTTTCAAATGAAACAACTTCCTACTTTCCAGAAAAGATGAGGCTATTTGATGGGAACACTAATTTTTTCTTTGTTAGACTTCACATTATTTCTCTATATAGTCTATTTTTATATGCTAAAATATTAGATTTTAATCCCAACACTTTATATTTCTTTACCAACTTTATTAAATCAGTGATTCATTCCTGCTTTAGATTTCCCTATTTTCCTGGTTCCTTTCACACAGGCAAAACCAAACATGCATATGTTAACTTTATCCTGGAAAAATGCAATCAATTAAAATCAGAACAAAACAAGCCTTCTTTATCTCCCTAGTCTCAATTTCCCACCCCCCTCCAAATTAAGCCTATTTTTTCCCATCCAACAAATCTTTACAGAACTGTCAATGTCCTTTGCCAATTTATGATAAATTCCACAAGAGAAGGGACTAATTTTATTTTTGTATTCAGTGTATTTTGAGTACCAGACACAATATTTAAAGTGGTAGGGACTCAATAACTGAGTTCATTTTTGTCATACTCTCACTTCCCAAAATTTACCTAGGTGTTAAAAATTTGCTTCAAGCACTGCTTACATCATGCTTACTAAGATAACTGATCACACTGTTTTCCTTCTCTGTTATTCATCCCCCAACCACATTTCAAATTCTCCTCCTAATACAGATGTCATAATCTACCTTGATTATGTGTATGTTCCTCTTCTTGTTAAACCAGGTATGTTTCTCTTCACTTCATCAGAGTCTCAGTCCCAAGTGGTCAGGATCATTAACATGCTTATTTTCTCAGCCCCCACTCTTTTTAATTTTTTTAAAAAACGTTTTAATGTCCATGTGTCATATAGTATTATATTACTTTTGGGAGTAAAACATAGTGATTAAACCTCACTATATACCTCAGGATGTGATCACCACCAGTAAATCTGGTAATCACCTGTCACTTGGCAAAGTTATTCCGGTAATATTGGCTGTATTCTCTGTGATGTACACTGCATCCCATGGCTTATTTATTTTAGAGCTGGAGGTTTGTATCTATTATTTCCCTCTCCCCTTTTCACATGTCCCTTCGCTCCCTCCAGCAGTGTAGGAGGTTTCATTTTACCTACAAATGAAATCCTTACCTTTCTCAGAAGGGTTTCTATTTGTTTACTTTTTGATAATAGCCATTTTGACAGGTAAGAGGTAGTATCTCTTTATGGTTTTGACTTGCGTTGACCTGATGATCAGGGATGTTGAGCATCTTTTCACATGTCTATTGGTCATCTGTATGTCTTCTTTGAAAAAAAATTGTTTATTCAGGTCCTGTGTTTATTTCTTTTAAGTCAGACTGTTTGGATTTTATATCTTTTGATGTTGGATTGTATGGATGCTTTATATATTTTGGATATTAACTCCTAATCAGCTATATCATTTGAAAATGCTCTCTTCCATATAGTAGATCATCTTCTTGTTTCGTTGATAGTGTCCTGCACTGTATAAGATGCTTTTTAGTCCCACATGTTCATTTTTGCTTTTGTTGACCTTACCCGAGGAGGCAGAACCACAAAAATATTGCTAAGATTAATGTCAAAGTGTTTGCTGACTATATTTTTTTCTAGGAGTTTTTTGGTCTCAGGCCTTAGAGTTAAGTCTTTAATCTATATTGAGTTTATATATATATGATGTAAGAATATGGTCCAGTTTTTTTTTTTGGGGGGGGGGGGGGGGGGGGAGGTTTTTGTCCAGTTTTCCCAACACTACTTATTCAAGAGATGCCATATCCCCACAGTGTATTATTGCTTCTTTTGTCGTAGATTAATTGACCATATAAGCAAGGGTTTTTTTTCTGGGCTCCCTATTCTTTTTCATTGATCTTTGTGTCTGTTTTGTGTCAGTATCATACTGTTTTGATTATTGTAACTCACAACTCTTAACAAAGGCTTACTACTGACTAATGAATTTAATTAATAGCTTTAAGTACACAAAGGTTCTCTAAGTTTTGTAAGACTACATTAGTATTGCCTTTGATAAAATAGTTTGTTTCTGAAATAAAAATGTGAAAAAAATAACGGAATAACATTTTTAAAAACATTTCAAATGTAAAGTAATTATTTAAAAAAAAACATTTAGGTGTCTGTTGTTTGTTTGAAATTATGAAAGAAACTAGAGGTCTGGTGCACAGAATTCATGCACGGGGCAGTGGTTTGTCCCTCAGTCCAGCCTGCACCCTCTCCAACCTGAGACCCATTGTGGGATGTCTAATCGCCCAGTAGGATCAGGCCTAAATGGGGAGTTGGACATCCCTCTCAAATCCAGGACTGCTGGCTCCCAACCACTCACCTGCCTCTGCCCCTAACCAATTCTGTCTGTCTGCCTGATTACCCTAACCACTCCCCTGCCAGCCTGATCGATGCTTAACCGCTCCCTTGCCGGCCCAATTGCCCCTAACTGCCCTCCCTTGCAGGCCTGGTTTCCCCAAACTACCCTCCCCTGCAGGCCTGGATCCCTCCCAATTCCCCTCCCCTGCTGGGCTGATCTCTCCCTACTGCCCTCTTATGCTGGCCAGGTCACCCCTAACTGCCCTCCTCTGCTTCTCTGGTCACCCCTAAAGGCCCACAACTACCCTCCCCTGCAGGCCAACTGGTGGCAGCCATCTTGTGTCTTGAAGTGATAGTCAATTTGCATATTATTCTTTTATTAGATAGGGTTATAAGCTTATTATAGAACATTTGATAAATTGAGGAATATAGTTTTAATTCTAACCTAGAACTATTATAATTTTGGTTCATTTTCTTATGTAGTTTAATCTTAGTACACTACATTTGCACCCATACATCAAGGATTTTTTTCAAATTGCTACGCATTTTTATAATAATTTTAAATCTAAGAAAAATACTTCCACATGGAGTAAATGTTCAATAATGTTAGCTATTATTCAATTAGATAGATATTTAATGCAGTTTTAAAAAGAGGTTGCTTCAAATATGCCCTTTTTAAAATATGCCCTTACTTTTGTATCACAAATTAGCGAATTTCATCAATTCTGATTATACAATTTTTTTGAAATTTTCCAACTCTAAAATTGAAGCCGATTTTATAATAGCGCAAAATAGTTTAATCCTTAGCATACTTTCTTTTATGTGACACATAAAAAAGCAAAGGGGTGTATGATATGGAGAGCACAGTATCTTAATATTTTTATTTCTGAGATTAGATAAACAGGCATTGGTGATTGTGTATGTGTGTGAACAGGATTCTGACAAAGTTTTATACCTCATCACATAACATGCCATCTAGAAGGTTGCCACAAAACCCATAAAAGTTAGATAGTGAAATAAAAAGGAAGTCCTTAATTTCACTACTTGAGTTATAGATCTTAAAAGAAATATTTTTACTGTACTTTGTTTTACTTTTAGACATTTGAAGTCATGTGTGTTCAGGTCTACTATAAAGAAAAATTATTTACCTTAAATGCTTAGGAAAAAAAAACATTAAAAATAAATGAAAAGTTCCCTTCCCCTGAGACATTTTCTCTTTATTTTTTAAATATATATTTTTATTGATTTCAGAGAGGAAGGAAGAGAGAGAGATAGAAACAGCAAGTATGAAAGAGAATCATTGATTGGCTTCCTCCTGCACACCCCTTATAGGGATTCTAGCCAATAACCAGCGCATGTGCTCTGACCAGGAATCAAACTGTGACCTCCTGGTTCATAAGTTGATGCTCAACCACTGAGACACTCCAGCCTGGCAGAGACATTTTCTGTTAGGAAAAGGAGTACATAGTGAACTAAAACACATACCTCTTCTCCCAGTGATTACACAGAAATCCAGTTCTGCGTAGAACATTGTGAACTGTAATATGTCAAAAGGATGCATCTGAGTACCTCCCCCTTATAGGAAAAGGGCATTATTCAGTTACAATGATAGAAATTATATTTTAATCAATGTGCCCTTTGCAACTAATTCATTTTTGACTGCCCGTAGAGGCTTTAATAACATGTTAGAAAGTCATCCATTCAACAAATAATTCCAAAGAAATAAGGGCTAGAATCCTTTCATCTCCCTTTTACCGTATACAGAATTGACATACATATTTTGCATTTTTGCTTCCCTTTGCAAGAACCTAGTATTTATCTGAATAATCATGATATTTTTCTTTGCAACTTAAAAAACATAGTCTGTGATTTTTATTGGTAACACCAATGTTACCAGCCATCAAGAAATATATATTTTCCTATCTCTAGTGAAGACTAGAAGTGGGCTGATATTCTTTAATGGTTAATACCTGCCATGTTGCTGATATAAGCTAAGTTTCATTTACATTGGTTTTATTTGATTATTAAATTTATTTTACAAAATAGCAATGCGCACTTATTTTAGAAAGATCAAAGAATGTATACACATTGAATGTAAAATAAAATAAGACATATAATGCATAGATTTGGGCAACAGTATGGGGAGGTTGATGGGGAGAGGTGAAAGAGGGCATAGAGGGGATAAATGGTGATGAAAAAATTTTAATTTAAAAATCTGAACACTCTTTATACTCCCTTATCAAGCATAAACTTCATTATTACGGATGATGTTTATTCCAATATTTTCTCGGTGCATATAATCTCAGTTTTCAGTCTATCACTTATTATATTTATTTTATTTCTTCATAGGAATGTCTACGACATTTTTAAAGGCTTTTTTGTGTATTTTTTTTGTAGGCTTTATCTTGATTCATTTAACTGCTATTCAAAGACTAAAAATTATTTTGTATCCAATTTATATAGCTAGAAACAGTGCCGGGATGAGCATGCTACCTGTTTTGTAGACATCCTTTACTGTTGTCATAGACTCAGTTCCTGCAAACAAAGTATTGGAGTAATAGATGCATATAATGTAAGTGTTTTGCATCCCTGCTGATCTAGAAAGTTTTTTATCCAGTGATGTAGGAGCGTGATTCAGTTTTTACTTTTTTAATGTCTACTAATCTGATAGATAGCGCCTTGATCCCTTTGGGATGCTATAATGAAATTCCAAGGACTGGGTGAATTGGAAAACACGCATTTGTGTTTTTTTTTTTACCATAGGGGAGGCTGGGAAATTCAAGGTCAAGGGCCAGAAGATTTGGTGTCTGGTGACCACCTACTTACTGCTCCATACACACTCATTTCTCTGTGTCTTCACATGGAGGATGGTTTAAGAAAGCTCTCAGCATTCCCTTTCATAAGGATACTGATGCCTAAGTGACTTCCAAAGTCCCCACTTCCCAATTCAGTGGTACCTCGAGATTCGAGGGCCCTAACATACGAGATTTTTGAGATACGAGCCGTGGAGCAAGCGATTTTTGCTTTGAAATACGAGCAACAGTTGAGATAGGAGTAATTGCACGGATCAGCTGGCTGCACACGACCCACCAGTTTACCGTGACTCGAGTGTCTCATGGTTTCCCACGACTCAAGGTTACGGAACGAATTAAACTCGTATCTCGAGGTACCCCTATACCATTACATCGGGGAATAGGTTTCAATACCCAAATTTTAGGGTGACAAAGCATTCAGTCTATGGCAGATGACGGTGCTCTTCTCATATTATTTTGACTTTTTCTTTATCACTAATTCACATTAATAATTTTATACATTTGTTTTTCTAATAGAGGCCCAGTGCACAAAATTCATGTACTGGAGGTGGGAAAGGTACCTCAGCCTGACCTGCACTCTCTTACAGTCCGGGAGCCCTCAGGCGATGGCCAACTGATTGTTTAGCTGGCAGTCAGACATCCTTATGCTGCTGCAGATGTGGGGGAGACTCCCACCATCACTGATGCAGTCACCAGCTGAGAGCCCGGCTCAGGGTTTCTGGCTGAGCTGCTCCCCCTGAGGGAGCTCCTGCATTGAGCGCCTTCCCCCTGGTGGTCAGTAAGCGTCATAGCAACCAGTGGTTCTGCCATTTGGTCAACTTGCATATTAGGTCAATTTTATTATATAGGATTTGTATTTTTCCTCTTGTCTATTGCCCATGTATGTCTTTATCTGGGCCATGTTTACTGAGGACAGACGAAGAGAAGAGAACCTCATGTACAATGTCGAGGTCAGAGGGAAGAAGGCATTCTCCCCAGCAAGCACCACTGCCTGCTGGGAAGTAATCTCTCCCCCAGGAGACTTGTGATGAATTTGGCATTTGTAAGCAAACAGGCAATTTAACAAAAGTGTCTGACTGGTTCTTGGCATTTACGTTGATTAAAAGAAAAATCACTTTTTTAAGAAAGATTTCTTAAATTGATTTTTACAGAGACAGGAAGAGGGAGGGGAAGATAGGAACATTGAGGAGAGGGAAACATTGATGGGCTGCCATCTGCTGCCCCCACCAAGGGCTGAGTCTGAAACCCAGGCATGTGCCCTGACTGGGAATTAAACCAGTAATTTCTTGGTCCAAGGATTGATGCTCAACCACTGAGCAACACCAGCTTGGCATTGAAGTGTGTGTGTGTGTGTGTGTGTGTGTGTGTGTTTTATATTTTATTGATTTTTTACAGAGAGGAAGGGAGAGAGATAGAAAGTCAGAAACATTTATGAGAGAGAAACATCGATCAGCCGCCTCCTGCACATCCCACTGTGGGGATGTGCCCGCAAGAAAGGTACATGCCCCTGACCAGAATTGAACCTGGGACCTTTCAGTCTGCAAGCTGACACTCTATCCACTGAGCCAAACCGGTCTCGGCTGAAGTGTGTGTGTGTTTAACTAATTGTTAGCAGGTGGTATCAGCACTGTTAACAGTAATGATTAGGATTGTTCTACATTAAAATAAGCTTTCAAAGGAAATCAGAAACATTCATTCACTATCTACAGTGGTAGACTAATATTATTTTTTTGTCAATAGATGCGATTTTTGTCTCAGAACATATTGCATGCATTTTTAGTTTCCCAGTGCCTATAATAATGCATGGTATGTAATAGAAGTTTAGTAAATGAATAATTGTCTCCAGTTTACCGATGAATAAAACTAATGATCAGAAAATTTGAGTAATTATTACTATGGTCAAACAGCTTTAAAGGAATAGTCTCAGGATTCAATATCAGTTTTTCTAAACCCAATATCTTTCTCTCTCTCTCTCTCTCTCTCTCTCTCTCTCTCTCTCTCTCTCTCTCTCTCCACACACACACATTGATTAAGAGCGATAGAGCGAGAGAGCAAGAGAGAGTGAGAGAGCGAGAGAGAAAGAGAGAGAGAAGCATTCATGATGAGAGAGAATCATGGATCGGCTGTCTCCTGCAAGTTCCCCACTGGGGATTGAGCCCACAACCTGTTCATGTGCCCTTGACCAGAATCGAACCTGGAACCCTTGAGTTCGCAGGCTGATGCTCTATCCACTAAGCCAAACTGGCTAGGGCCCTATCTCTATGTTTTAAATATTCCATATGACTTCTCTTCCTAAGAAAACTTTACTCTTTTTATACATTTTGTTTGGCAAAATGGGATAGATTACGCTGTGGAACAAATAACCCAGGGCTCTCTGTGGCTTTAAATAGCAAGGGTTCCTTCTCATGCATACCATACTTAGCCAGGGGTTCTGTTCTCCACTGTCCTATTCCCCGCATCCAGGGTGAGGAGGCAGATGTGCCCTGGACCAGTAATGATCACCAAGGTAAAGCGATAAAGGGCGAGTTTGCTAAATTTTGTCCTGGCTTCTTAAAGCTCCAGCTAGAAGTGACATGTGATACATCTCACAATTCACCGGTCAAATCACATTATCTAATTTCTTTTTTTAAAAATATATTTTTATTGATTTTTTACAGAGAGGAAGAGAGAGGGATAGAAAGTCAGAAATATCGATGAGAGAGAGACATTGATCAGCCGCCTCCTGCACGCCCCCTACTGGAGTTGTGCCCGCAAGCAAGGTACATGCCCCCGACCGGAATCAAACCTGGGACCTTTCAGTCCACAGGCCGATGCTCTATCCACTGAGCCAAACCGGTCTCGGCACATTGTCTAATTTCTTGAGTGTCATGAAACTCCATAGGGCTTGAGGGCAGCAAAGTGGAATTGGGTGGGTCCATGGTACTTACCATGGCACTGATCAGTGAAGGAGGATGGCAGGAGAAGCAGTAAGAGAAGGAGGTATGGAGATGGTGCACAGGAGCAACAAAGAAAAACACTGACTATTTGTGGCCAGTGCCTCCCTCTTGTCACCAAGTACTCATTTGACTCTGATGGTTAACTTTTTTTTTAAATATATTTTATTGATTTTTTAGAGAGGAAGGGAGAGGGATAGAGAGTTAGAAACATCGATGAGAGAGAGACATCGACCAGCTGCCTCTTGCACGCCCTTTACTGGAGGTGTGCCCGCAACCAGGATACATGCCCTTGACTGGAATTGAACCTGGGACCTTTCAGTCCGCAGGCTGACACTCTATCCACTGAGCCAAACTGGTTTCGGCTGATGGTTAATTTTTTGTGTCAACTAAACTGGACCATTATACCCAAATGTTTGCTCAAAAATTATTCTGGATGTTTCTGTGAAGGTGATTTTAGAATGACATTGATATTTAAATCAGTGGACTTTGAAGGAAGCAGTCACCCTCCATCATGTGGGTGGGTGATTGTCATCCAATCAATTGACAGGTCTTAATGCAACACAGAATGACCTCCTCTGAGGAGGAAAGAACTCTGCCTACAGTCTGTCATTGAATGAACTGCAACTCTTCCTGAATATCTAGCATGCTCCTTAGAATTGATATTGTTGAATGATAGATAGATAGATAGATAGATAGATAGATAGATAATAGATAGATAAATAAAAAGCTAGCAGAGCAAAATCATTTGAAAGAGATCTTTCTTAAATAGGTAAAAGATGATGTCCACATGCATTAGTCCAGCTTCTAAGTGGTAGTGCAATGCTCAGGCAGACAAAAGTTGGTATAAAAAAGGATAAAATTTATGTGATCCAACAGGAACGCCCACACACACACACACATACTATATTGTTCATGCCTCCCTGAAGAAGCCTGAGTAATGCATACTTTCATTTACATGCAGGACACAGGTATTCGCTACCTTGAAGAAACCAGACAGAAATGGCAATCAGTGCTGTGTCCAGCCCAGTGTTTCTGACCCTAAAAGAGGCCCCCATAGTCTCTTCCTCAGCCTGGGTATGACCCTTCTTGGCCAGGACTCCTACAAGTCAAACAGCAAAATATGTACCCCTGTCACAGTTTATAGGTGATGATCAAACATTGATGTGAATTAATACTTCCTGATGATCGGGCATGTTCTTTGGTTCAGTAGAATTTTGCTCTGTGGAATGGTTTATCTGTTCATGGATTCCCTATACATATTCTTTCTGTTTATCCTTTTGGGAAATGTTTTTTTTTCCATCTTCCTCTTTAGTTACATCCTTGGAGAATATGCTCTCCTAGGAGGATGAGCAGCTGTTCTAGCACGCGGGTCATTTTACAAAAAAAACTAAAGCTTTTAGAATCTTTTTATCAAAAATTTAGCTGGCTCCTTATCTATGTGACTCTGGTAGACTCCTTGCATGTTAGTCACAATAGTGGCACTTTTTAAGGTAGATTCATTTGCTATTGCTATATTTCTTTGGTTTCCTATTCAAATTAGTTCTTTATCTGGGCTGAATCATGGGCACTTGGGGCCTATTACATTTCAGTGGGATAGCAACACCCTTTGTGTCTTTTTCATGGCCAATGTGTCTAATTGAAATGAATGGCGAGGCAGCTGACTCTTGCTCTGAGATACTATTTTTCAGGGCTTTTTACAATGGGTGTGTGATCATGGTTTTTGTTGTTGTTGTTGTTGTTGTTGTTGTTTTAATAGTTATACTTTTGCATGGCTCCTTACTGTAGCCTGAATTTTTAATGAACTTTGCCCCTGAAGGTTTTCTTGTTTTATTATTTTATGCTGCAAGTTTCTGAATTCCTAGTTACTAGTTATAAACTAATTATCTTCTGAACTCATTTCATTTTTTTCCTAGTGCATTGCTAAACAGGTAACACGGAGAATTAACATTCTACATTCTAATTTTCTCTAAAGATAGACGTTTATTAGCTCTGTGGAATGATTGCCAACTTGTAAGGGGTAAAAATCTCCACCAAATGCTCTTCAGTTATGTAAGACAGGATGCCGTCATCATTGTCTCCTATCATGATTTCTTCTCTATTTGTGTCCATTAAGCCAAGGTCATTCATTTTTAAGTCGTGATATGACATTATTCTTTTTATAGGTATCAATTTCTTTTTTAGTAGAAATTTACCAGTTTAGTAAAAATCAATTAAAACATATCAGTGGATGGATGGTGGGAAAACGGGGGAATAAGGACACATATGTAACACCTTAATCAATAAAGAAATTTATAAAAATAAAAATAAATAAAACCTATCAGTGGCCTAAAATAAAAAAAGGGATTATTTATTTTTTTTACTTGCATTATGCTTGCATTGTAGATCAGCTCTGTACTATCTCATTCTTACTTAAGACTGCAGGCTGAGGGAGGTTTCGTCTTTATGCTTCATGGTTGCTAGTGGTGATAAAGATGACCAGTGACATGAAAATTGCACAATGACTATCAAATCCTTTACCCCAATAGTGACATTTAACTTCCCATCCCATGTTTTATTGGATAAATTATGTGTATGTAGTATGCATACACACACATATCCACATTGGACTTCAGATGGGTAGGAAAGTGTAATCCTACTACATGGCTGATAGAAAAAGCTAGAATATTGAGTGTAGCCTACTAATGACTTCCAGATTCTTTTACTCACTAAGAGTTTATTTCTGAATGCCCAACTCTCATCCCCATGGGGATAAAACCATTTATCTCTTCTTGATTGTTGTTATCAGTGGCTCAATGCTGATTAATAAGGAAGTACTCAATAAGCATTTGCTTAATGACATGGAAGTAACAGTGTTTTCTGAATACCGATAAAAAGATGCATGACATTGCAGTGTTGTAGAGTTCACTTTACCCATTCCATCCAATACAATCTCTGAGATATCGGTGCCTTTGCATTGCATTGTGAAATTTATATAGCTTTTTCTCTTGTATATTTTCTCTCAATGGAAATATATGCCCTAAAAGTTATGAGTGATGGTGAACTTCCCAGAGAAGAGTATAAAATTATTGACAAACTGGAAGTATTTTAAATAAGCACAGACTGAAAACAAGCTGGAGGGAGGAGGGTGTATGGCATTGGTGTATGTGATTCTGATGATGAATCACATCCTTTACCAGAAATATGTTTAAAATAATCTTGTCAAGAGAATTAATGAGCTGCCAGCAATATTCTAAGGCAATAGCAATAAAAACTCACCAAGTTCAGGATTTTTGTTAACCAGCAGCAACTTTATTCTTCCTCAATTTCTCATTCTTCAAATTGGTTGTAAATATTGATTGCATAGCTCTACGAAGATAATAGCTGTAGTTGAAGAAATAACTTAGTCAATGTTAGGTCAGATGAGGAGAATAGTCAACCATTTTCTGGGGGACAAATATATTCTCCTTAAGCACTGTAATACATTTTCAGTAAAATGATACTGCTTCTCTCTCCTCCAAAATATGAATACTTATATGGTATGGTGTGGACTGTAGGAAGGGAAGGTGAGAAAGAAGAACCGAGAGAGAGGGACAGAGAAGCAGAAGAAGTTGTTATTATTCTTATGTTGAATCACACATATCTTTCCTCAAATAAGAATATAATTTCTCAGATGTGCAAAACTAGTTGAAAAGCATTTGATAATTAAGAGTGTCTCCCAACTTTGAATTTGTTTTACCGATGAGACATCGTGCCATATGTCTTGAGGAAGCAGGAAAGAGGGAGTATGTTTGTATAGAATAGCACAGAATAGAGGATTCAAAAAACACACTTCTGGCTTATGAGGAACCTACAATTTCTTGAATTATATTCCTTTAGCGTTGGTACTAATTTACCGAGATTCAGATTGTATTTGTTTTCCATTACCAAAATAGTAAATTAACCCAAATTTAGTGGCTTAATACAGTCACATTGATATCTTACAATTCCATAGGAACAAACTCTGACACAGGTGTCTCTGGGCTAAAATCAAGGTGTCTGGCAGATGGCAATACCTTCTGAAGGCTCTAGGGAAGGGTCCATTTCTCTACTAATCAAAATTCAGTTTCTTGCGGTTGTAGGACTGAGGTTCCTGTTTTCTTGCCTGTCAGCTGAGGGTCATTCTCAGTTCTTGAGACCATCCACACTCTTTAGCCCATGGACTCTTCAGCTCTCTCTAACCCATTCTTCTACCTTTCTCTTCTATTTGTAAGAATCATTTGATTACATTGGGCCAAACTGGATAATCCAGGGTAACTGCTTCAATTCAAGGTCCTTAACTATAGTCATACTACAGAGTACCTTTGGCTATGAAATTCCATATATTCATAAGTTATGGAAATTAGGACATGAACATTTTGGTGAGGGGCACATGAATCTGCCTACCTCAAAGATCTAAGTGGTATCTCCTGTGTGGACATTCCTGAGATAAGTGACTGAATGGAATCCTTGGAGCTTCCTGTTGGAAGTAAACATGAGACTAGCCACTTATGGACTTGAAAAACCTAAATGTGGTTTACCATATTAATATGGGGGAAATACTTGTAATCCATGATGGAAAATTTATCATGCTTAGCCCAAAGCTAGTTCTAGCTGAGGCCCCATAAACCAGTGCATTAAGGATTATGCAACCATGATTCTACCTCATTAATTTAGGAATATAAAAGTATTTAGTAGGCCCATTAATTAATAACAATATAATATTTTAATTTAACATATTTACTATGGTGTTATTCTTAATGTGTTGCCTTATCTGCTGAATATGTATCACAAATACAAATATGCATGTGTGATTAAACTTGACTGATATAGAATTAATTAACCAGAAGAAGAAAAAAAATCAAGGAGTATCTAAAAGGTGTCCTTATTTCAGTAAGGTGTTAATATAAGAATTATGATTAGAACTGATTTGTTCATTCTTGGATATTGAATTCTTGCTTCTAGGATACTGATTTCTTTTCAATGTAAAGATAGGTTTTTCAATAATAGAAATCTAAAAATAGATGGGACTGGATCATGAGATCATGACCTACCTGTCACTGGAGGTCCGGCCTCGAGTTCTTTGGTCCCTACTGACTCTGCCTTCCTGTGACTGACACTCAGGACACAAGGACAGAGAGAACGCATGGGGACATGTGGCTTTCTTTCTGTAGGATGTTGAGTTCACTGCTAATTTCAAGAATGCTAAACTGTGAGGAAGGGTCGGAACACTACAACTCAGAAATAGACCTTAAAGCAAATGGAGCCAGTTACAGTTTTTATTTGGGACATCAATTGTGGTGGATCTCCAGTCATGATGAAAGGCAATTGATTTCTCTGTATTCTTTAGTGCCACTTCGATATTGTTGATATATGATAATTAGACTAGTCTAGCAAAAGTCATTTCGCTATCCCAGGAGTAATGTCAATGCTGAAGACAGGTAATTTCACCCCCTTGGGTTTAAACATCTTTATGGCAAGGAGCAAACCTGGATGAGGAAACAGACCTGTGTAGTCATCCCAGCCACCTCTGCTAGTGGGTGACATTTGAGGAAGTTATTTCCTTTCTCCTAAACTCAGTTTCTTCATCATGCTCAAAGAATTCCTGACGGTGACAGTGACAAATCTGTTAAAACCAATATCATCTCCATATTTTCAAAAGTTAACAGAAACAGCAGTTGTAAATGTAATAGTAAAATTCGTGCACAAATGGATCATGAGGGAAGAATGCCATCTTCAGAGATGGCTACTTAAAGGAAGCATAACACACCTGGTAGGTATCCAGCAAATGAGGGAGTCAGCAAGGCTGATATAGAGGGTTATAGAAAATATCAGTGGTACAAATTTCCCCCAAAATAGAAAACATAGGTCAAGTTGTTAACTTCATCTTTTGCATGTTTACTGACAATTCTTTAAATCTGTTTATGCCTTATGTCAGCATTATATATATATTTGGCAAAATCTCACTCTCATTTTAAATTCAGATCACACACACACACACACACACACACGCACACTAGTATTATTTTAAGAATGATACACGTATGCCACTAACACACACATCCTTACAATAAAACTTTACAAAAAGTATATTTCACTTTAGGGAATCAAAGAACTGTGTCCCAGATATCACTTGCTCTTATGCATAAGCTCATTGAGTATTCTTACTGAAGGATGAAGCTTTTTCAAAGGGCTCCTGGTCTACAAATCAAACAAGATTAATGTGATCTTCATGTATTCAGTATTTTGATATTGAGTTTTTCTATAAGCTGGTATTTTCCTAGGCATGTGGAATTCACACTAGGCATAAGACATTCATGCTCTGCTCAATAAACAAAGTTTTGATATGCAAAAAAATAAAAATAAAAAAGCCAAGCCCACACTTTCTGTTATTGCAATGGTATTGAAATAGTGCAAATGGTGAGTAATTATAAGGCAAGGGCTTTACAAGTGTTACTCAGGTCTATTGCATTTCACAATGCCAAGGGGCACTACTTGTCCAGTATGTTATGTAAATGGTGGCCCTTAAATTATGGAATGTGATGGTTATCATCTATTTTGCTTAATTATCATAGAAATTACATAGCTTTTGTTATCCCCTTTTCTAAGGTCAGAATAGTGAGCCTCAAAAACATTAAATTCACTGTTATCAAATGGCCGCATTGGTTTGAGATGGAAATCTGAATGATGATAAAAACCACAATAATTTAATTACTCCATGAGGTCTATTGCAATAATATTACCAAATGGCACATAATTCATCATTTAAGTACACTGAGGTTCTTTTCCAAGTGGAAGTCTTACAATAGAGGCCATTTATAGCATTTCTCTTATGAGAAAAATGGTTTTTTGCATCGGTTCTCGGCTAGGTTTTATGCACAAGCAAGAGTTCCAGCCACTTTTGAAAAGATGAACATTTGCATGTTGAGGAGCAATGTAGTATTTTTTCTTAACTTTCTCCTTCTAGAGAACTACCCAGAAAGCCTCTCAGGAGTAGTATATATATCTGTGATTTTTTTTCCTCGCCATATTATAGAAATAAGAAAACAAACACAAAACTGATGACAGGATTAGATCTGTCATTCCAAATTTTAGAATTTGCAAATGAAAAGTTTCCCTCCTATTGAATCTGATAAAGGCATATTCTTTATTTTTATTTTTATTATTATTTTTTTTAGTCTGAACCATTACACTTATCAATTCTTATTGTTTATTTTTCTAGCAAAAGAAAAAGGAATTTTGCTGAAACCAGTTTGGCTCAGTAGATAGAGTGTTAGCCTGTGGACTGAAAGTTCCCAGATTTGATTCCAGTCAGGGGCATGTACCTTGGTTGCAGGCACATCCCCAGTAGGGGGTGTGCAGGAGGCAGCTGATCGATATTTCTCTCTCATCGATGTTTCTAACTCTCTGTGTCCCTCCCTTTCTCTGTGTAAAACAATACATAAAATATATTAAAACAAAGAAAAGAAAAGGGAATTTTATTTGAACATGAGAGTCCTGGTGCACAAAATTCATGCACAGGTGGGATCTATAGGACTGGCAGGCAACCAGAGCCTATTGGGGGCATCTTGTCCAGTCTTGATTAGAGCCAGGTCCACTGGGGCCTGCTGGCCGATCGCTGCCAAATAGGGCCTGCTAGCTGCCAGCTAGGGCCTGTTGGAAGGGGGAGGTGTGAGGAGAGGGTCCAGGGGAGGTTGGCTGGCCATGGAGGTTGGCTGTGGGAGCACATTGACCACGAGGGGGCTACTCCTACATTGAGTGTCTGCCCACTGGTGGTTAATGTGCATAATAGTGACTGGTCAGCCAGTCGTTCTGGTTGTTTGGTTATAACAGTTGCTTAGGCTTTTATATATAGAGATAGGTAAAGTTGATGTGAATTTGTGTGTTTAATTTTTTTATTGATTTGAGAGAGAGAGAGTGAGAGAGAGAGAGAGAGAGAGAGAGAGAGAGACATCTCACAAACATTGATCAGTGTCTTCCCATATATGCCCTGATAGGTGGTCAAACCCACAAACTAGGTGCCCTAACAGGGAATCTAACCAGTGACTCTTTAGTGCATGGGTGATGCTCAACCAACTGCACCACACTGACCAGGGTAATGTAAATATATTTCTAATGGTAACAAATATCAGTTGCATGGATGAATAGAGGTTAAAAGGATCTAAGACACATAAAAGACGTAAAGAGTAGATTTCAACATCATGAATTACCATTTGTTATATTTTAGAATTGGAGATGAAGTGTACAGCTCTAGTCATACTATACCCATATTCTCAAATTTGTCCACCCACGCAATTTACACTTTAGAATATAACCAACATAGTTCATTAATTCTAAGCTTGTTTGTAATGTTTAATACTTGATGAAGAGAAACTGTGATATTTTAAAAGAAAAAAAAGGAGTGGTGATGATTACTCAACAAGGGGAAAATCACCTTTATTTAAATACAGATTAAAATATGTGTAACTAAAATGTTAATGTAGTTCCTTATCAAGAGAAAAAAAAGGACACTAGCTTAATTAGTCCAAGGGAATCGTTCCTCTGACATAATCATGTTTTTTTATGATAGTTTTACCTGTCTGCTGAGGTATATATCTTCATACCCCAAACAAGGGAGATGCAAATATTCTAGTCTGTGTGAGCAAATTGGACAAGTGTTATTTGAGTAAACTCATTGACTATTCCTAGAAAGCATCTCAAGGCATGTGCTGTGGAACAAACTAAAAAAAAAAAAAAGTTTGGAGGATTTGTCTAGAAGTAATGACACATATTTATTCATGGGTCTTAGCGTTTGCAAATTGAAAGCACACCTGGGCCAAACCAAGAAGTGTTCTGAGGAAAAAGATAAAATAATTAGTATTTATAATGAGAGTGAATCACAAGAGAAAAAGGAAGGAGTCTCGCATTGTTGGTTATTTGTGATGAGTTAACTACTAGGGACAATTATGTTGATAAATTTCAGGAGGTTGTCAAGGAGGGCATTAGACAGTCTGATGACTTTGAGGTTTTCTTTGAGATCTTAGGCTTGACTGGAATACACCACTAATGATGATCTTATCATGTCAAATGTAGGACTTGAGAGTTACAGAAAGTTTAGTAGTTCAAACATTAAATATATGTTGATTGTTTTTCCTCAAGATTCAAGTTCTGTCAATAATTTAGCAGTAAGGCTGGGAATAGAGTCCCCCTCATTTTTCCTAAATTTTTACTCTTTTCTCAGTACCATAGTGAGGCGATAAACTCCATAAAAAGGAAGATAAAACTTTTCACTCTTTTAAGTCTATGAAATCAATCATGACACAGGTCAAGAAAATATTGGGAAAATACTACATTGTATGTAGCTTTCCTCTAAGATATGGACTAATTAAATTTTGTCTACTGTGATTATCTAAATTGATCTAACATTGATTTAATATACAGATTTCAGGTCACTTTTTAACAACATACCTGTAAATCCATGAATGTGAATCTCAACCAGTTTTCCCATATTCAAATTAAAACTGATTTAAAAGTCTTAGTTATCTCATTACTAGAGATTAAAACATATATGTGTTATTAAATATAATACTTTTTTCTGAATATAAATTAATATAGCTTATCAAAGCCTTATTTACTCTTCCCTCAAAAAATTGCTTTGCTCTTTTATACTTCACATTAAATGGTATTGACATTTTGCTTGAATTACTTAATATGTTTTGGTTGTGTTCTCATAACCAGATTACATATTTTTTTAAATAATATATATAGATCTTTTTCATTTAGATAATTTTCTGTTGAAGTTCTGCCTGCTTCATAAGACGCTTCCCATTCTCTCAGGTAAAATATTAAATAAAGGAGATGTTCAATATATATTGGTTGAATTGAATCATGTCTTTTTTATTTTATTTCCTGAAACATAAGGGGCAATAGACCATGCAGAAGGAAGACAAATGTATTCTAAACCTATGTGTAAAAATCTTATGCTTGGTAAAATTTCATCCATAATCCTATCCGATTGCATAACAACAATATGTTTTTTATCAGGTCTTATTCTGACCCTTAATGTATGTGGCTAAAAATAATCTGATTCCTTAATTTTAGACTATAATTATAAAGGAAAGACAATAAAAAAATGAAGGAAATTCACCATGGTTTTCACAGTTGAAATAGGAGATTCACAGTTGTCTATTATATATCCTGATCTGATCAAGGCAGCCAGGAAGAGTGCAAAGAGAATGTTCTCTGAGATTCTAAAAACTTGACTCTCATTCAAGCATTGCCCTTCAGTACCTTTGGGAATGCAGGCAAATCATTAACCTTTTTTAGTTTCAATTGTCTCTAAACAAATAGCATGATAATTATGTGTGCCATGGAACATGTTTTTGAGAGCTTAATAAACTATCGTATGTAAATGGACTGGAAAGAATGCCTCTCAAAGACAAGTCAAAAAGTGTCTGTTCCTTGAATTCTTCTCACTCTGCTGCACCTGCATAATTGGTCAAGAAAAGATACTAGCTCATTAAATAGGATACATGGGACTGGTCTATGCACTTCATTAATAGAAAAGACACTGGGCTATGTGTGAAATTTCTGTGGACACACCACCCTAAATATACGAATGAAGTCATTAGAATAAGTCCATTGTGTTAACTGCTTGGTTGCTGTGTTTTTGTTTCTTAGCTTTCTGTTTTTTTCATAGCCTTCCCCTTTTCATTATGTTTAAATCTATTCTTTATGTTTATTATATGAAAATAAATTTTAAATGTATTCTTTATGATTATTATATAAAAATGAATTTGTTGATTTCAAATATTCTTTGTTGACCTCAAATATATTTTGAAGTCTGTACTAAGGATATGTTAGTGAAAACAAACTACAATTCCTCAACTCAGTTAAAACCCAACCTAAAATATAAAACAAATAGAATTTTACATAATATAGAATTGATTTAAAATTAAATAATGCTTATTTGATCCATAGTAGAAAAAATACTCATTTAAGCAGGAAAGAAAACAAGTATTTCCAATCCCTACTCCTAAAACTTCTTTGATCTTACAGAAATGTCTGCATTCAAATGCTATACTATAAAGAACAAGACACATACAAAGTGTTAGTTATTCCAGATGCTACCTCATTTTGCATTAACTGCTAATTTGGTTATAATGTCAGAAGCAAAATTATACTTTATTCTGCCTATCTCACCATCTAGTTGTATGTTCCCTAAATGGCATGGTTAATGCTTACATAATACCTTCCACAGTACTTTGCTAAAAGTTCAATAAATGTTTGTTGAATTGAATGATCCAATTAACATGTAAATTGTCAGATTGCAGAGTTTACAACCTGTAAATCTTATTTTAAAATCTAGGTTTACACATATTTGCATATTATTTAGAAAGTGAATAAATTAAGCTCCAAAACGATGTCTAACTTACATGCATTTCTACAAACTCATTTTAATAACTTGGAGTGTTAGCACTGATCAACTAGTTGAATAGGAAAACAAGATGACCTTATTCATTTAGAAATCAATGATTTTTTTTTGGAAGATTGACCAGAAGTTTATTTGTTTCCTGATTAATACTTTTGGGGGTGAACTTTCCTTGGAGATTTTTACTCATAGTTACTTACTCATCACATTTGAGTCCTGTTGTTGGTGAACTCTAATGTGTTTAGTTTGACAGATACTCCTAGATGCTTCTTCAATAAATAAAATGGGTTAGTACTTGTGAGTAAAGGATGACAGGTGACCAACACAATTTAACAATTTATCTGACAGGTGACCAACACAGTTTAACAATTTATCTCTTTATCAAGTTGTTATTTCATTGAATAGTAATTTTTCAATCAAGTAAGAAAACACGTACTTGGTCTGCGACATAGCAAATTGCATATATTTTTTCTTTTTAGAGGATGATATAAACTTAAGATAGGAGTTGCCCTCTTAATTTGTCAATTTAAAATGAAATTAGACTGGAATGTAGTACCCATGACTTGAAGTTTTGTGCCTGAGAAAGTAAACACAATACCTATATTTCATTTTCATAGCATCTAATACCAGCTCCCTCTGTCTATCCCAAAAATTACAAGTGAAAGATATTGTAATTATTTAACAAGATGAGTTTTAACAAGACAGCTTTGACAGGTTTGCAAAGAAACAACAAAGTGATAAGGCAATGAATCCTTATTTTACAACAAATCCGAATTCTAAATTATTTAGAGAAGCAATATAGATATACTTAGGAGCTTAATTTTTTTTTTACAGAAAACTTATGCTCAGTTTCTAATCAGCCTAATTATTGAATGACAGGAATAAAGAAAGAAGGGGACTTAGTATAGAAAGTAAACAGTGCAGAAATGAGGAATTGCATTTTAAAGTCTACAAAGTTCTAAGGTGTTCGTCTGATGGATTCTTTGTCTTGTCGCTAAGCTTCATTCTGTTTCGATGATTACAATGCCTATTTTACACTGTGCAATTATCTTTAATTGTAAGGGTATGCACCCCACATTAAGCTACAAAAAAGATAGTAGCTGGGCGCATTATAAAACCTGCAAACTCCAAAAGTCTGTTTTGATTTCTGAATGAGTTTGACACTCTCTTGAATAGTGATTGCTTCATTTTGTTCCTTGCTTTTGGTGAATCTCTTAGCGGAAATAATGCTGAGAATATTCTTTAGTAACTTTTCTCATTGCATCCTGGTTGGCTCAGACTCCTTCGGATGATGAACTACTCCTACATGTCCAGCTAGAGAGAAAACTAACTCCAGGCCCCCTCTATCAGAGACTATAGTTTCACACAACGACCTAGAATGGCCTAATATGTCATCATTCTATTATGAAAGGAGAAGTAAGAGGGTAGGCTAGAAGTTATGTATATATTTGATGCCTCTATCATTCTTCAGTCTGGAAACATACCCTCTGCTTCCCAACACACATACACATACACACAAACCAACACCATGACCATCACTACCTGCCCAGCCTCAACATTTATACTATATATTAAAACTCTATGTTTCCAAGTTCAATACACAGGCACCTAATTTAGGGAAACTGTTTTTTTTTTGACATTGTTCCTCTACTCATTCCATATTTTATTAAGAGTATTGTATTAGATTGTACTATAAATAGTGTATATTTTAAAATTAACACTATAACACCAATGACTCAAATCAAGCTCTCTTCCTTTCTTTCAAAAAAAGAAAAATCTATCATTTGAATCAATCTAGTTGGTCGAATTTTTCAATATTATGTAGAACTCACCCTACATATATTTGGAAAAGCCAGAATTTTACTGATTCCATCCATTCTTCTCTCTACACACCCCATCTCCTTTCTCTGACAATGAACACACTTCTCTTTCCTCTTTTTCCTTCTCAATTAAGGATTTACATAGAGAATTTACTGGGAGTATCCATCAAGCAGTAATTTTCAGGATGGAAAAAACTGGTAGAGGTGTCCTACAACCCTAATAAAACCTTTTGAAAAAATACCATATCAAGTCAATTGTAAGAAAAACACAAGTCTATGTTAGGAAGAGCCATTTTTTTCTATCCTAATCAGAAGGGATCTAAATTAGACTCATCCTAGCTATTGTAAAAAAATAGATCCAAAATTTTGTGGCTCAACAAGACAGAAATTTAACTCTCAAGAAATATTACATCATAGGTATTTATGCTGAAAACTTCTAGCGATGTGGTTTCATATGTTTTTATCTGATTTCCTGAAGAGACACATGGAGGGTCATGGCATGAAAGTTTTCATGGGTCAAGCATCATTCTATTTTTGCATTTTACTGAAGAAAATTAATCCTGTGGCCATTGCTAATGCAAGGGAGGCTGATATCTATATATATAAAAGCCTAATAAGCTAAGTATCTGACCATCCCACCAATTACTATGACCTGCACTGACCACGAGGGGACAGGAGCTGCTGTGAAACACACTGGCTATTTACAGAGAAATGGCACTGTGGACCTGGCACCCACAAAGCAGCTCTCAGCTTCCACCAAGTGGGGCACAAGCCATGGCTGCCAAGACACCATAGTGCAAAATGTGTCCCACAGCCCAGCCCAGAAATGGTCGCTGTGAGCTCCCGGTAATGACAACACATGGCAACACCCAACTTTCTCTCCCTAACAACTAGCCTCCTTGGAATTTCTTCCACCCAGGAATAGGACTTGCTTTATAGCCAGGTGGAAACATTTACACTGTAACCAAATGTCTGTGAAGCGTTTTTCCATGCCTCATCTCATTTGATCCTCACAGAAGTTCTGAAGTAGGGAGATAGGAGACTCAGTGGAATCCTATTTTCTTTTCATTAGCTGGAAAACTGAGATTTAGAAAGCTTAGAAACTTGACCTGACTAGAAAGAAGTAAGAAATGGTGGACCTTGAAAATGACTTCAGGTTTTCTCACTTCACAGAATATAGTCAAACACTTTACTCTTTGTTCTTCCTGCATGGCCTTCAATAATAATCTACTTTCTCTTGATATTTACTGACAATTACCTGAAAGAGAAATTGGGGTGCTTCACTGGACTGCAAAAAGTTTAGCTAAATCAGAAAGCAGGTCTCATTAAGCAAGTTTAATCTAGCCTATCTAATAAAAGAGTAATCATCACTCTGTTACACAAACAAGCCATGCCTACCAACCACGCCCACCAGCCAATCAGGAGCAAGTATGAAAATTAGCCCCCAACCAAGATAGCTGTGGCCATGGAGTGAGCAGGAGGGAGATTTGGGTTTCCCTGGTGATGGAGAAAGCCAAGCTTTCCATACACCGTGGTGGGCCCAGGCCTCCACTCAAGGCTGCAAAGTTTCAATTATAGAAGATAAATAAATCCCAACAGATATGGCTGCTGCTGAGCAAGTAGGAGACTTGGCTCCACTCCAGGCTACAAAGTTTCAATTGTAGAAGATAAATAAATCCCAGAAACCAGGGCCTCCACTTGGGTCACTGGGGGCTGTGGCTGGCCTGCAAACCACCACAGGCCCCTTGCCCAGGCTGCCCCATGCCCCATGAGAACCCCTATCCTGATCTAGGATACCCTTCAGGGAAAACCAGCTGGTCCCCACATGCACCAGGCCTCTATACTATTTAATAAAAGAGTAATATGCAAATTGACCATCACTCCAACACACAAGATGGCTGCCCTCCTGTGGTCAAAGATACTGCCCCCATGTGGACACAAGATATACACCATAGATGGCCAGCAGGGGAGGGCATTTGGGGGAAACTAGGCCTGTAGGGATGGGGGCAGTTAAGGGTGACTAGGCCTGCAGTGGAGGGCAGTTAGGAGCAAACAGGCTGGTAGGGGAGCAGTTAGGCATCAATCAAGCTGGCAGGGGAGTAGTTAGGGGGTGATCAGGTTGACAGGCCGAAGCAGTGAGGGGCAATAAGGAAGGCAGGCAGGCAAGCAGTTGGGAGCCAACATTCCTGGATTGTGAGAGGAATATCTGACTGTCCATTTAGGCCTGATCCCGATTGGACCTAAATGGGCAGTCGAACATCCCTCTAGGGCCTAAATGGGCAGTCGGACATCCCTCTAGGGGTCCCAGATTGGAGAGGGTGCAGGCTGGGCTGAGGGACACCCCTCCCCCCCATGCACAAATTTCATGCAACAAGTCTCTAGTATATAAATAAAAAGCTAAGTTGACTCAGGCATGTGAAATACATATAATGCTCTTGCTGGTGCCAATTGCATGTGTGTGTTTCGATCTGTCATTGTTGATTGTGAATTTGGTGGACACTCATATTATAGAGAAAGGGTGAATAGTGATATTAAAATATTTCTTCTAATTAATTTCTTTATTTCCTTTCAATGTGCACGAATTGGTGCACCAGGTCACTGGTATATAATATACAATAACTGTGCAGCCACAGACAAAATGAACTGATCTAAGGATCATCTAATAGTATCAGACATAATCTCCATCTCTCCAATCCAGATATCCATAAATGACAGTACTGGAAATGCATTCTTTACAAAATAAAAGTGATAAAGCTGTTTTGGCTTTTGAAATGGCTACATACATATTTTGTAATGAACGTTCTATAGTTTTGATTCTATGTAATTGCATATAAGAAATCATAAAAAAAATGCAGAGTGTGTTCTGTTATCCATTTTCAGGAACTCCTTAAAATTAAATCTCAATCTTAATAGATGTATTTCAGAAAATAAGATAAGCTGATTTTGAAATTTTGTCTGTGCTGGCAACACAGCTCTTGTATCACAATGACAGAGCTGTGCTTATAGTGGCCACTGCTTGGGAGTCTTCATTATTGATATAAAAATATATATTTTATGCAATTGGGACCAGTAATTGATTACTTTTTAATTAAGTGAAGCATAGAATTATTAACACATAAGATGTATACCATAAACATTTTATGTTAACTCTGAACCCACTAATCAACACTGTCAATTGTCCAGTCCAATGCCAAAGTCTGCCTTATGGGATTCTAAGTTTTCTATGATTTATAGTTTCTCCTTTGTTTTGTTTTTTTCTTTTTTCCTTCTTTTGTAAAGCATGAACTCAGATCCATTTGATATGTAACCTGAAATTAGATTCCATTTTTATCAGTTCCACACAAATTTTACCAACTCTTGTTTATTCAATTTCCCAAAGCAGTTAACATATATGTCACAGAAACAGCAACTCTCTTTTGGCACACATATTTCAGAAGCTTATGTAAAAATTAATTAATTAAATCATTTAACTATAATAATAAAGGCAAAATGGCTTTAGTAGCCTTTGGAATCAAGCAGAATATAATATTGGTCTGCATACAACTCAACTGTGGGAGCAGAAATTCAAAGTATGCCATAGACTTTCCCATCAGCAGAAGAGTCAGTAACCTGTGGACATCAATCAGTAGATTTTACAGGTAAATGAGGGAGCTTTGATTAATGTGGCCAGTTGGGTGAATGCAGGTTGGTTAGGAGAGGTTACGTGGCAACTCATGTACTTTGCCTCTTTCTCAGCAGTAATATCTACATATGGCTTTCTTTCCTTCTCTATAAGTGTTTCCACTGACAGATAAGCTTTATTATGTAATCTCTGAACATGGCATGAGGCTTTTAGTCATTTTTGGAGAGGGGAAAATTAACTTCTCTTGTAGAAGTCTGGAAGTAAATTCTTGATTCACATGATTTTGGGGCACTTGCTGTGAATTCTCAATTTCCTCCCTGCGCTAGTAGATTGAAACATCTATTGTTTAATCACTGAATCCCCACTATTATTCAGATGGCATTAGAATTATGGTGAATTAATTAATGACTGAGCCATTAGTATGCAGTTCACGGCTTGCTAGCTTCAACTCAATCAGGGTTCAGTGAATTGTCCTTATTTTGCTCAGGGTTTCTGAATTCTAGACTTTTTTTTTCCTGTACTTTCCAAACTGAAAGACTGATTCTCCTGTTTTTAAAGTTATTTAGAAATAAAAACACATGTAATATCTAACTTGCTTTATTTTCTCTTCTGAAGTTCTACCACTCTCCTCAGAATATTGAACATTATTGCTTATCATCTACCAATAAGTACATTTCAATAATTCCCTCTGAAAAACCTTGGGAGAGGGGGAATCAAACACAACTTTATCCTTTTTTATTTTATTTCTTTATTGATTAAAGCATTACATATGTGGAGGATGGGGTACAGGAGGATAAGGACACATAGGACCCCAACTTTAAATGCAGTTAGTGATCTGGACAGTAGAGTCTCCTCAAATTCTCCTTTTGTCATAAACACACGTGTTTCAAACTGTTAGAAATTTTGTATGTTAAAAATTTCCTCAACTTTCTGAGTCCATAATTATGATTTCTCTTCCCTTATAATTATCTTAAAACTTTGTATGTTTGCTTTTCGTTTACCATGCTCTTACGTTTTTCTCCTGGGAGTTCAATGTACCTGTTCTATTTCTGTGATATCAATAAAATCAGTGCCGTATGTTACACACATCTCACCTGCAGTGCTTACAGAACTCTGATGAGCATCCATGTGTATAAAACCTCCTGACAACATGCTACTGATCATTCCTTTGCTATTATAAAATAATGTATTCTTTCACTATATATTTTTTAATTTTACCATACATACAAAGAATTCATATGTATGCATGTATAAATCAATACACGCACATATAATTTTGCTCTGCTTAGATATGAAAGAAGAAAAAGGCCATGATTTAGAAGTCCCAGGCAGTAGCTATCTTTAACTTCACATGTGTTTTAAAATATAATTGAAAACATGCGAATATTTTCTAATTGTTAGTGCTGACAATTCACTTATTATATTCTCAAGTTACCTGAAATTTGTAAAAGGCCTTGCACATATTAATGTATAATTCACTGGAGTGGAGGTACACCCATACTCATTGACAACTATGATTTATCAGTCAGATGTGATGATTCCCCCTCATCAGGAGCTCAAGGAAGTTTCCAGATGATATATTTCAAGATAATGGCAGGAGTGCGTTCCGTTTCTGCTCAGAGAAGCTATTTATAGTCGCTTCATTTGATTCCTAGGGTGTGCAGAGCAAGAGCTTTCTTTATCCCGTCATCCTATGGAGCTCAGAGGCTGCCGTGTGCTGAGCTAGAGCAAACTTTAAAGCTGATCAAACTTCTAAGCAAAATCCTGTATTATGATTAGTGATGGACCCGATCCTGTGAAGTGACTAGAGGTGGGGAAAAAAAAAATCACAAAGGGATTCCCAGGTGGGAGTTGGATGAAAGAATCCGGAGGGTGTACTGTGTATCTAAGACTTATCTCAACCCCCTTGGGGGCTGGAAGGGGGACTTTAATCTTGCCAGGACACACCTTCTTTAGGAGATTTTATGCCTTTTCTTATTTCACTCGTGTCAGATGAAGCCAGAGAGCAGTCGGCGGGTTCAAAGCACCGAGGGAAAGCTGACGGAAATTGCAGACACAGCCTATAGGTTTGGAGTGCTGGGTTCAAGATGCTGAGCCCGCTTCAAAGGCTGTGAGATGAATTGGACCTAATTAATAGCAGATGGCAATATCTAGCATCTTTCGGTAAGGAGTAAAGTCGGTTAGATGTAATTATAACAGAGAATAGCCCATGGTCAGATGAATTTCACTTCTACAGAACAGGGGGGGAAAAAAAAAGATGAAAGACATAGTTTTTAGTGGCTTGCGTTCAGAAAAAAATAATGCAAAGCTGCATGCTTTGTATATTTTTATGTCTAACTACCTTTAAAAATAGGAGAAACAAGCATTGGCCTTGTTAAGCAGGGGAGATGGATTCCTGGGAATTCAGAATCCATGGGGTTACTGCAGCGACTCTCCCCAAGTTTGTCTAGGAGGGTATTCCTGTGTGAGCGAGTATGTTTAATACACACAGTTATCATTGTTTTGTATTTTAAATAGTCTTCATCATACTGCATCATCATATAAAATATGGAAGACTTCCTGACTCAAACTTGGTTAGAAGGGTGGCCAACATACCCCATTCCAAGGGATAATTATTTTTTTAGAGTTGCATTTTATTGTTTGATTAGAAATAGTCTTAGCAAGTCTCACTCTCAAGTTAAAAATTCACATTTTTCCCTTGAAAAAAAATATTTTCACCAAAAACTCTGCACAGTGCTTCTTCAGGTGATACACAGGTGATCGAGACACAAATCCTGCACCAAGACTATGAGAAAGCAGTTATCTACTCCATCAATAAATATTTATTACGATTCTACCTTACAAAAGAGACTAATATGACCTACAGAGATGACCATGAACAAGATGGGCAAGATACTCTTACGGACATTACTTTCTAATAGAGGGCTCATTCATTGGATATGGACAATAATAATGATTTTGCAAGGCACAGTATAATACATGCCAGAGTTGCAAAGTTCAAAAGAGCATCTTATGCCAATGGAAGTACATGGAAATATTTAAAGAAATGCTGGGGCTTGAAATATGGATATAATGAGGATGGGTTCAGAGAAAGGGTAGCATTTCAAGAAATAGCCATTGGCAGAAACTGTAAAAGAAGTTAACATATTTTATTTTTTGTTTTGGGTAGGAGAGCTTGAGTATCATTAGGATAAAGAGTTTAAGTTTGGCCCAGCCAGTGTGGCTCAGTGGTTGAGCATTGACTTATGAACCTGGAGGTCACAGTTCAATTCCCAGTCAGGGTACATGCTGAGTTGCAGGCTCAATCCTCAGTGGGGAGTATGCAGGAGGCAGCCAACCAATAATCCTTTTTCATAATTAATGTCTTTAACTCTTTCTCCCTCTCCCTCCCTGTCTAAAATCAATAAAAATGCATTTTTTAAAGAGTTGAGTTTGCACATAATTTTGTTGTTGCGAAACACTTAAAATCTGGGTTGCAGGAAGTGCCTGGATCAGAGCCAGGCATTAGAAAATTTCTTATAAAATTCCATAATCCAATTGTTAATATTTTACAAATTTATGTTTTTCTCCATTCAGAGAAAAAGCAATACATATCACTAATATCTATGCAGAATGATTATGCTGCAATTGTAATAGATGTAGCCATAGTGTAGAATGCTTACAGTTCTGATAAAACTTCTAACTACACCATAGGTCCATCAGAAACCAGAGAAACAAAATCATTCCTTAACACTAAAAATGTATATTTTATTTATTTATTTATTTATTTATTTATTTATTTATTTATTTATGTAATATATTTGTGTTGATTTCAGAGAAGAAGGGATAGGGAAAGAGATATAAACATCAATGATGAAAAGGATCATCCATCTGATGCCTCCTGCACGCCTCCTGCTACAGATCCAGATCTAGCCCCGCAACCTGGGCATGTGCCTTGACCATTGAACTCTGACCTCCTGTTTCATAGGTCTATGCTCAACCACTGAGCCAGACCATCTGGGCATTAGATCCTTTAAAAAAAATAGTGATGAATCTGCAATCATAAGATGCTGATTTGGGAGGTATTTATAAATTGACTTAAGTCATTAGTTTTCCAAGTTTTGGAAATATGTATTGAAATGTTTTCTATATTTGGATTAAAAAGCTATAAACTGAGATTGAGGTGAAATTATGGGTGTTTAGTCAAAAGTAACAATTTTAACTCTAGATAAATTGCTAAGGAAAAATCGACTTGACAAGCATCTGTAAATTTCTATTAACCTAATTAATATAAATTTGACTGTAACTTACAAATTATTTCATGCATATTAATGGGTCAGATAATGAGCAGATTTGTGGTCTTGGAGCTATCTGAAAACCACATGTATATTTCCTGGAAATTCAGTAAGTGTGTTTGTTGTTATTATTAAGAGTCAAGGCAGTTTGTATTTCTGTGCTTAGATATGCAAGTTAGTAGGCAACAGATGCATATGCCTTTGTGTGTGTGTGTGTGTGTGTGTGTGTGTGTGTGTGTGTGTTTCAAGGTAATATTGAGGATTAATTTTGTCCTAGGAAGAAGAACCTAGCTTTCGATCTCTGATACTTTAGAGCTTGGTACATGCTAGAACTTCACTTTGTGTTTCTACTTCATGCAAGCTATCCCACTCCATTAGTGAGTGGCCTATTTATCAGTGGAAACAGCATTCTAAACTTTTATCCAAGTTACTAGGGCACATCAGTGGCTCAAAGGGTGTATGCAGCGGTGAATGTTTTATTCTATTATACTTTCCATTAAACTTTTGATTAGGTTTTCTTAAAATCCAAATCCTTCCTCACCACCACCAACGCCCTAGAACTGTGATGTTGACTGATTGACAGTACGAGGATTGTTTGGTGTTTAGAATGAGTGTCTAAATATTTGAACTTCTGACTGGTTATTAATTGAGGGGCACGCAGCATGTACTGTTTTCTATTGGACTTTTTAATTTACATTGATTATAGGCTAGATCCATTTGTCCTTAATCTATGTAACAACCGTATAAAATATACAGTGTTATTGTGCTTCTATTGCAAGCAACGAGTTTGGTGCCCAAACTCTTGAGGAGTTTGTCCAAGGTTAAACAGATATAAAGTGATGATGGCAAACCACAAGCAGAGACTCAGACCCTGTGTTGCTTCTGGAGTAGTAGTATTACAGGAATTCAATAAGCAGAATACAGTGGGACCTCGAGATACGCGTGCCCTAACATACGAGCTTTTTGAGATAGGAGCAGTTGAGCAAGCGATTTTTGCTTTGAAAAAAAGAGCAACAGTTGAGATACGAGTAATCGCGCGGATGGATCGACCAGCTACACACGACCCACCAGTTTATTGAGACTCGAGCGTCTCATAGTTTCCCACGCCTCAAGGTTACAGAACAAACTAAACTCGTATCTCGAGGTACCACTGTACTCAGAGACCATGGATAGATGTTTTAATCTGTATTAGCTTGAACTCAAGTAGTCATTGTACATTACATAACAGCTTTTTTACCTAAAAAACCTATGATTCAAAACAATGTACTTGCTGTTTTTTCTTAAATCATGCAATTCTCTGCATTTTTTAATTTCTAAGTTTATTTTTATGAGGAATACATCCGCTAATAGTAATAAAAATACATATTAACAAAAAAACAAAAGAAACCCAAAACCCTCAATCATATAAACTCACCAAACAACAACAAAACTATTTTTTGTATTTGTGTGTACATACTTGCAGATAACTAGTTAACACAGATATACATACAAATAGATTTGTTATCATAAAAACAGAGGCATGCCATAATACTATTTTGCAACCTTTTATTCAAATTAAATAAAAATCATGAGCATCTTTCCTTGACAAGAACTTTGCTTTCAGAAAACTGAGCTTTGTTTTTAGTGATGGTCTAGTATATATATGGCTGTTCTAGGACATATGTTATTCTTTTCTTAAAATCATTTAGATTTAATGCTGGAATGAACATGCTTTCCATGAAATGTTTGTGCACATTCTAAATCATTTCATTAACATAAGCTTGTACAGGTAGAGTAGTTGGGCTTATGTTGTATACTAAATTTTACAGTTTTTGATAGGTATTACCAAATTGCCCTCCTGGAAGTCAGAAATTTTGGTATAAGAGAATATTTTATGGTTTTATTAATAACACTTCATTGTCTTAAATAAAATGTCTAACATGTTCAATTTACCCCAAAACTCCAGAAGGAGAATAAAATAAAGGCAGAAAAGCATTTCAGTGTAAAAATTGCACTTGAACTACATGATTATTGCTATTTCATAAACATCTATCTCAAGAGTCATGAATGGCCTGGCTCAGTTGGTTGAGCATCGACCCATGTACCAAGAGGTCACTGGTTCAATCCCCAGGGGCACATGCCCAGGTTGCATGCTCCATCCCCAATGGAGGAAGGTATCATGTGTAGGAGACAGTCAATTAATACTGATTTTTCTCCCTCATCAAAGATTTATCCCTTTCTCCCTTCCTCTCTCTCTGAAATTAATAAAAGCTTTTTTAAGAAAGTCATGAATGCAAACACAAGCGTCTTCACTATCTGGAGAAGGTAGTTCATTTTAAACATTTATGATAGCAAGCCCTAAAAGTTTAAGATTTGGTTAATCAGGAAAATTTCCATATTTTAATGAGGACATTAGCATATGTTTTTTATCACCATGAAATAAAGATGTTCTATCCAATTCTTTCGATGAAAATGTTCATGTTGTGTATGTGTTACTTAGTTTCCTTGAGGGGACACAGTTCTCAAGTAGATGAGAATTGTTTTTCTGCAAAGAACTGCTTCTGAGTTGGATAAAGCTAATCCAACATTCTCCTTATATCAGCATTAAATGCAATTGTGGAAAAATGTATTTTCATAGCCAATGTTTGGACTCCCAAATGCAATAGATTGAGTATTATCATTTAGATTTGAATTTTAGAGACTTTACATGTATACTTTCCATTTATGGAAACAAACAGGTTTTTAGAAAACAAAATAAAAATCAAGAAATACCATATAATTTAACATGAAGTATATATTTTATTGTATATTATTATTGATAACATTCATGCATATATGTGTCTATGAGAAAACAACCTTTAAAATTATGATCACATATATTTTCAGAGTATATGAACAAATTATATATATATATATACACACACACACACGTGTGTATGTATATGTATGTCTATATATACATGCTATACATGCATATATATGTGTGTGTGTGTGTGTGTGTGTGTGTATAAAATAAAGACCTGAGACACAAAATGTGTGCATGGGACTTGGCCTGCCTTGGCCCTTCTAGCCCAGGCTTGGTCCAGAAGATTGTCCAGAAAGTCATTCAGCTGCCTGGTCTAATTAGCATATTATACTTTTATTATTATAGATTTGTAGTATTTCAGAACCATGGACTTTTCAAGAGTTGTCAGTCCTTTCAATTATTCAACTAACAGAAACAAGAAATGAAATGACATTTATGCTGGTTTGAAATCCAGTGGATGAAAATGGATTCAACATCATTAATTTTCTTCTAGAATTGTCAAAGTCGCCATTATTAATTCAAACTTTGAATGTACTCTGATAATGTTTGCCTATAGAAAGCAGATGTTATGTTAAAGCATGCCAACTCTATAAGGTTGGCAATGTTATGTTGTAGCTAACAACCAATTCCAGTATCTCAGTGTCTTTAACAAAACCAAATTTATTTTTTTCTTCCTATCACAAGTTCAAAGTGGGTCATGAAGATCTCAGCTCCATACCTCATTCAAATACTCAGTAATTTTGTAACCTGAAAGTGTGATCTAAAGACTTGATTATATTCAGGTTTAACAGTTTAGCAAAAATATTTTTATAAATGATGTTTTATAATTCAGATTTCAGTATATCAGGCAGTCAACTGTTCATCATACATTAGGAGATGCTAAACTTGATCATCATATCAATAGAGCAAGACTAATCTTTCCTCCCCCCCCCCAAATAGATCTGGAATCAACTGGTAATCGAATCAGTTATCTCATTATGGTTTGCAAAGCTGCACTTTTTATAATTCTATTGCTCTATATTTATTTGCTGGAAAACTTTTGTAAAGAACAAATTCTCATCAAATATAGATTATTTTTCCCAGCTTAACAGAGCTGTAAGTGGCATATAACATTGTGTAAGTTTAAGTTGTATACTGTTGATATGTGTGATACACATATACACAAACAATGGCATATTATTCAGCCACAAGAAAGAAATTATTCCATTTGTGACAACATGAAGGCACGATGCTAGATGAAATCAGTCAGCAGAGAAAGACAAGTACTGTTTACCTCACTGACATATGGAATCTAAAGAACCAAAATCATAGAAACAAAGTGCAGAATGATATTGTCAGGCTGTGGCAGGGATGGGAAAGATGTTATTCGAAGTGTACACACCTCCAGCTCTAAGATCAACGTTTTCTGAGAATGTAATGTATGTCTTAGTAACTATAGTAAACAATATAATGTTATACACTTGAAAATATCTGAGAGAGTAGATTTTAAATATTTTCACCACACACACACACACACACACACACACACACACTCACAGGTAATTATGTGAGGTGATGGAAGTATTCCTATCTAGGGCTCTTTAAATACCAAGAATGTCAGTTCATACAGAGTCAAGGAAGAATAGTTCCTAAATTCTTACCCCTTTATTGTCAATTTGCGGAGTAAAGACTTGGTGCCCTCTTTACATTAAATGGTAATATTTTTTATCTTGTTTGTACATTTGTACATTGGAAAGGAGGGTCAGAGGAGAGAGAAAGGAAGAATAAAGTTCATGAATAAGCAAAACTATGCATATTTGGGGTTATTTTTAGTAGAGAGCTCAAGTCATTCTCATATTTTTAATCTATTTTAGAAATTTTCTGTACATAGTGAGAGATGTTTTTATTGATATTAATTTGTATAACAAAATAAGTCAAGTAGCTTTAGTAATTAATTAGAATTATGACATGATTTTTAAATTTAGCAGTTGAGGATAATCTAGACTAACAACTACTAATATAAATGCATGTTGTTAGCCAAAACTGGTTTGGCTCAGTGGATAGAGCATCGGCCTGTGGACTGAAAGATCCCAGGTTCAATTCCTGTCAAGAGCATGTACGTTGGTTGTGAGCACATCCTCAGTAGAGAGCATGCAGGAGGCAGCTGATTGATATTTCTAACTATCCTTCTCCCTTCCTCTCTGTAAAAAATCAATAAAAATATATTAAAAAATAAATGCATGTTGTTATAGAACAAGTGAAAATAATACATTAAATAATAAGCCATATTTTCAATGTACTTCTTATTGTCAAATTAAGCTAACCTTAGAAGTATATAATTTGTCCATATCTGCCTTATATGAACCCATTGAATAGATGTATAGAATATATAGGAACTGACACATACTTCAAGACTGTAATTTCTGATTAGTCTATATGAACAGTATAGGTGTTATTTCTTTTTATATACAGTATATACATATATATGTATATATACATGTATATGTATACATGCATACATATTATATGTGCACATATGTGTATGTATGTATGTATACGTGTGTGTGTGTGTGTGTGTGTATACTAGAGGCTTCATGCCTAAAATTCATGCCTGGGGGGGCCTCTGTCTGAATTGCAAGAGGGTGCAGGCCAGGCCGAGGTACCCCACTGGTGCATGATCGGGGCTGGGGAGGGACACGGAAGGTTGACCCGCTGGAGAGGGGCTGCAGGAGGGCTCTAGGGCGGGTCCAGCCTGCCTCACTCAGTCTCAATCTGCCAGACCCCAGCAGCAAGCTAACCTACCAGTCAGAGCATCTGCCCCCTAGTGATCAGTTTACATCATAGCAAACAGTTGAGCAGCCTTAGCATGTCATTAGCATATTATGCTGTGATTGGATGAGTGGCCAACTGGATGACTGGACACTTAGCATATTAGGCTTTTATTATATAGAATAATTTATTGACTTTTTTTTTTTTTACAGAGAAGGGAGAGGGATAGAGAGTTAGAAACATCAATGAGAGAGAAACATTGATCAGCTGCCTCCAGCACAACCCCAGACTGGGATGTGGCCACAACCAAGGTGCATGCCCTTGACTGGAATCAAACCCAGAACTCTTCAATCTGTAGGCCAACACTCTGTCCACTCAGCCAGATCGATTAGAGCTTAGGTGTTATTTCAATAGGTTTGACAATTAATGTACAATATGTCAGAGACATAAATTTAAACTGGTTTCCATATTTATGCACTCTATCACCTTTATGTAAATTAACATTCATCATGATAAATGTATAAAAATCAGAAATAATACTAACCATCTGTCACAGAGCCTAGGGCTTTATTTTTTAATTTATCTTTATTGTTGAAAGTACTGTATATGTCCCTTCCCTCCCCCGCTGCCCCATTCTAGCCTTACCCCCAGGCCTTTGTAGCACTGTTGTCTGTGTCTATGTGGTATGCATCTATACATATACAGTGGTACCTGGAGATACGAGTGCCCTAACATATGAGATTTTTGAGATACAAGCCGTAGAGTGAGCGCTTTTTGCCTTGAAATACGAGCAACATTTGAGATAGGAGTAATCAGGTGGATGGGCCGTCTGCACACGACCCACCAGTTTACCGAGACTGGAGCATCTCATAGTTTCCCACGCCTCAAGGTTACAGAATGAATTAAACTTGTACCTCGAGTTACCACTGTAAGTTCTTTGAGCTGTAAACCAATGGAAGCACTTCTCAAAGTAAATGCCATTCTTACCAGTCTAACATTAAAGATATAGGGCTCTTCAGTATATTGTTTTTAAATTCCCAAATATTTGCTTTTCATTTCGATAAACCATCATTATATGTAGCCTTTTAACTCTACCATGTAGCCACTGGAAGGAAAATGTAAGCTAATGTCATGTGGAAGAGTGGACTTTTCCAGCAGTTACCTTTTCTAGATCTATTTACACATTTCTCTAGCGTTGAGACATGGCCATTCGAATGGGATCTGTTCACTTGTTTGTGTATTGCATCAAATGATCAAAATGAATCACTCTTCTAATTTGATGCAACCGGTCAAGCTGAGGAAGGGCGGAAAGTATATGGATTTATTTGCTGATATCACCTGAGCTGTCATCACAGATGGGAAGAGGGAGAAACAGATGTTAAGATTCTTCGTATGAATCCTCAAGCAGGATCTGTCAAAAACAAACAGACTGTATCTTTGCTCCTTAATTTTTAAATAAAACGCCCATGTTCTCTGCTTCTCTGAGACACAACAATGATCATTTAACCTTCTAACGTGTGTATTAAAAATGATAGATGAGAGGTTAGTGAGTGTAGCCAAAGCGACCTCAACAGAATTATCCTAGGGCTGAGAGATTATTGGGAATGTGAATTTCACCACTGGAATCTCTGGCAGCAGTTTGGACTCCAAATGAAGTAAAATCAATATTTACTTCCTTTATTTAATGACTAAATAATTGATGTAATTTAGATGAATAAATGTAAGTGCAAATTTTATTATTGACTTATTAATTTCTATGTCTCCAGAGACAGTCTTCACGTTTGTTGAAGGAGCGATGTGCACTATTCACAATTTCTGCCATTTTCTGCCCACATTCAAGGGTAGCACAGTTTATATTCAGATACCATCAATTCTTCAATAATGGGTATATGGGAGGCCCATCCGCTTCCTCCTAACCAAAGCCGTATGCATTCCCCATGGTGCAGCATCCAAAAGATGGGGTGATTCTGAGAGCAGTGATACTGATACCTTTGGTGAATTTTAAGTTGATGGGAAATCAATAAAGTATTTGGAAAATAAGTTCCTAAATGAGGCCCTTTACACATGTTAGATGACAAAACGTATTTGTTGAGTGTATGTGTTGTTGAATGATATATAGGCTGGCCAACTAACTGAACCTTTTGGAATTGCTCACATTTTAAGGACTGCATAAACTTCAAGAAGCTACCTTTTAGAATTTTTTAAAATATATTTGTATTGATTTCAGAGAGGAAGGGAGAGGGAGGGAGAGATAGAAACATCAATGATGAGAGAGAATCATTGATCGGCTGCCTTCTGCACAACCTTGGGCTCCACACTGGGGATGGAACCTGAAACCCAGGCATGTGCCCTGAGTCAAACAGTGACTTCCTGGTCCATAGGTCGACGCTCCACCACTGAGCCATGCTGGCCAGCTGCTTTTAGCATTTTTGATATCTTTCTCTTCAGTGAGATACCAGATAATGGCATGAAACCTGTGGATGTTGCTGATGTTACTGACTTTTGGGTATTGGGGCTGTTTACACTTCCATTTGGCATTTAAATGTAGCTCTAAAATAATTACAGAGCTCATACATCAGAGGATGCAAATAGATAAAACAGCTTTTATGCATGTCCCAAATAATAAGCCACAGGATCCTTGGCCTGTGAGACTTGAATAAGAGGAATAGGGCTGCTATTTAACCACACTGGGCGTGGCCTCGTCATCATGTAACAATGCCTCACTGACATCATACGACTTAGATCTTACATGTTTTCCTTCTTGTCAAGCCCAGATTTACTTTAAGAAAAGCACTTTAACAATCCTAAAAAAAAAGAGGCAGTGTCCGTATTTTAGCTAAATATATACTGAACAGTCATTTTAAAGTTAGCAATTACATTTAAAGTTAGCATATGTATCTTTGTTAATGCCTTTTTTAACTCCGATACTATTTTTGTTTTGGTACCCAGTTCAGGTTTATTAAAATATAGATATTTGGATATGGCATTTTGTTTTCGAATGTCCTTCTTCATTTGGACATCCGTGTTTTACTAGGAGCCTTAGCAAAACACCACAAAGTGCTTAAACTATTACATCTAGAAAAGAACAAAAATTCATTTTGACGTCTTTTTGTTCCAGAGGTTCTTCTGCCATAGAAAGACTCCGACTGCCATTAAAATCCAAAGTAAATAAACCTCAAATGTGAAAATAATTACCGAGAAGGTCACACAAAATGAATATAAATGGTTCAGGGTGAAAAAAATGCCCTCAATAGCATACATCAGAGGAACAGGAAATAATAACACTCCTGTTCTTTTTTTCTCGGGAAGGAAGTACATGTGCCAACTTTGATTGGTCTTTATTGCTCTGACCCAAAGTACCAGCACCGATTTTTCTTGCCCTAAATGATTGGCAACAGCAATAACAACAACAAAAGTTTTTGTGTATGAGTTGTCAGTGGCCTGAGATATGAATGAGATGAGTCCAAGAAATGAGGTATGGATTTCATCCTCTTTAGAAGTAGACACTTGCGCGGTGCCGGGGGATGTATTTTTGAGTAAACGATATAATGTTGAAAATATCTGTTTGGTGTAAATATTTGTCTATACTAATAAGTCTATCTTGATAGTACTGGCTATGATTAGGCTGAAGACAGGAGAACTTCTCAACTGATTCCATCTTGTAGCAATGTTACTCAAATGACTCTTCGTTGCTCTTTGTTTAATGAATGGATTGGTTCTGAGAAAAAATGGAACCGCCCTTGGTACGTACTCCACATCTGTCCACTAAGTCCCCACCAGGAGTCTCCACCCAAGCTCCACGGCAGGCCATGTCCCATCCCTTCACCGGATGTGGGGACACAGAGAACCTGGCCCATGGAAACCCCAATGAACCAGAATCTCCAGCCTTGAGGTCTGCAATTATACTTTCCCATAGCTCTCTAGTGATACAGTGGTACCTTGAGATGCCAGTTTAATTCGTTCCATAACCTTGAGGCGTGGGAAACTATGAGACGCTCTAGTCGTGGTGAACTGGTGGGTCCTGTGATTACTCCTATCTCAAATGTTGCTCCTATTTCAAAGCAAAAATCGCTTGCTCAACAGCTCGTATCTCAAAAATCTGGTATGTTAGGGCACTCATATCTCAAGGTACCACTGTACTAATCTTCTGCCATGTCAGAGTACAAATTTTAGTACTTTCTTGACATTTGCGTTTTCTAATAGATGCTCTTCTGATAGGATGTGAACAATGATATAAAGAACCTCATTTTCCTAAACACGGGAGGCCTGATGTTACACTGAAGCTGAGGAAATCAGCCCCCCACTTTATTTTTCCCAGAGCAGGGATGTGCGCTCACACTTTTCAGGGACTTTTTTTTAAAAAATATATTTTATTGATTTCTTACAGAGAGGAAGGGAGAGGGATAGAGAGCTAGAAACATCGATGAGAGAGACACATCGATCAGCCCCCTCCTGCACGCCCCCTACTGGGGATGTGCCCGCAACCAGGATGCATGCCCTTGACCAGAATGGAACCCGGGGCCTTTCAGTCCGCAGGCCGATGCTCTATCCACTGAGCCAAACCGGTTTCGGCCGGACTTTTTAGACAAGGCAGCTCACAGGGGCTACATCGGGGCCAGCTAGACAGAGAAGTCTCATTCCTGGCCTAAACTGATGAATCATGAGATGCCAAGTGTTATTGGGAAAAGGCATCAACACCTTAACATGTTTGTTTAAATGAAGCTTGGCAAACCTATATGCAGGCAAAAAGCCTGCCTGCTTGGTTCTCAGCTATGAGGTTTATTTAAGGGGGAAGGGGGGATATGTGGAGGAACCCCAGCACAATAAATAAGTCTTTATCGACCTGCACCGAGCTGTCAGGAGGCAGTTTAGATCCTCTTGGAAAGAGGCAGTTCTCATTTTGTCCATTTTCTGTGTACTTTCTCTCCCTGAGCTTTAATAATGCCAACCGGCTTGTCCCATACCTGGTGGTGGTCCCTCTGGGCGGGGGGGATTTCAATACTATACTAAGTGGTACTGCCATTTACATCCCATTCTGCCCCGTGATGTCCGTGGTGCACAACTGGTTATTAAACTATCATTTTCACAAATATCCCACTCAATGATGGAAAATGTATTGCTGTGGGTTCTTACCGGAAGAAACGTGAAGTGTGAAATATGTTTGTTGGAAGTGCAGAACTCTAAGTGAGACTTCTGTGGGTACACACACATTAAAGGGATTTAGCATTAAATCCTCCTTCCGGCTGTACAGGGAATAAATTAGCAGAAATAGGAAAAGAAATAAAGTTAACTAGAAATGTGGACCAATCATGCTCCCTTAATTGTCCAGTCTGTGCTGGAGTGCAGAACAATAATGAATTAATGTTCTAGGAATTAAGAAAGTCACCCAGGATTTTGAGTGTGAACCCAGTATCTTTTTTAAAATTCTTCTTTTACATGTTCCAAAAAAAGGGTCCTTTGGCTGGCCTGGCCTGTCTCAGTGTATATGTGTTGACCTGTGGAACAGGAGGTCATGGTCAGGGCACATGCCCCTATTGTGGGGTCAATTGCCAGTGTGGGGCATGCAGGAGGCAGCCGATCAATGATTCTCTCTCATCATTGATTTTTCTATTTCTCTCTTAGATTCCCTTCCTCTCTGAAACCAATAAAAATATATTTTAAAAGGTTCCCTTTTTAAAAAGCAGCTACATTTGTTGGACTTTGTGTCCCCAGAGTGTGCCAGATGTTTTATTCTTTGCAGCATCTGGTTCTCTCCTGTGTGCGATGGTAGAGGTAGGAAATAGTTCATTTGTGAATTCTTGGTAGAGGTAATGTGTTCTGTAACACAGAACCATGATTAAGTTCCTAAAGTTACCACCTGAGAGATTCCACTGGCCCTTTTGGACACAGGAAGTCTGAACATCCACACCTTAAACCAGTGGTCGGCAAACTAAGGCTCGCGAGCCACATGTGGCTCTTTGGCCCCTTGAGTGTACCTCAATCAGATTGCGATGTTTTTAACAAAGGCCAGCTTAGGAATACCCTAATTAAGTTAATAACAATGTACCTATCTCTATAGTTTAAGTTTAAAAAATTTGGCTCTCAAAAGAAATTTCAATTGTACTGTTGATATTTGGCTGTGTTGACTAATTAGTTTGCCAACCACTGCCTTAAACTATTGTTGAAAATCCATGCATTTATAGGGTGTAGCATAGCTGAGGCACTGCCCTAGCATCTTGCTGTGTCAGTTCATATAATCAGCATAGCACCAGGTTATGAAGGTTCTTTATTGTTATCATTTGTTTTATTCCCATCTTCCACATGTAGAGACTCAGGCTTATGTGCTGAAAGTCACTTGCCCAAAGACACTGCTAAGGTGTAGGTGGACTTTGAATGCCAATGTTTCTAGTAATGAACCTGAAAATATTACTAGGCATCCAAACTATCAATTGCTTTTATTCTCAATACTAGGCTATCTGGACATTCCCACAGAATTATTTTCTTCTGGTCAGCATCACTGTCACAAGTTTAACTTACAGAGTCATCATTAGCTGGAAAATGATTTTTTGTTTTAAAATGTTGGATTTCAGTTCTGGTTTGTAATATCTAGTGAACTGAAGACAGTAAAAAAAAATGTCACTTTGATTCTCAATGTGAGATGCTCAGTAAAATCAAAGTGAAATAGTTAAGCAGCAAATATATATTTCCCTACATCATTCAGAACATGTATTTTGCTTTGTTAATTATCCACATAGAGACTAGTATATAACTTCATGATCCTCTCTTGATCCCCACTATATCCCCAAATATCAATGAGTAGTGGACATTTTGAATGCTTTTAGTATTTATTTTGGGGTAAATAAATGTATATGATTTACTAAACCCATTATAGGTCTGCATTAAAATATAGAAGTGGTAATCTGTAAGAAGGTCATTTTAATAACAGGGAACACAAAATTACTCCTAATTACCAAAGAGAGTATACAGAAAACCCCCCTGGGATGTATAAATGCTCAAAAATAACAGACATAGTAGGAATTTCTTACCATCATTGCATTGCCTTTCTAAGTGGACCAATAATGAGCTTTCAAACTTTTCTTACAAGCATGGAATTATTTGTGTTTAAATATATACTCTAGATTCTTAGAGAAGCAGGGAAAATAAAACATCTACTGTGCTTTTAAATTTTTCAGCCCATTGGACATAAGCCAGAAACAAACCATCCTTCACACTGAAACACCTACTTGCCTCTAATCCGCTTACCACCCAGGACCCTTAAAATAGTGGCCATCTCTGTTTCAGCCTGTTGAATGGCAATTTATAATGAGAACCAAATGAGAAATTAGATTTGGAATTACTCTGAAAGCTTTCAAACACACTGCAGATGAAATGACTATTCATTATATTTTTATACCACAGGCCTGGTGCATGACATTTGTGCACTGGGGGAGGGTGTCCCTCAGCCTAACCTGTGTCCTCTCACAGTCCAGGATCCCGCAGGGGGTGTCCTTAGCGCTGTCAGGGAGGCAGAAGAGGCTCCCACCACTGCCACTGCACCTGCCAGCCCATGAGTCTGGCTTCGGGCTGAGTGACACTCCCCATGTGGGAGCACACTGACCACCAGGGGGCAGTTCCTGTGTTGAGTGTTTGCTCCCTGGTGGTCAGTGCACGTCATAGTGACTATTGTTTCCGGTGTTCGATTTGCATATTAGCCTTTTATTACATAGGATAATTTTAACCTTCTCTACTTGGTTGGTTGTTTTCTTTGTGTCTGACCTTATGCACATTTGAGAACTGGAGCTCCTGAGGATGGGGCCTTGTCTGCTTTTCATTAGACACATTCTGGTACATGACAGAGCTCCAGTAGTAACAGTGGGAGATGGCATTATTGTTGCTGAAAGCTGGTAGCAATTTCAATGCGCAGTTTGGGAATCTGTAATTAGTTTGTCTTACCTTTTTATTTCCTGAAAACCTTTGATCTGTGCTTGCTTTTGGTAGCCCCACCACATGCTCAGAAAGAATATATTGTTAATGTTTTTCCACCCCAGTTTCCTTCATTTTAAACTGGGAATAGTTCATATCCCAGCAGGTTGGTCTTCAAGGCTGAATGAGATGTGTTTGAAAGTGACCTTAAACCCTGAAGAGTTGCTCATATGTTTTGAGTGACCCTCAGTAAGTGAAAGTGATATTAGGAATAAAATAAATATCATGTCTCTGAAACCAAATTCCTTTCTTAGAGAATAACAGAAGCCATCTTCTTCATTATGACTTACATAATTCTGTAGAAAGAAGATGGTCCAGCAAACAGCCTTTTAAATATCATTATTAGTATTCTGATAGATAGTTTGATTTTTTTTTTGCTTTAAAAAAAAATTTATAAAAGCAATACTTGCTAGCCTTTTTAATTGCAACTTTGATTATATATGATGAAGCACAGAAGTACTCCCAAGAGATGACTCAGACGTTAATATTTCAAGGGATGACTTGTCAGGGAAGTAGCCGTCCTGTTCACCCTGAAAGTGGGTGGTTGTGGGTGGTCCCCAAAGGTTGGAAAAGAGGAAGAAATTCTCCTCTAGAATGGTGATTTGGATTCAAGACAGAGCTAAATCTTCTAAAGTTGATAATGAAAAACCCCATCTGAGTTTCCATGCTGGTTCATCGTAAAAGGGTATGTTAACAATGAGTGTCGCAGAAGTTTCTGCCATTAGAAGAGGATGAAGGTGATTCTCCAACTGCTCCATCTGGAGGTGAAACTTTGAAGTTGTGATTTGCTTCTCCCACAAGCTGGTCCTAATGGAATTTTAAAGATTCCTTCATTAATAGCTGAAGCATGAGCCCAGTAATCCCAGTGGGTAAAGCCATCCTTCTTGTTCCTTTCCAGAGTTACTATGCTAAGTAAGGAATGGCTTAATGGGACAGGAGACTTTATCCACCCTCATCATCTTCATAAACAACCTGAAGGCACCCCAATGGACACACCGTTTAAGTAACAACAACGAGCTTGTAATGCAGTTGCTCTTAAGACACAGGCCTCATAGGTCTCCTTAAAAATAGATGGCAATCCCTAGTGCTTCCTGTACAAAACTTCTGGAGCTTCATCCAGGTCTCTTCTTTGTAGAGGTTGAAACAATCAAAGGAGAAGAAGAAGAAAAAGAAGAAGAAGAAGAAGAAGAAGAAGAAGAAGAAGAAGAAGAAGAAGAAGAAGAAGAACAACAACAACAACAACAACAACAGAAGAAGAACAAGAAGAAGAACAAGAAGAAGGGGCATTTCATGAGCAAGCATGAGTTTCTATCACCGGATCAAGCAAAATGCTGAAGTTACCTGGGTTTCCCCACACCATTCCCCTGACACATTGCCACAGTGACATTACCTAATGAGCATGGCAGATGGGGCCAGACGGGCTGAGGAGTGCCTCAGCTGCACCTGTCACAGATGCAGACCTCTGTACACTGGCCTTCCAGTTTCCCTTGCAGTTGGATATGCTCGTCACTTTGCATTAGTTTCCAAATTAAATGCAGCTGTTGTCATCTTCATCTTAGCACCATATATTTTCTATTGGAAGGCCTGAATAAAAGTTCAGCCCCAGAAAAATCCTGTCTGTTAATCGAATGCGAGAAAGTCTTTTGATAGGATAAAATAAACTCTATACCAAATAACATCACCACCTTAGCCATAGAACCTGCCTCTTCTTTTCCAAAATGGATGTATTTGAACCAGTTTTTATAGCTGGTCAGAAAACTGAGTATGTACTTTAAGACTATGACAGTAATAGTGATGCTGATAATTATAAAGGTAACAGTACTTCCAAGTTTTCATTCAACCTTTATAGTCAATCACACCCAGAGGTAGTATTATTGCCAGTTTATAGGTGAGGAAATAAGACCTGTTAGAGCTTGACTAACTTGGCTAAATTTTCAGTGCGAATAAGCAGTAGGTCAAGGATTCAAATGCCCATCTTTCCTACTCCAAAACCACATCCATCTCTTTTACTACATTGAAGACATATATGGCATACAATGATTAGAATGGCTATATTTTATTCAATACTTGTGATATGTCAAAAGCTGGCTTGTGTTGATGAATAAGAACAACACAAGTCTCCAGCCTAAGCTGCCTTATGGTCTAACAACAACAACAAAAACAAAACACGTAATTAAATTAAAGGAAACGAATAGGGCATTCTGGCCTCAGAGAGCAGATGAATGAAACAGATTCTATTTTAAGTGGAATAGTGGAATTTGGCCAAGTATAGGTGGGAGGAGAGCGAGGAAAGAAGGAGCGGAAATTCAAGCAAAATGAATGACAGAGAATGAGTTGAGAAAACACACAGGTTATTAAGGAAAATGAAAGGTAGATTAGGGGTTCCAGAATGGAGAATGAGGGAGATGATGGAATATAAAACTTTAGAGGGAAGCAGGAGTCATATTGTAGAGCTGTTTACAAGATTATCATTGTGCTAGATGCTCTGTTGAAAATGAAATTTTTATTTCAACCTTACAAGAGTGCTACAAGATAGATATTATCACATCATTTTATCAATAGAGAAACTGGGACTCACAAAAATGAAGATGGTCAAAATCCTATTGGCTTAACCGCAAAGCCCTTAATCACAAGGGAACCCCACAACTGTTGACACACCTTTTCATTTAGCTGCACCAGTTAACAGTGACAGGGTGTGAGGTTATTTCTTGCTTGGTTTTTATTGAAAATGTGGAGGATGACCTTGACCACAGGTCTAGTCCACTCATTTTATGATGAAAAGTGGGATCATGCAGTCTTAATTATAGGATAATTAAGAATGGACATGATTTTTGTGAAATTTTGCAACCAAGGACATCATTAACACTTAAAGCTTTACCTACTTTTATCTAACTTTGTAGATTTAATGTTATACTAGAGTCTGGTGCATGAAATTCATGCACAGGGGTGTGTGTCCCTCAGCCCAGCCTGCACAACTCTCCAATCTGGGACATCCCTCTCAGAATCCAGGACTGCTGGCTCCCAACTGCTCACCTGCCTGCCTTACTGATTGCCCCTAACTGCTTCTACTTGCCAGCCTGATCACTCCCTAACTACTCTACTAACAGCCTTATTGATGTCTAACTGCTGCCCTGCCAACCTAGTCACCATTAACTGCCCTCACCTGCAGGCCTGGTTCCCCCCTCCAACTGCTCTCCCTTGCAAGTCTGGGTCCCCCCAACTGCCCTCCCCTGCAGGACTATTCACCCTCAGCTTCCCCCTCTGCTGGCTGGGTCACTACTAACTGCCCTCCTCTGCAGGCTTGATTGACTTCAACTGCCCTCCCATGCTGGCCTGATTTGCCACAGCTGTCCTCTCTTGCAGGCCTGGTCCCTCCCAACTGCCCTCCTCTGCTGGCCATCTTGTGGTGGCCATCTTGTGTCCATATGGGGATAGCCATCTTTGACCACATGGAGGCAGCCATCTTGTGTGTTGGAGTGATGGCCAATTTGCATATTACTCTTTTATTAGATAGGACAAGAGCCCTGGTGCATGATATTTGTGCACGGGGGCAGGGGTGTCCCTTAGCCCAGCCTGCACCCTCTCCAATCTGGGACCCTGTTCCTCAGCCCAGTCTGCACCCTCTCCAGTCAGGGACCCCTCAAGGGCTGTCTGACTGCCCATTTAGGCCAACTCTGGTAGGATCATTCCTCTCAAAATTCAGGACTGCTGGCTCCCAACTGCTCACTTGCCTGCTTTCCTGATTGCCCCTAACCGATTCTACCTGCCAGCCTGATTGATTTCTAACTGCACCCCTACCAGCCTGTTTGCACCTAACTGCTCTGCCCTGTTGGTCCAGTCACCTTTAACTGTCCTCCCCTGCAGGCCTAGTCACCCATAACTACCCTTCCATGCAGGCTGGTCACCCCCAACTTCCCTCCTCTTCTGGCCTGGTCAGCGCTAACTGCTCTCCCCTGCTGGCCTGATCACCCACAGCTGCCCTTGCAGGCCTGATCCCTGCCAACTGCCCTCGCCTGCTACTGGCCATCTTGTGGTGGCCATCTTGTGTCCACATAGGGGTGGGATCTTTGACCACATGGGGGCAGCCAGCTTGTGTGCTGGAGTGATGATAAATCTGCATATTACTCTTTTATTAGAGAGGATAGAGGTCTGGTACATGGGTGGGAGCCAGCTGGTTTGCCCAAAAGGGTGTCCTAGTCAGGATGAGAGTTCCCTTCGGGTATGGGGCAGCCTTGGCGAGGAGCCAGAAACACCCCACCGGTAACTCAACTGGAGGCCCTGGTATCTGGGATTTATTTATCTCCTGTAACTGATACTTTGTAGCCAAGAGTGGAGCCAAGCTCATTTCCTGGCCACAGCCATTTCTGTTGGGATTTATTTATCTTCTATAATTGAAACTTTGTAGCCTTGAGCAGAGGACTGGGCCCACCAGGGAAGGCAAAAAGCGTGGCTTCTTCCATCTCCGATAGCAACTCAAGCCTCCTGCTCTCTCCAGCTCTGTGGCTACCACCATTTTTGTTGGTTTTTATTTATCTTCTATCAAAGAAACTTTGTAGCATTGAGTGGAAGCTTGGACCAGCAGGGCAGGAGGAAAGCGTGACTTCCTCCATTGCCAGGGAAACCTAAGCCTCCCTCCTGCTTTACTTGGCTGCAGCCATCTTGGTTGGGTTTATTTGCAGATTTGCTCCTGATTGGCTGGTGGGTATAGCTTGTGAATGTAGTGGATGTACTATCAATTTGCATATTACTCTTTTATTAGATATGATAGAGGCCTGGTGTATGGGTGAGAGCCAATTGGTTTGCCCTGAAGGTGGTCCCAGATTAGGTTGGGGGTTCCTTTGGGGCATGTGGCAGCCTGGCAGAGAGGCCTATGGTGGTTTTCAGGCTGGTCACACCCCTGATGATGCAAGCAGAGGCCCTGGTATCTGGGATTTATTTATCTTCTATTGTTGAAACTTTGTAGCCTTGAGTGAAGGCCTTGGCCAGCCAGGGTATATGGAAAGCTTGGCTTCCTCCATCGCCAGGGAAACCCAAGCCTCCTGTTTGTAGCCATCTTAGTTGGGTTAATTTGCATGATCACTCCTGATTGGCTGGTGGGTGTGGCTCTTGAGTGTAGCAGAGTGGTGGTTAATTTGCATATTACTCTCTTTTTAGATAGGATGGTTTTCTGGCATTTTTAAATTGTTGAAGGGACATAACTTTTATATATTTCTTTCCCTCTGTTAGAGAAAGTTAACTGTAGTTTTATTTAGAAATAAAAATGAAAGAAAAGATAAATAACACATCTCTCACTATATTCTTTTTCTTTTAAAGTTGAATTATCTTGGGCTTTCAACCAGAAAAGTTGGCCTGCTCTGTTATTGATCTGTCTGTTCTATATAAAGATCAGACCATATGCTTCTGTCCAAATTGTCAGGCATTCATTTATAGTCCTTGCCTTTCATCCTTTTATTTGTTGCTTACTGCTACAGTCTCACACAGATAATTTAATAGACTAAATCTCCATATTTCATCCAATAGATTTAAAAAATTACTGTTTTTCTAAACCCATATTTAACAGAATGTAATTATCTTATGATCTCTCTAGATAGCTTTCACTTCTCTTGTAAAGTGGTTATGTTAGTAATCATACATTTAAATTAATCCTACAAATTACCAATATTCTGCACCCAATGATGATGTATGTGTGTGTTTGCGTGTATGTGTATATGTGTGTGTGCCTGTGGGTAGGTGAAAGGCACTTTCTTCATACCACCAAGCAATTTTTGGACACCAGGTGGGTGTCCTACAATTCAACTCAATTTTGACACTATCCATGCAGAAATAGCATCAAATCCCATGGTTAACCTACAAGACTGCCCCCTCCACCCCAACTTCAGATGCCAAACTTAAGTCCTGGTGTCTTCTGACCAACAAGTGATAACAGTCTGAGCTCTGTTTCAAAGACTTTCTCCTTGGTTTCAATTCATTGGCTAGAGGGGCTCAGAGACATATTTTACTTACTACATCACTGGTTATTTAATATAAGAATACATAATCCAGGAACATCCAGATAGGAAATGTGTATAGGGCAAAGTAGGAAGAAAGTGCGTAGAGCTTCCATACCCTTTCCAAAGGTCACTCTGTTTAAATCTACTTATGAAAGCTCTTGGAATCCTGTCCTTTGAGTCTCTAGTGATGCCTTGTTGGTATTGGTGTTGATCTCAATTTCCATCTGCTCTCCCCTCCCAGGAGGGGAATTGTTGGATTGAAAGTTTCAATCCTCTAATCACTTGGTGGGCTCTCCAGGTAACTAGCCCCCATTTTCTGATTTCCTGGTGTTATCAAGGAAATTGAGGTGTTCCTTTCTTTCCCCCACTGAGCGCTGGCAGTGGAATCTTTATGAAGAATGTTCTGAGTCTCACAAGGCAGAATGAGTGATGTTTGTTGGTATGGAATTACATCTCTGTGTTTCCAAAATCCCATTTCCCTTAATCCAGTCCTTAAAGAAGTGTAGTTGGGGGTTCAGTAGAGGTTAAAGCAAAGCCAGTATCCAGAGTTTCACTTCCTGGTTGCAGCTGGGTCCAGTTCAACATTAGGCTAATTGCAGTCCATTAGTCCACTGTGTGGGGGGGTTCACCTGGCAGTGGGTGAATGCCAGGAAGTAGAGACATGAGAGACCGCAAACGAGGGATTAAACTAAGGGCAATATGAAAAGAGAAATCTAGAGGACAAACACCTTTGTTTAAGGCAGTAGTTCTCAACCTGTGGGTCGCGACCCCTTTGGGGGTTGAACGACCCCTTTCACAGGGGTTGCCTGAGACTATTGGAAAACACCTATTTCCCATGGTCTTAGGGACCAACACACCGCTCCTCGGTGTAGCAAAATGTAGCAATGTAGTTTACGGTTGTCATATTAAGACTGTTACCCATGCTACACCATGATTCAAGACAAAATTTCATTTATTTGTAATTAGAAATAAATATTTCACAATATATAATTACGTATTGTTTTTGTGATTAATCCCTGTGCTTTAATTATGTTCAATTTGTAACAATGAAAATACATCCTGCCTATCAGATATTTACATTACAGTTCATAACAGTAGCAAAATTGCAGTTATGAAGTAGCAATGAAAATCATTTTATGGTTGGGGGTCACCACCACATGAGGAGCTGTCTTAAAGGATCTCGGCATTAGGAAGGTTGAGAACCACTGGTTTAGGGGATTAAATATCTCAAATTTTGTGCCTTTGCTGTGGCCACACCTACTCCGGCCAATGATTTCTTTCTAGGTGTGACTGATAGCAAGCACCATGACTAGCCCCCCAACATTGCTGGGCATGTGTCTGTCTCCCCTCTGTTAGATTCCCGGGGAATGCAAAGCTGTAGGTTTCTGGCAAAGATGCCCAAATGACATGCCTAAAATATTTGGCCTTTCCTTTCCTTATTTCCTGGATATAGAATACTTAACAACATTTTCAGCGCATAGAGCTGATGTGCAGGAGAACAAGATAACAATGAGAGGTTCTGTGGTCTCCTGTTCTACTGAGACATTGTGTCCTGATGGGTCTGAAGAAAGGGAATTACTCTGACCATCCAAAGGCATGTTCATTTAGATGCCAACAGACAGCCCCAGTTAAGATAATGATTGAGCTTTGTCAAAGAAGATACTAGCCTAGAACATGATTGTCTGCCATGACTACTTTTAGTCAGAAAGTTTTTATTTCAAATCTAAGCGACCACTTTAGGTCTCTGAGTTTGTAAGGTCTCCACTGAGCTTGGCGGGTTTAGACCAGGGCCCCTTTTTTTGTTTACAACCCAAAGTAATATATTTGCATTTTGTCTCTCTGGTATCCTTCTTTGAGTTTTATTACTTTACTTTAAAAAAGAAAAAAAAAAGGTGTGTTGTTTTCTTCAAAGATAGGCCATCTGCTGAGAATTTAGAAATGGCTTTTCTTTTTGTTTATTTGTTTGTTTAAGTTATAAAAGTTACTTGAACCAAATCAGATGGTAGTTTAAACAGCTGTACATCACCTGTCCTCTTTCATTACACTAATGTATCTTTTATATATGGAAGTGGATATATACACTGAGTATAGAGAATATGAAACATTTGTTGAAAAGTCAAGAATCTGGAAATACAAATCGATGAAATATCTTAATCCAAGACGCACAAAGACATTTTATTGGCAGTGCTGATTTGCTATGGGCGTCTTACAAGAATACCCTTTCAGAACTTGTAGCCATGCCTTTGCTTACTTTGCAAGAGTATCGTGCTCCATTAGTAATGTCTGTTTGGGGCACAAAGGAGAAGGTGAGCTATCTGTTGTTCAGTCTTGACTGAGCTGCCTGAAATCGGTCTGAATCAGGGACCAGTAAGCTTTTTCTGTGAAGGAATAGAGAGTAAATATTTTAGGTGCTATAGCCTATATCTTCTCTGTGGCACCTGCCCAATTCTGTCATTGTGGAGTTAAAGCAGCCAAATGCAATAAAAAAAAATAGGCATTCTTAGGTTCCCATAAAAATTTTTACTTACAAACGCAGGTGGCAGGCCAGATGGAGAGCATAGGTTATAAATAATTAGCTGACCCCTGGTTTGAAGGGTATATCACATGGCTTCATTTGAGTGACATGCATGTCATGTTTTCTGAGAATATGAGGCTATTCTCCTGGCCAGATATTTGGTGGCAATCTTGTATAGCCTGTAAATTACTGGGAAAAAGAGAGTTTATGAAAACCTGTGCTTTATTAGTCTATAGATCTTCACACAAGTGAACTGAAGTAGCAATTGTATATATGATGGCATAAATTAGTACCTGTCACACACATTGTTTTGCCCTATTTTTCTCATCATAATAATTTTTTAAGATTTTTGCATTTATATGGGATATAAGTGTAGTCTAGATTCCATTTATAAGAGATGGAGAATATGTAATAGTTGTTGAAATGTGGCTATCTTAGTTAAAAGTCTTATAGTTACAGGTATATGAGCACAACTCAGTTAAACTCAGAAAAGAGCGGGGTGGGTGGGTGGGGAGATATAATGCTTCCAGAATGTGTTTTGAAAAATTGAAACTTGTATCTGGCCTTTAGAATCGGGATTCAATTGTTTGTGATTCAATACCATTTTAATTTGAGATTTTTATGAATAATGCAGCTCATTTCCATCTTTAATCTCTCCCTGTGGTTGTGTGCATTTGCTTTATTTGTGTCTCTTATTTGAAAACGAATTTCCTCCTTTTCTCTAATTTATGAAAAGAAAGATGGTTGTGCAAAGTCTCTGAACATAGAGGTTCAGCTTCAGAGAAAGATCATCCTTTTTTTTTTTATTATTCCACTTTAACTTCTAGGAAAGAGCTCTTGGGTAAAATACCTATTTATGGAGAAAAGTGAGTCTGAGAAAAGAGCTGTGACTGTACACTGTGGGGAACTTCCCTGAGCGAGACAGCTGGGGACAGGTGGACATGACACAAATTGGTGCACTTGGATGACCCATGAGGCTATGAGACAAGGTCTCAGGAAAGCGATTTCGTGCAAGGGGAAGTGTTTGAGTGTCTTATTCACCGGCTGAGAGAAAGAAAGTCTTGTCATTGAAATTCCTCCTTGGCATAGCGTATGAGTTTCTCCATTTCCGTGGAAATTTCATGACAGTTGGGCCACTTGTAAGGCAGCTGGCTGCTGAGTGTCTGGGAGCATCATGTGATATTCTTGGTAAGCAGACCGTGGGTGGAAATGATTTAGTCTGGGCTTTGTGGTTGGGCCAATGGGCCTTAGGCTGAAAGATTACTCAAGTGAGGACAATGGAATTGAATGTGAAGGATCCGATTAGCAGCCCTTGCCTTTTTGTGCTCTGTTTAAGCTACATAATAATTCCATCTTCCTCCCTGCACTATGATGATAACCTTCAGTGCCTGCATCTCAGAATCTATTGAAAGGAGCAAATGATGGTCCAAAAGAATGTGTTCCCCGCTGAAGGACCCCGAAACGCACATGGCCCTATCTCAGAAGAAATTACTTGTTCTACCGCCAGCTTAAAAAATGTCCTCCATATGCAACATTGAACTGCTACTTCATAACTGCCCTTCAGCGATGTATAGCATTTTGGGCTGAGAACATTGCTCCTCTAGAATCAGAGCCTGACCCACGACAGACATGAAATGTTGATTCTCAGTGATGGCGTTAAGACATGAGCATTCAAATGCTTGATGCATCTTCTTTGATGTCCCTTCATTCCAAAGCGATTTGGGATATGGAGTGCTTGCTCTCAGAAGGAAACGGAGCTGAGAAATGGCTCTGGGAGTGACATAGCTGGAAGAGATGGGGGCTGTCCACCCTGTCCTCCTGTCACCAAGTTGTCTCCGATTCAATCCAACGATACAAAAGTTAATATTTAAAGCATAAGTGATTATAAAAACAACCAAAAGATAATTAGGTTTGTTTTTAGATGCATTTAAGAATTAATTTTTTATTTTCTTCAAAATATCCCTAACAAAGCACTCTGTCTCTTAGAAAGAGCGGGCTCACACGTACTGCAGGTTTCATGAATTTATGAAATCCATTTTGTTTTTTTAATTCTCACTGGAGGATATTTTCTCCATTGATTCCTAGAGAGAGGGAGGGGGAGAAGGGGAAGAGGGAGGAGAGAGAGAGAAAGAGAGAGAGAGAGAGAGAGAGAGAGAGAGAGAGAGAGAGAGAGATGAAACAGACACATTGATTGGCTGCCTTCCACAGTCCACACATTGATTGGGGCTGGGAAACCTGCAACCCAGATACATGACCTTGACCAGGAATTAAACCCATTACTGTTTAGTCTGAGGGCCAACACTCCAACCACTGAGCAAACCCAATTAGGGCTATGGAATCCATTTTTTAAAAAGAGCCTAAAATGTAAAATCACTTTGTTTTTCTTACCAAAAATAACATCATAAATCATAGAACTATCCCTTTTATTGTTCTTATTTGTAAAGGTAACTTAGTAATATAATACAGAAGAGTATAAATCAATAATTAGAAACCCTCTTCTCTTTCTATCTGATGATTTTCCCGTAATTTAGATGAGACCTGAAATCATGGACTTGGGCAAGTGTTATTTCACCCCACTTTCCCACGCCCTGTAGGAAACATGTAGCCCTTCCCATGTTTTCTCAGGGACATAGTTTCTCACACTACATACAAACTTCACACCAGGTACAAACTTGTAGTTCACTTCAAAGCTGTACCTATAGCTTCATGCTAAATATATAAAATGTTGTGCAGGGATTATGTAGGTCCTAATATGTATATTTGGGCAAGAGACAGAGAGTTGGACAGTGTGGCTGAGTCCATTGGTTGTTATCCCATATACTGGAAGATTATGGCTTGATTCTTGTCAGGGCACATGCCCGGGTTTCGGGGTCTATGCCAGATAAGGGGCATGCAAGAGGCAGCTGATTGATGTTTCACTCTCACTCTCCCTTCCTTTTTCTCTAAAAGCCAATTAAAATACTTTTAAGTGTTTTTTTTTTCTTTTGGAATAAAGAAACATGGCTAACTCTCTCTCTTGCCCAAGATTGCATACTAAAACATATCTAATTCTTGCACATTTTAGAATGTTAGCATGAAGTCAGAGGTAAAGCTTGGTGATGGGCTTCAAATCTATAAATAAGTTAGAAAAAACACCTTTCTTCCATGGAACTGTACATCCAACCTGCTTCAGAAACAGATTGATTGCTAGACGGCTTCATTGCCACCGGATTTTAAGAATTCACACCTTTCCAGCTTTTATGAAGTTCCCTGTAAACCACAGTTTTAATGTACAGGAAGGCATAGCTCCCTCATAGTTTAGAATAAAGGTTCCCGTATAAACTGGAGGTAGGAAACTCAAAATGACAAATATTTACCAGAGAAAGAAAAGATTTAAAAAAAAAAAGGTTTTTGTTCCTCCCCTTTTGTCTACCGAAAGAGAAAAAAAACATATAAAATAAACACACAGAAATAGAAAATAATGTTACCATACAAAAGAAAGCAACATCAAATCATGAAATCAAAATGATAAATAATATAAGACTATTGTAAGCTTTTATGTTTACATCTGTGACATGGAGGGTCAGAGCTATAGATTTCACCATCAATTTAAACTCTCTTCTTTTCTGTTTGTTTTTTATTTTGCTTTCCACTCCCAGAACTTCTCAGCCAGAGCAGGAAGGCATTCTAGTGTGTATGGTGGCCAGATGCACGTCACAGCCTTAGGTTCGTGAGTGGGCAGTTAATTGGAAAACGCTTTTTGGAAAACATGCAAGCTGACACCGTCTTCTATGGCGGCACTCCCTGCCAAAATGCATATGGATAAAGGCTGGCTTAATTACTGTTTCATGGAGATCTTAAAACTTTATTTCCTCCTCATTTGGTTAGTTTAAAGCCTGAAATAATCCTAAAACGCACCTGCCAGCAAGGCTCCAGCAAGGTTTGGGCCAGGCCTCTGCCATCCACTGCCTCTGGATGACTTGATTAGCGTGATGTTATCACGCGAAAGGACAATTGGATTTCCACTGCGCCCTTTCGGATGCTGTTTGAAAGGTAGGGAAGGCATGCGGGATGAATAATAGACCTAATAAGGAGACATTTCATCAGGTTTTTCATGGTAATGAAAACATCTCGGTGGAGAGATAAAACACATTTACTGAATTTGCCAGAGTAGAGAGGCGATTGTTGGAACCAATTTGGGTACTTTATAATTCATTTTGCAGTCATCTCTCTTTTGAAATCTGAGCACAGAAAGGAACAGAGATACTTTCATAATGCAGTTGGAGGACACAGAAAATGGTCTTTATTTCTCGACATTTTGGATTATGACTTCCATTCTGACAATCATATGGAGCAGAGAAATGAAGGATCCGCTATTAAAAGAAAATTAACTCCCAAATGGCGATTACACCATTAACTTTAGTTAGGATATCGATAGGGAAAATCATTTGCTAAATATTTGTCTCAGGATGCGTCTCTGTCACATTCAGCCAATTCAGCTCCTGCCTTCGAATGTGAACACGATCTATCATCATTTTTATCAAGGCTGATCAAGTCATGTGACTGAGCAGGCAATCTAAACACACAGAAATATGGATAAATTGAATTTCTAGTTGATTGGAATTTTCATTAACGAGTCTGATGTTCGCTACACAGAATATTTAAAATGTTTAACCATTTTTAGGTTTGTCAAAAGCTACACCAAGACAAATAACAACACAGAAACATTGGATGAGAAGAGTATTGCAATCATTTTCCAGCTAATGGAGATGGAAAAGAGAGAATGGGAAACGGTTCATTATTAAAAATAGCATGGGTTCAGACTCATTGAAGAAGACCTCTACCAGACTCACTTGTCCAGATGTGCTCAGTAATTAGGCAGATGAGTAGCGGGTCCCGACTTGAGAACAAGGAAATGCACTTCTGGAATCCACCTCCTCTTTCCACCAGCGCTGCAGCAATGCCTGCACACAGCTTGGCTGTTCTGGGCAGTGTGGTAAAACGATGAGAAAACTCCCTCTTCTGTTGGAATCTATTCCATAGCCATTCCTGCTCAGGCAACTGAGGTTAAGCAATAATGGAATGATTTCTTTGGAGTGCTTCTTTGGAGATACTGAGTCAGGAGATCGCTCCCAAGGAAAGAAGAAAATAGCAGAGTGACATTAAAGGCCACTTAGCAGTAAATACAGAGGCCTATCTTGTTTCTGCACAAACTCACCTTAACCAGCTTTGCTTAAGTTGAGGCATGGGGTGTTATCATAGGCATTCATTTTTTTTTATTAATTCTAAAAATCTTGATTTCCTTTTTTTAAAAAAGAAATCTAGCTCTTGTTAGGCACAATGCATGCACTGATTTTTTTAACCCTAGTTACACAAATGCTAAGTGAAATAAGCCAGTCAATGAAGGAGAAACACCACATGATCTCACTCATTTGTGGATAATAAAGAACTTTATAAACTGATGAGCAAAAGGATAGATACAGAGGCAGTAAAGCATCAAACAGATTGTCAAATTACAGCAGGAAGGTTAAGGAGAGGTGGGGTAGATAAGAGATCAATCAAAGGACTTGTATGCATGCATGTGAGCATAACCAATGGACACAAGACACTGGGGGGTTAGGGTATGCCTGGGAGGGGGAGGGGCAATGGGAAGATATGTATACATGTAATACATTAATAAAAAAAAAGAAATAGTACTGTCAGAATTGCTAACTCGTACACCTATGACAAACAAATTCACCAACTAAAGTACAGTGTTTATGCCATTTTGTCTTCAACTTCATTGATTCACTCCACAGACTATCTCCCAAAGGTATTTAGGTCAGCTCCTTTCTCCCCCAATCTCTTCAGAGTGGTTATGTCATCAATTTTAACATAGTTAGATGCAGTCCTCAGAATCTGCATTCCAGGTTGAGTCCGGTATCTTGGCTGATTTTTTTATTTGCACATAGTGAGAATCACTTTTATAGTATGCAATTATATACACAAATGCAGCATTATGAATCCTTTACCACCGACTGTACCATGAAGAATGACTCCACTGACCCCAAATTTTTCTTGTGTAGCCCTGACCAACTATCGATCCACTTTTTGTTCTTCTGACTATCTTTTCGAGAAAGGGATAATTCTAGAGTAAAGCCTGGTAGCCAAGTGGCAAACAAAACCACTTTACCCACCTGGCCAATTAATTAATTAAGTAATTAATTAATAGTGTCAGGAAGGAATGAAAGAACAAGGATCGTTTCGTCCGAGTCTTACATTTCTAAAGTGTGTGTCATCCTCCCACGTGTCATGGGGGAAATACCACAGAAACCTCAGTAATCCCTTATGCTTGATCTTCTCTCCTCCACTTAATATTGAGTTGGTAGTGTAGACATGCAATGAGCTAAATATCTGGGACAGTCAATTGGATGATAAAATGACATGTGTCCTCCTCACTGTCTCCTCACATTTATTCTCCTCCACCCCCACACTTTCACCTTTCTTCTACATCTGGTTGATGCGATGCCCTTAAGTTTCCATTTATGACATCTGACTAAGTTCTTTGCTCTACAGTTAGCTTTCCCTTGTCTTCAGAGTCCCTGGGTCATTGATTGCTAAAATGAAAAAAAAAAAGTGTTGAATTCTACATGAGTTGTATGTTTTTTTTCTTCACTGCTTTTCATTTATAAACCCTTGGAACTTGAAAATGAATTATTTTTTAAAACCATCATGTTTAAAATCAAATTTGGATAACTTAAAGAAATAGACATTTGATTTGATTGTAAAGACAAATGATAACTGATCAAATTTTATTTACCATTTCAAGGAAATCAAAGGCAGTGATATATCACCAGATGGTAAACTGATTGCCATCTAATGGGGTTTACTATTTTCAACTCATTATTATTTGAAATTTTTATGTTGTTTGGAGTTCCAACTATTTCATTTCTGGGAAAATTCATTAGGCGCAACTCTAAAATCTGTCTTTTAGCTTCTCTTTCTTTCAATGCTGATTTACAAGAGTGCTGAAAAATCAGTGTTGTAGTTAAAGGAGGAAGTGCTAGAGTAGCTCCTATAATCAAATACCTGGCAGTCACATAAAGAAATAGAAATAGCATTGTTAGGATTGAATGTGGTAGTTTGGGAGGCATTCCGAGTAATAAATGGGAACACAATATCACCATGCATCTACCTTTTGATATATGCTTAAATTAGTTTTTCTCTTACAAGAGAGTTTGCTGTCTTTATATTATTGTGTTTATTATTGACACTATAATATTATCCCTAGAGTTTTATTATGGAGCATTACAGGCCTTTTCTTCACTTTAAATGTTGACAGAGGTGATACAGGTACATATATATATTAAGTTTCTGGCACTTTTTGGAAATTCAATTTTGTTTCTATGTAAGTTGCTTTCATTCTTTTCTTATCCCCTGTAGTCAATTACTTTCATTCCTATTTTTATGGCTACTCCAGAAAAATGAAAAATAGTTCTTGTGTAATCCAGTGAGTTATACTGAATAGTAGGTTTTAACAATTTTGTATCACTTTCTACCTATTGCTAATTAAATATTAATTCATTTTGAATACTTCAAAATCAATATTGAGTTGTTATAGTTCAATATATCTCTTGATATGCTTTGAATAAAGAGATGGCTAGGCTTGCTCATGAACTTGACATGGAATATAAAAGAAAGATAATTTTTTGTGATTGTTGTTAGCTGTTGTTTCATCTAAATTTCTCGAAAGAATAAAATTGCCGTTTACTGAAATGGGGGCTATTGGCTTGGGAGAGAGAAAAATGAATCACAGTATATTTGCTTTCATATATCACAGATGTTTCTCTATCTAGTCTATCAACTGTCAGAACCAATCATGATTTCTTCCAACCTTTTTGATTCTGAAGAGAACTTTTTAAAAATTTTTTAAAAAAATATATTTTATTGATTTTTTTACAGAGAGGAAGGGATAGGGATAGAGAGCCAGAAACATCGATGAGAGAGAGACATCGATCAGCCGCCTCCTGCATTCCCCCCCACCCTGGGATGTGCCCGCAACCAGGATACATGCCCTTGACCGGAATCAAACCCGGGACCCCTCAGTCCTCAGGCCTACGCTCTATCCACTGAGCCAAACCGGTTTCGGCCTTTTTTTTTTATTTTTATTAATTTTTTACAGAGAGGAAGGGAGAGGAATAGAGAGTTAGAAACATCAATGAGAGAGAATGATTGATCAGCTGGCTCCTGCACGCCCCCTACTGGGGATGTGCCTGTAACCAAGGTACATGCCCTTGACTGAAATCAAACCTGGGACCTTTCAGTCTGCAGGCCAACTCTATCCATTGAGCCAAACCGGTTTTGGCCAGAACTTATTTTTAAGTGTATTAGAGAATATATGCCATGAACGTCATCTCTTCCTCTTTAACAGTGAGCATATGGACATACTTCCCTTATTCCACTTGGTAAGGCAGTAACCTGTGAGTAAGTCACTGCTTTAGCCTTGAACTGTTTTGGAAATCATTTAACTACAAGGACTCTTTTCACCCCAAGACAACTAATAACCATAAAAGAGTCAAGAATAATGAATACTTTTCTTAGGGAATTAAATTGCTTTGTGCCTCTTTGCCAGTTCACTTCATCTTAAGTGATGACATATCTTAACTCTAGGCTGATAGAGATTTAAAATAGGTAATAAATGATTACAGCAAATTATATTTTACATCTGGAAGTTAAAAACACAATAGAAAAGCTTTTTGATAGAAAATATGTAAAAAAAACAACAGCAAAAGCCTGGCATAATTTAGATGTGATGTTGCGCATGTAAAATTTGACACGGAAAATACAAAAATGCTGAAGAATAGTAATATATACATATGTAGCAAAGTTGATAGTCTCACCTATCTGTCCTTTACTTAGAATATATTTTAGGGAAATATTTAAGTTAACTCTTACCACACATTCTTATTCCTATATCCTCCCTTAAAATGGTGAAGAAAAAATTTATTTTTCTGATCAACAAATAGGAATGAACAGTTGATTGGATTAAGGAAGAGGAACTTGTTCTTTTTTAATGAGTATAATATCAGGTAATAAACATAAATAACTTCTGGAAGTTTTCATTGATATTACATTAAATTATATTTCAATCATCAAACATTTTAAATAAGAAATTCCAAAATAAGAAACACAAACTACTCTCAAGTATTACTGCTACTCATATGTTTCCAATGGTATGTTTATCCTATCTAATAAAAAGTAATATGCAAATTGACTGTACCTCTGCTATATGTACAAGTCATGCCCACCAGCCAAGCAGGAGCAAAAATGCAAATTAATCCAACCAAGATGGCTGTGGCCACAGAGAACGGAGGAAGCAGGAGACTTGAGTTGCCCCAGCGATGGAGGAAGCCAAGCTTTCTGCCCTCTCTGGCCTGCCTTGGCCTCCTGTCAAGGCTACAAAGTTTCAATTATAGAAGATAAATAAATACCAACAAAAATGGCTGTGACCATGGAGCAAGCAGAAGGCTTGGCTCTGCTCAAGGTTAAAAAGTTTCAATTATAGAAGATAAATAAATTCCAGATACCAGGGCCTCCACTTGGGTTACCGGAGGGCATAGCTGGCCTGCAAACCACTACAGGCCTCTCACTGAAGCCTCCCCATGCCCAAAGGGAACCCTGACCCTGATCTGGGACACCCTTCATGGCAAACCAGCAGGCCCTCATCCATGCACCAGGCCTCTATCCTATCTAATCCTATCTAATGAAAAAATAATACGCAAATTGACCATCACTGCAATACACAAGAAGGCTGTCCCCATGTGGTAAAAGATCACTGCCCCCATATGGACACAAGAAGGCCACCACAAGATGGCCAGCAGTGGAAGCTGTTGGGAGGGACAAGGTTTGCAAGGGAGGGCAGTTGTGAGTGATCAGGCCAGCAGGGGAGGGCAGTTGGGAGGGACCAGGCCTTCAAGGGAGGACAGTTGGAGGCGATCAAGCCTGCCGGGGAGGACAGTTATGGCCAAACAGGCTGACAGGGGAGTAGTTGGGCATCAATCAGACTGTCAGGTGAATGGTTAGGGGGTGATCAGGCTGGCAGGCAGAAGCAGTTGGGAGTCAGCAGTCCTGGATTGTGAGAGGGATATCAGACTGCCCGTTTAGGCCCAATCCTACTTGGATTGTTGGATTGGTCCTAAATGGGCAGTCTGATATCCCTTGAGGAGTCCCCGATTGGAGAGAGTACAGGCTGGGCTGAGGGACACACTCCACCCTGTGCACAAATTTCATGTTCCGGGCCTCTAGGCTATATATATAAAAGCCCAAGCAACCATTTAGACCAAAAGACCAGAACGACCCAGTCAACCAGTCGCTATGATGCACACTGATCACCAGGAGGAAGATGCTCAATGCTCCCACAGCCAATCTCCCATGGGCACTCCCCCTGGTTGGCTGGCGGCCCCCATCAGCCCCTGGTGCTGAACCATTCATAGAGACCTTCTTCTGGGTGGGGCTTTAATACATATCAGAGCAACTCACTTGCTGCGATCTATGAAAGTCAGCCCTTGAGACAAGCGTTTGTCTTGCTCCCATCATCTCCCTTCGCTGGAATGGCAGGGTGACAGCAAGGGAAGGAGGCGCAGGGAGATGGGAACTGGCTCCTCCTCGCCCTTCCCCCAGAGCCAACTGCCCTCGGCATCCGGCCTCTGTTTCTTCCACACCCGGCCCAGCAACCATTGCCTCCTCTCCCACTCCCACCGAGCCACTGGGCCCGTGCAAGATGGGGAGCAGGGGTGGGTGGCAGTGAATGTGGCCCCTTCCCCAGGGAGGCTAATGGCCAGTTCCCTCCTCAGGGCCTGCCAGCCAGCCTCCTGGGGTCTCCCCAACCCCATGCACGAATTCATGCACCTGTCCTCTAGTCTTATCTAAACAAACTTCTTGGACCAATAGGGCAGACTTTAGGTGCAGGTCTCGAAAAGTATTTTATGTCCATTGCCAAGAGAGCTTTCAGAAAGGATAAAAATGGAAACACTTGGAATGTTCCTCCTGGCAGTGTCCAGTTGATACCTACCTAGATGGATGAAGAGATCAAATAAGATTTTGAATATCTATCTTTCCATGTGTTTTTGAGTGGTCAGATCCCAGAAGAAGATCTTTCCTGAGACAAAACATTTTTCATCAGGGTGGAAAATATTGAGGAAGAATTTAAAATGCCAAGCAAATTTTCCACAGTTGTTTCAATTAGCCAGAGCCATCTGAAAAGCCATTTCAACACAAGAAAATGAAAACAGGTGGAAATACTCTTCTCCCTCAGTTCCATTTTAGAATTCTAGAAACACTATGCATTGAGAAAGATTAGACTGTCAGAAGAGATAGAATTTCTAGTTTCATTGGAGCCAAAACAGCTAAATGACAAAAATACCAGCAGGTTTATCTCCTGCTGCAGTATCCTTTCCACAGTAAATTCGTAAAAAGCAGCCAATCTTTGAGGACGTTTTGGCACTAGATGTATTTAATTAAATGTGTCATTTTTGATGGTATCATTTTTTTGTTTACAAATCTAAAATATATTATTTATAAGACAGCAAATGAACAGATGTGTACATGCGTGTGTGAACATGTTTTCCAATTCTTGGTCATTTTACTCTCTTGAATGCTAGAAATTCCTATAGTTGTGATCATCTTCACGATAAGCCAGTTTTGTTTTTTGTTTTTTGGCTCCCAAAGAGATAAAAATAGTTCTTCAGCCGTGGCTATTACCCTCCCCATAGGAATAAACGGAAATATTACTGTATCCGTGAAAGGAGCAAACACAGCATGATTTATACTAGATACAAAATACCATCAGTGGTAACTACATAACATTATATAATTTCATTAACACCTTAAACAATTTACTTAATATAGTGAAGATTGCTTTTGTATACCTAGGGGTTCAAAATTTGGGGCCTGAAGTATGTGTTTGAAATAACATGCAGAGTTTATCAAATTTCAGGTCATACCTGCATAGACAGGTGAATAGGCATTAAAACAGACAAACAGAAAACAAAACAAAACAAAACAAAAACAACTAGGTGAATTCCTAAGTGCATAGGTGAATTGTATCAATTAGGTACACTTAAATGTACAGGATTCTTAAAGGATCTAATTTTTATACTAACAATTATAAATACAAACAAGTCTCCCTTGTTTCAAATTTTAAGCAATAGAAGTTGGGAAAACCAAGGGATTATTCCAGGTCAGACAGCTAGTGGGATTATGAAGCCCCGGTTGTGATGATGAAAATGTATGTAGAGATGGGCATGATGATAAAGATCATGTTGGTGGATGAGATAATCATAATAGCTATTTATCATTTCAGTAAGTTATCTCATTGACTCCTAAGGTAGGTATTATTCCACTTATTTTGGTGCAGAGGGAGGTAAAACTCAGTAAAACTTTCCCTATCACAGGTAGCTAGCAAATATTGGAGCTGGCAATCAAATTTCAGTCTTAATACAAAGTCAGACCTTTTAAATGGCATTATTATTATTTCTAACACTTATGAGACACATCCCTATCTCGTGTACAGGTTGTGTTATAAGATATGGTATCCTAGAAATACGAAATGGATTTCTATCATATTAGGAAAAATTGGTCTGCAAACGGGAACATGAAGCAGTATTTTGAAGAATCTTCAATGCTCCTCTAATAATGTGTAGAATCCACTCTAGAACGTTTTCCCATATGTATTTTATTATTAGCATGTAATATAATTTCAGAATGTATGATGTACCTAATACCTCTCTAACCTGCTCCCACATAATAAGTCAGCCCTTAGGGCGAATATAATTAGTACTATAAAAATATCCTCTTTTTTCATACAAAGCTTTGTCCTTCCTAAGGCATGAGATTGAATCCTTTTTCTCTCTGTGGCGAAGCCCTGATAGCCCAGTTCAGTGACCCGTATGTAATGGAAAACCTGCATCTGGGGAAAGGTTGGGAGTGTAATACATGCCCTGAAGCCAGAGCACTATGGAGTCATTAAAGAACTAGCCAGATAGTCATGTGACTCTTGTTCCCTCAGTGCGTTATTTTAGAGATAAATAAAGCTTCCTTTTATGGATTGCTCCATTTTTCTTTTTTGGACATACAATCACTGGAAGTAAGTTGTAGAGACATGCTTACCGATGTTGTAAATAAAGGGCTATGAATATGAATATGGAATATGTTGGATGACAAATTTAAGAACCAAAAATATCTTCACCAAATGGAGCAATGTGTTGACTCGAACTAGATGAAATGCAATAAGAATGCACACTGGCAGGTTTAATTACCATTATAGTTTTGCTGCTTATTGCTTGTAGAAGGAAAAGCTATTGACATTTTTCATGACTTAATTGGCCAACATACCAATATTTCCCTTAATTCTATTTTTTTTCAGTGAATTCTTTGGTATTTTCTAAATATACAACCATAGATTGGTAATCTTCAAATGCTTATATTGTATGCCTTTATATATCTATAACTTTCATTTATGTTTCATATCTTAATTTTATTGTCTTGCAATTTCAGATTAAGGATAAAATATGCAAATAATATAATAAGAATCTGGCTTGTTTTCTCAGAAGTAGATTTCTAAAATAAGTTTTCTTTGTCCTTAATAAGTCCCCTTTATCTGTTCGGGTCATGTATGGTGCTAAAAACAGCGACCAGTTAGGTTCAGAGAGGTAGTCTGCAGATGCCTTATTCAAAGTGAAGACCACAGACCAGTGACAGTCTGTGAACTTAAGATCAGTACCTAGAGCTAGCCAGTTTGGCTCAGTGGATAGAGCATCAGCCTGTGGACTGAAGGGTTCTGGGATTGATTCCAGTCAAAGGTACATAAGTCAGTTGCAGACTGGATCCCCAAACACAGTTAGGGTGTGTGTGGGAAGCAATCTATCTATGTGTTACTCTCACATCAGTGTTTCCCTCTGTCTTTCCCCCTCCTTTTCAGTCCCTCTAAAAATCAATGGAAAAAATTTCCTTTGGTGAGGAGAAACAAAAATAAATCAGTCCAAAAAAAACGTAAGTACAGGAATTAAATGCAGGTGCTTAGAAATGTTACAGCAATTTGATCGAACAATTTTATATTCTTTGCACCTAATAATAAAACGTGTTGTCTTGCACTTTGTATATCTTCGTTTTCTCTTTTATTCTTTTGCTAATTCATTTGTATAACATTTTATGCAAATGGCAGTCTGCAATAATGTGCAAAATAAATGGGCCTTGATAGTTTAACAAGTGCAGCTGTATAAGGGAAAGGAACGGGATGGAGGTTGAGCTAAATGAAGTCTATGTTTATGTTTCCTCTAAGTTTCAATATTTTAATATATAAATAGTCTTCCCAGAAACTAAGAAGAAAGTTCTACTATTCTGAGAGACCCTGTGTTCCATTCTACTCAGGTCATCTACACTATGAGGATGTAGGTAGAAAGGATGTATGTGTATCCACATTCCAGAATCCCAGGCTGTGTTGTCCAGCCTTGTTATTTAGTTAATTAGTTTTTAGTTTTCTTTGCATGTTGGTTGAGCTTCTTTCTCAGTCCAAATCCCAAATCCACAACACCCAAGATGGAATATCAATAAGTAGAGAGACGAACTGAGAGTCAAATGCATTGTGCTTCACTAAAGGGCTGCTTCACTTGATCCTTATTTCCAGGAACCTTGCTCATGTCAGTGACCTTCAGAGCATCTGAAGGACAGAACGGTAGTCACGGCCTCATGTAGTATTTAGCTTGCATTCATTATTGAGCCATCTCCGTAACAAAGACGCATTTATGCAATCACTTACTTTTATCCTGCGAATGCATGGCATCTGTGATAAATGACTTTTAGTAAGGCTTTATGAATATTTTATAAATAATAAATGTACCAATCAAAAAATCTTTTCCTTTCAATATATTGTGCTAGTGTGAAAAATAATTAATAGCAAACAGAGAAATGGATGCCAACCTTCATTGTTACTCACTTGCCTTTTGATGTATGAGATCGGCCTTCATTGTTCACTGGGATGGTAGCAGGAGTCTGTGAGGTTCTCCCGATCCAGATAGTATTTTGAGACCTCATTGTGGGATTTTTTTTTAATGAAACATGATGATTCTATGTTCTCTTGATTTTTAATAGTAACTGTTAGATCTCCAAGTGCCTAGAACAGAGTCTGACGTTTGAAAAATTGTTTTAAAATTTGTTGGTTATAATGCCAAAGCAGGTACATTATATCAATTCCAGATGATGAACCTGTTGTTTTGGATATTTTAAATCTATGCTTTGAATCATATTAAATCTTTATATATTTTATAATAATCTATTTTAAATATAAGCATGTTTTACAATTATTTTAATAGTATATAATATTTTATAATAAATTTCATTTAAAATATGAATTTAATATTTAATAACTAATTACTCTTTTGTTTGTTTTAAGGAGAAATAATTGCTTTAGTGTGTGTTTCCTGTTGGTGGGGGAATAGGGGTAGGAAGGACATGGCACCAGTTATGTCTGCTCAGGGACCTTTGAGGAGTTTATTTAAAAACCTCATTTAATTCCCACCTGGTTCTTAAAGAACTAGATAATAATGAAATATTTGAACTCTTTCTCTTACCAGGGGTTTGTGAGAATCAATTTTATCATTTATGCGTTTACCAGAAGGCAAAAATAATGTTATAAACAGTCATCTTATTCTTAAAAACTAGAGGCCCATTGCACAAAGATTCATGCACCTTGGATATAGGTCTTCGCTCAGGTCCGAGGCTTCTGTCCTTGCTCTGGCCAGAGCCTTCAGCATTTGCTCTAGCCGAAGCACCGCTACTGTAGCTCCCTCTGCCCCCTGCCCTCCCCTTCAAAGCAAGCATCCCACCCTGCTGGGCCACCACAGGCCTGCATGCATCCTGCCCAGAGGCAGTGGGGCTGCCACCATCTTTGTAGGGTTAATTTGCATTCTCACTCCTGATTGGCTGGTGGGTGTTGCAAAGTGACAGTCAATTTGCATGTTTCTCAGTGAGATATCATGGCCCAGATGCAAGTTTGCTGAGGCATGCCTTTCTCATGTGTTTGTCCTTGCTGCCCATGGTCTGGGATAGGATATCTACTTTCTGAGGATCTTCCAGGAAAGAGTATCTGTGTTTTTGGTTCTCTTAATAGAGTGAGATAAATGTACTATTTGTAGCAATTTTGGTAATTCCAATCAGTTTTCTTTTTTTTTGGTGGTTCATAATAGACATTGTTATTTTTTTTCTCCACAACCTTCCTACTACAGCAGATAAATTGATATCAGGCATGATAATGTCATTCTCTTTGTCATAGGTTGGTTCCAGGATGTGAGGTATTAGGAAAAGAAATAAAAATCTTGTTTGTGGGACCTGTGGGAACAAAGGAAGGATGTAAATCAAATCGGTATCTGCTTTCAAATCAAGGTGAATCAGCCTAGTCTCAATCTGCTCAGGCTGTCTTAACAGAATGCCATAGCCTGGGTGATTTGGACAACAGAAATTTATTTTCTTACAATTCTGGAGGCTAGAAGTTCATCAGGGTGCAAACCTGCTTGGTCTCTGGTGAGAACTCTCTTCTTGGCTTACTTACCTTCTATTTGTGTTCTCACATGGCAGAGAGACTAGAAGAGCAAGCTCTGGTATCTCTTCTGATATGGGCACTAACCTCAACATGACAGATCTGGCCTCATTTCCAAATACACTGGTACCTCGAGATACGAGTGCCCTAACATACGAGATTTTTGAGATATAAGCAGTCGAGCAAGCGATTTTTGCTTTGAAATACGAGCAACATTTGAGATAGGAGTAATCTCGCGGATCGGCCAGCTGCACACCACCCACCATTTTACAGCGACTCGAGTCTCTCATAGTTTCCCATGCCTCAAAGTTACAGAACGGATTAAACTCGTATCTCGAGGTACCACTGCACTCTCACATTGGGGGTTAGCGCTTCAGTCTATTAAATTCAAGGGGACACAATTCAGTCCATATCATGCCTCATAATGGGGACATCAACATGAAAGGTGGAGGAAACTCCTATATCAATCAGTTCTGAACCCTGCCCAAGTATCATGCCCTTCATGTGTGAGCTATCATATATCCCATTTCATTTTTATCTATTGAATTTGAGTTTTCTTTTGTTTTCAATGAAGTGGTTACTTCTGATGAACTTAGTACGTAATCTCTACACCATCAGAGCGCTCCAATTCAAAATGGGCTCTTGTAACATAGCTTTGATTTAGCATGAGCAATTTTTCTACTCAGAAATCTTGGAGCAGTGGATGGAGTGGAGGATGCCCACCATTGGGTGGACTTTGGACATCAGGGACAGTGAGAAGTTTGATCATTTCACTGCAGCTTTGTTTAGCATCTGAAGCAGGAGTGGGGACACAAGATACCAGTTGGTAGTACACGTATAAGCAAAGCATTGGAAAAAATGGAAAAAAACTCTAAATTAATGGCCCTTACCATGTTTTTAACATTTCTACATTATGCTACATTTCATAAAGGAGTATTGCTCCTCCAAATCCACTCCATTATTGAATAATTTTATTTATTCTTCCCATAAAAAGACACTTCTAGTCTTAGCAAAAGCATCTCTGATGTTTTCTTTAATGGTTTTTTTGTTTCATTTTTTTTGTCCTTACTTTTCCAATTCCATGTTTGTTTTTATACTTTAAGGCCCCTAAACCTGCAATTTATTCTTCTGTATCTATATATATAGACACACACACACACACACACACACACACACACACACACACACTAGAGGCCCGGTTCATGAATTTGTGCATGGGTGGGGTCCTTCTGGGTAGCCTGCAGGGATCTGGCCAAAACCTACAGTCCAACACCACCTGTAGCTCCTACCTGCCACTCTTGCTCATCCCCATCAAGTCTCAACTGGGAGATGTTCTCACTGTTGCAGCCGCTCGCCAGTCATGAGCTCTGCATCTGCATCCTCCCAAGCGGAGTGGTCTGTGGGATTGGGATTGGTATCGGGCTGAAACCGGCTCTACGACACCTCCCAAGGGGCCCCAGATTGTGAGAGGGCACAGCCCAGGCAGAGGGACCCACCAGGACATGATCAGGTCAGGGAGGGACCACAGGAGGGCTCCAGGGCATGTCCAGCCCATCTCGCTCAGTCCTGATTGGCCAGACCCCAACAGCAAGCTAACCCCCTGGTGGTCAGTGCACATTATAGTGAGCTGTTGAGCAGCTTTAGCATATCATTAGCATATTACACTTTGATTGGTTGTTCTGTTGTTCTGCTGTTTGGTCTATTTGCATATTATCCTTTTATTATATAGGATATTTATTGACGAGGATTGGAGCCCTGACCTCTTGATTCATAGGTTGACACTAAACCACTGAGCAACACCAGCTGGGATCTGCTTCATATCTTGTGGGCAAACACCTAGTCATCCTTCAAGACCCTGTTCAATAGTTATCTCTTTGGTCTAGTCATCTTTCAATGAGACTTAACCCTAGATATTTCCAGAGGCAATGATATTTGATTTTCAGTGTTTCTGAAGTCATTTGTGGAACCACAGAAAGGATTTACTGCCTGTATTATTTGCTTATCTTTATGACTGCTTGCAATATAGAGTAATATCATGAGCATAGAGATTACACCATATTTATTTTTATAGGCTCTGTACCTGGAACAGTGATTTATAGATTTGGGGTTTAGCATCACCGTATGTTTTTTCTGCTTATATGGAGAATGATTAATTATTTGATGAATGAGTAACAGGAATGACAAGAATAATTTTTCTTCTTTATTTCACTCAGGTCAAAATAGTCCGAATGTTGTTCAAATGGCCTTAATTTTGGCAAATGAATATTCTTCAAATTTGTTGCATACATTTCTAAATATTCCAAAATGCTTGAAGTTAAATACCACTCAATAAAATAGTTTGAGCAGCTTTTAACTATATTCAGTAATGAATCTGTAGCAGTCTTTGAGATACTATATTGCCAAAGAAACTACTAATATTCCCAAGCAGCCCTCTAACCATATGCTGTTCTGCAAAATCATTCCAGAATATTCCTGTTCTGCAGTTTTCAGGGACTGCAAACCTTCCCATCTCTGAGGCAAGAATAAGAATCCATCCAAGTTTCAGCTTGCTTTGTGGTTATCTGTCCATACTACTTAAATATTGATATCACTTGATGCTCTGAAGTTTTTAAAACTATCATTTTCTCTGCCCCCAATGTCACAGAGAGTAATGCCTAAAATTTGTTCTGCTTATTGTACTGCTTTTCATTTTCTTTCCCATTAAAATATGTGCAGCAGAATTCAGATATCTTGTTGATAACATAATCATTTCCACAGAAACCAATTATGATGTAAACAAGGCTGAGACTTCAGGCAGGAGAATAAACCGCAGAAAATGTTGAATTCCAACCGAGACTTCTGTTTGTGCGCTATTATATTTAGCAACCAGGATATGGCTAGAAAAATCCAGCCTTGTTGAATACAGAGTGGGTTACATGATAGAAAATAGATTGTTTTAATAATTATTTTGGTGTAGTGTTATAAGTATTTCAATGTATGGCTTATGTGTAGATTTATGGTGGTTTTGATGATGAAGAGCATTGGGAAGGAAGGAAAAAATGGAACTTTGTCATCTTAAGAACTTTAGTAATATGTCATAAGCACAGTTTAAAGACTAATTGTCTAGTTCGGACTATTCGTTTTATAAATGAAGAAATGAAACCTGGAGGATATTCTATAACTGGCTGTAGGCAGACAAGTAGGTAGTAACAGACCAGAACAAGAACTAGACTTTCTAAGGCAATTTTTCCCTATCAGTAGTTTTCTGAGCTTATATGACACGTTCATTTGCATAACGTTTTTTCCATATCCAGATCATTTAATAAAAAAAAAAAAAAACTGAATGTTTCCATTCAGAATAAAGACAGAAAATGTAAACCTGAGAATAAAGTACAACTTAAAACATCATGTATAAAATATGTTTAAACAGTTTGCTCATGTAACATGTCAATTCATGTTTCTGTGAGTCTGGGGACTTTGGAATATTCCTGACATTAGCAAACTAGTATGTATTCTTTATAGAAATCAGGACATTATTTAAGATAAACTTTTGGCAGTATAGTTGCATAATACTAATGTGAATTCACTATTTTCACTATATTAGGATAATTTAAAATGGTGTAATTTTATAGTCCAATAAAAATATGCAGTACTTACATGTAAATGTGTGTGTGTCTGTGTATGTACAGTAGATACATTATAGATTACATATTTTGCCATTTCTTTAGAGTGTGTATGTGTGTATACTCAGAATGAAGAGCCATAATGATACAAACTTCAAACATAATTTTGACTGTCTGCAAGTTTTCTCTTAGGTACTGCATTTAGAAACGTTTATCAATTATTATTTTTGTGAATCTGCTATATTGCTGGAATTCTAATTTTTTTTGAGATTTTAAAAGGAAACAGGTCATGTCTCTTCATCAAGGTGGTGATAGATCTCATCTTACTCAATCCTTCATACACAGTACTTTATTTATTTCATAGATGAAATATGTGAAAATCTATACAATATGCCCTGTGGAGTTGGGACGATTAATAATATTATATTTAACTACTGTACACACATATACACATACATTTCATTGCATCAAAAAGAAAAAAAAGAAAGAAAAATATAGGTAGTTTATTTTTCCAGGTTAAAACATCCTCAGGCTATTTATAAACCATCTTTACTGTGAGAGTTCTTTATTATGTCTCTCTGGGGGACTGTGAACTGAAATTTACATGTAGATTTATATTTATAACTGTGTTATGCAGATTTTAGAATTGTTAGGTTTTATTTAGCCTTAAAGAGTCAATGTACATCTGTTTAGAAGATGATTACAAAGATTTTTGTCTTCCCTTCTGCCCTGGAACTCAACACCTTTTTATCTTTCCCTCCAAACTATTTAGCAGATATACTTTGTCTGATTTTTTTTTAATATATTTTATTGATTTTTCACAGAGAGGAAGGGAGAGGGATAGAAAGTTAGAAACATCGATGAGAGAGAGACATCAATCAGCCACCTCCTGCACGCCCCCCACTGGGGATGTGCCTGTAACCAATATACGTGCCCTTAACAGTAATCGAACCTGGGACCCTTCAGTCTGCAGGCCGACGCTCTATCCACTGAGCCAACCCGGTTTTGGCCTTTGTCTGATTTTTTATAGAAATGTTGTTTATGTAAAAATAAACAACACTGCCTTATGGAACTCTACACATGATACTCTCTTAACAGGGAAAGCCTTTGGCTTCCTTAGGGAATATACTAGAAATCAGGGCAGCTCTATGTTTCACAGGCTAAGATGAAAAAAAAATAATAATAATCATTAGCCTTGGGTGGATTTAAGCAAATAGGTCCAGCAACCAGTCTCCTACACATGCTCAATTGAATATTCAAATTGTAGCAACCTTTAAAACTTGAATTGAAGTGAAACTAGAATTTTGTGCAGTTTGAGTAGGTCCATACATTTAAGATATTGCTTTCGAGTTAAGATATAGTATGCTGATTTTATCGCATATTGCTATTATTGAATTATCTATGAATAATCAAGGTATCTGAAGAGGCTACAGAAATTTTTAGTAAAATATAGTTTTTAGAGCCTTCTAAGGGGAATAATATTTCTGATCTCACAAGAGTTTTGGGTTTCCGCCACTGGCATTGTGGTAGTTTTGCTTTTAATAAGAGGGGGTTCAAAAGTAGGTATTTAAATCCTATTGAAACTATTGTTTTCTGTTTGTAGGGGAATATTTTAGTTATTGAGTTGAAATTCTCTAAATTCAAATGTTTTCCTGACCCCTAGCCAGCCTCTTAGAGTATATGGGCACATTTAAAATATCAAGAATATTAAAATTCCCTATGCTCCCAGTTGGTATGAAAGTAAGTCAGATGGTTAATAATCACCTCCAAAATGGAATCCCATGGAAATATAAATACCAGCCTTTCAGTGTCTCAGGTAGCTCACTATCATTAGACTTCTAATAATATATTTTGGGTGTTTTACAGTAAAAGACCTGATTGTGTTCTGTGTGGGTGTGAGTAATCTTTGACAGACTTTAAAAGAGGGTGTGTCTGGCACATACACATAATCCTGGCATAATCTCTCTCTGCAATGTGGTGGGTCTTCTGCTTCTTCACCTTCTGCCTCAAAAGTAGCTGCAGCTCATCAGAACTCCATTCACAGTAAATCTTTCTGGAACCCTTCAGGCTGCATAAATGTCCAGCATTGCTGTTATTGCCACTATTAGTGGGACTTTAGTTAGAAAGGCAGAGGGAAGGAATCGTTTGACTGTATTAGCATGCATTGATTATACATTGACTTTGAAAAACTGTATCTGCAGGAAAAACGGTCAAGTTCATGAGTTAGTGAGCAATTGAGGGACAGAAATCTGGCTAAATAGAAAGGGATGATTTGCTCTTGAACAAGCAGTTAGTTGGTTCTACCTGGGAGGGAAACTGACTGTCTCTTTCCTCCATATCAGTCTGCTCCTGGTTTCGTAAGGGACTGTCACACAAAAAGCAATCCTCACCAACTCAGAAATTTTTCTTATTTTACCCTTCTGTACCCATTGAATAGATGTGGGGCCCCCAAATTACAAAATAACATGGAGGAGGTATAGTAGGTGAAAGAAAACAAAAGGGATGGAGCTGTTTTAAATGTGTTCTTTTATCATTCCAGGAAACTTTGAACCTTTTCTGGCATCCATTCCTCACGTGTCCACACTAAGTGGACTCTGGCAGTCTCTTTAATGGGGACGTGACGTGTCTTTTGTCAGGAGAGAAAGGAAACTCTTTCCTGCATTATTCTACTATTCTCTAAAGGAACTGGAGTTGGAAAAAATGAAGGCCAGGTCGAAGCCATCTATGTGTTGTGACATACTTCAGCTTCCATGCACTTTGGGATGATTATACATTATACTAATTAGCATTTAGATACTTAAGGCGACTTGTACCTGCTGTTATAGCCGGCATATGACTGCTGTGAATGCCAAGTTCTTTTGTCTCAGAGGGGAGGGAGTGAGTTTAAAAGTCAATTTGAGATGGCAGAACTTAATTTGACAGGGGGAAAGGAAATAGGCATATATTAAGCCATTCATATCTTTTTTAAATTTTTTTTAAATATATTTTATTAATTTTTTACAGAGAAGAAGGGAGAGAGATAGAAAGTCAGAAACATCGATGAGAGAGAGAGAGACATTGATCAGCTGACTCCTGCAAACCCCCCACTGGGGATGTGCCCACAAGCAAGGTACATGCCCTTGACTGGAATTGAACCTGAGACCTTTCAGTCTGCAAACCGACGCTCTATCCACTGAGCCAAACCGGTCTCGGCATCATCCATATCTTGATAGCTTGCATAGTGATAGCCGTTCCCTTTTGTTGCTGAATGACATTTAATTTTATTTACTTTCCAGTTTGGCCAACCACAGACTGGGTGAGTAATTGTAAAGAAACTGATTTGGGGCGGTCTCCTTTAATAAATGAGATAATAATGGCCTAGCAGGTTTGGCTCAGTGGATAGAATGTTAGCCTGTGGACTGAAGGGTTCCAGGTTCAATTATGGCTGAGGGCGCATGCCCAGGTTGTGGGCTTGGTCCCCAGTAAGGGGACATGCAAGAGGCAGCCAGTCATTGATTCTCTCTCATCATTGATTTTTCGGTCTCTCTCTCCCTCTCCTTTCCTCTCTGCAATCAATGAAGAAATATATCCTATATACTAAAAGCCAAATATGCAAATCGACTGAATAGTGGAATGACCAGTCGTTATGACACGCACTGACCACAAGGGCGCAGAGGCCTAATGCAGGAGCTGGCCCCAGGTGGTCAGTGCCCTCTATGGCAGCGCTAAGGAGCAGTGAGCCAAGCAGTAAGGAGCAGAGAACAGGAGGGCGGGAAGGAGTGAGGGGTCCCAGGTTGCGAGAGGCACAGGCTGGGATTAGGGCCTTCCCAAGTGCATGAATTTTGTACACTGGGCCTCTACTATGTGAGATACATATATATAAACTAGAGATAGAGATAGAGATATATATAAATATATATATATATAAAGATATATATATACACACACACACACACACACACACACACATATATATATATATATACACAGTGGTACCGCGAGATACAAGTTTAATTCGTTCCGTAACCTTGAGGCTTGGGAACCTATGAGACGCTCCAGTCTCGGTAAACTGGTGAGTCGTGTGCAGCCCGCCGATCCGCAGGATTACTACTATCTCAAATGTTGCTCGTATTTCAAAGCAAAAATCGCTCGCACGATGGCTCGTATCTCAAAAATCTCGTATGTTAGGGCATTCATATCTCGAGGTACCACTGTGTATACATATATATAAACTAGCGGCACGATGCACAAAAATTGTGCCAGTCTAGGCTTTCTTCCGCCAGCTGCTGCCACCAGCTTCCCCCAGAATCCAGGCTTCCCTCTGGCCACCAGCAGGTGCCAGAGATCCAGGCTTCCCTCTCAGCCCAACTTCCTTATGGAAATTTGTCCAGTCTAATTAGCATATTATGCTTTTGTTGTTATAAACTAGAGGCCAGGTGCATGAAATCATGCACTGGTAGGGTCCATAGGCCTAGCCTACAATCAGGGCCCTCTTCCTCACTGCTGGTAGCTGGCCTCACCCCCCACCGCCATCCACCTGGGTTCCCAGTTTACCAGGAGGCGATGGGAACCTGATGGTCAAGGGGAGGGATTGAGAGGCCCCACCACAGATCGACCTCTGAGTGTGGGACGACCAGCGGAGCAGGGGCTTTGGCCTGGTGCCTCCCGCATCCCCTGCCACCCACAACGGTTCCCTGTTCACCATGTGACTCTTGGAGCCTATTCACCATGAGGGCTGTGGTGGGGGGGGAGGGACTAAGAGGTCAGCTGTTGGTTCAACTGTTTGCCAGTCCTGTCCTCCTGCTGCCACCCACCCCGGTTCCCTGTTCACCATCAGGTGAAGGGTGCCTAATGGCTGAAGGAGAATCCAAGAGCCTGGCCATTCCCACCTGCTCACTAGCCCCACCCCTGCCACGGGTCAGCCATTGTGTGTGGGGCGACTAGCAGGGTCAGGGCTTGGCCTGGTGAACCCACATCCCCAGCCACCCATCCTGGTTCCCCATTCACCATCTGGTGATCGAAGCCTCAGATTGGGGAAAGGGACCAAGAGGTGATCAGTGCACCTCATAGTGACTGGTCAAGCAGTTGTTCCGATCATTCTGCTGTTATGGTTGCTGGGCTTTTATTATATAGAATGAAATCCTGGACTATTTATTCTTTTTTCATCAGCCATTCATCATTCATACCTGGGTGGTTTGGCATGGTGAAAGCTTTTGTTTTTATAAACTGAGGTTTTAATCTGAGAAAAACACTGTGCCTTTTGCTGGTACTCCCCAGTCCCACACAAAGCGCTATGCAAACTCAAATTTGTTCTGTGTCTATCCATTTGCCTTTTCTGTGCGTTTCACATAAATGGAATCACACACTATGTAGTCTTTTGTATCTGGCTTCTTTCACTTAGTATACTATTTTAGCAGTCCATCCCTGTTGTAGCATGCAGTATTCTGTTCCTTTCTGTTCCCTTTTACTGCTGAGAGGTATTTCATTTGATGCTTATACCACATTTTCAGGAGATGAGCTTTGGAGTCTTTCTAGCTTGGGCTACTATGAATAATGCTGCAATGAATATTGGGTACATGTCTTTTTACAAGCGCATTATTTCTTTTGAATTCTTAATAGTATAGTGGCTAGGTCATGTGGGAAGTTTATATTTAACAACATAACTGCCAAACTGTTTTCTGAAGTAGTTGCATTGCCCTGGCTGGTTGTCTCTTACACCAGAAGTTTCAGGGTTCAATCCCGGGTCCGATAGTGTATGGGAGGCAACCAATTGATGTTTCTCTCACACATTGATGTTTTTGACTCTAAAATAAAACATAAAATAAAAAACACACATATCCACGGGTATGGATTAAAGTAGCTATAAAATAAATAAACAAATAAGTAAATAGAGTACTTGTATCACTTTACATTCCTACCAACGATGTATAAGCATTCAAGTTTCTCAGTGTTCATCAACACTTGTTTTGTTTTTCACTAAAAGGGATGCTATCATATCTCCTTGAGGTTTTTAGTTTATATTTACCTAATGACTAAAGATGATATTTTAATGTGCCTATTAGCTATTCATATATCTTCCTTAGTAAATTGCTCATTCAAATCCCTTTTATTTTTAAATTCTTTGTTCATCTTCCTATTAAGTTGTATATGTTCTTTATCCAAGTTCTTATCAGGTAGGTGATTATGAAAATGTACTTTCCCGCTATGTTGCTTGCATTTTTGTTTTCTGATTATTCTTTTGAAGCGCAATCGTTTTGTTTTAATAAAATCAATCTATCTTATTTTTTTTGTATTATTGGATCTGCTTTTGTGTTATATATAAGAACATTTTCCCAACCCAAGGAAATAGACTTTCTTCTATTTTTTTTTTCTTGTTGAACTGTTAAGAGTGGTAGTTCTTATATTTAGGTTTGTGATTGATTGTTTTGTTCATTTCTGTATTGAGTGAGATAACAGTTTAAGTTTATGTTGTGGACATACAATTATCCCACAACTAGCTATCAAAGTCTTAGATGTCTCCTTTCAGAGGTCTTGATACCTTTGTCAAATCTTAATCATAAACATAAGAAATCTCAGGGTTCTGACTTGGGTATACCCGTGGATTTTGCTTTACATTTACTGAATAAAAGTTTCCAGGGAAGGGAGCAGAATTTGAGTGGCAGTATGATGATATCAAGGCACAGATGCTAGGTCTGCTCAAGGAAATGCTAAAGGTTGCGCTAAACCATACAATTCTTGCATCAAAGGGTAGTTCTACTGAGACAAATGGAGTGGACTCGGCCAGAAAAACCTGGAAGAAGCAATGCATCTTACCTAGCAGGGGTCTTTGAGATTCAGGGATCCTGGCGATTTGGAAGGACCTGAAAAATTACCTGCACTTTCCCTTATATAGAGAACGCATCCTTGGTCTCAGAAAGTTTTTCTTCTCCTTTCATTACTTCAGAAAAAGAGTAATTGAGGAAAGGGATATTTCGAATAGCTGCCACCTGGATTTCCCTTCAGTTAGATAAATATTGTGTCCGTTTTCTGCTTATGCAGACATATTGGCGGGCGAGTTTTCTGAATGAGGCAAAAGCTTGATCAGGTTGGCGGTTCTCGTTCTAGGCCATCATTCATTATACCACCACGATTTATCTTGGGACAGAGACGGCTGCCATTATGCTAGTCTTGCATTAAGGTGACCGGTGTAGACAAGACTCAAAGAAACAGCAGTCTACCAGCTGCTGCCCTGTGGCCCATCCAGTATTACCTGCTTTTCCCTTATAGACATTATCATAAAGCAACTACATGCGTTTCCACTTATATGTGAAGAGACATTAAAAGACCTTGACAGCCAACACTGTAATATATTTTGCAAGAAGTTTGATGAAAAAAGAAATGTCCAATTGCCCTATGGAAACTAGTTCTGAGAGATTTCTCTGTTTAAAAGTCATTTCCAAGTTGTTCTCTAAGACTAGACATTTCCCCAGGTATTTGCAATTAAGCGATCTTCTATAACTTACCTTAACAGGAATAATTTTCATTTAGAGCAGTGGTTCTCAACCTGTGGGTCACGAACCCTTTGGGGGTCGAATGACCCTTTCACGGGGTCGCCTAAGACTATTGGAAAACACCTATTTCCCATGGTCTTAGGAACCAACACACAGCTCCTCGGTGTAGCAAAATGTAGAAATGTAGTTTACTGTTGTCATATGAAGACTGTTACCCATGCTATACCACGATTCAAGACAAAATTTCATTTATTTGTAATTAGAAATAAATATTTCACAATATATAATTACATATTATTTTTGTGATTAATCACTATGCTTTAATTATGTTCAATTTGTAACAATGAAAATACATCCTGAATATCAGATATTTACATTACAGTTCATAACAGTAGCAAGATTACAGTTATGAAATAGCAATGGAAATAATTTTATGATTGGGGGTCACCACCACCTGAGGAGCTGTCTAAAAGGGTCGAGGCATTAGGAAGGTTGAGAACCACTGATTTAGAGGTATTTTCTATGGAGCCCTTTTCTTTTTATATTTTAGCTTTTTTCTTCCTTGTTAAACAATCTTTATTTTTTAAAGTGTTACATACGCCCCCTTTTTCTTCCCTATTGACCCCTTCTAGCCCACGCCCGTCCTCCCCCATCCCAAGCCTTCATACACTATTGCCTGTGTCCATGGGTTGGTGGCTGGTAAGAGATCAACCAAAGAACTT
>JAAGEH010000043.1:7997199-8231954 GCA_011751065.1 Lasiurus cinereus | reverse complement strand
TAGATATAGATATAGATATAGATATAGATATAGATGATATAGATATAAATATAGATATAGATATAGATATAGATAGATAGGTCTTATAAATGAATAAGGATGTGAATTCAAGGGCTACCATTGGGAACTCTCCTTGTATGCAACAGAGCACCCACTTCTCAAATTAATTTTAAAAAAAAAGGTGGGGGGAGGCAAGTGGTGTTGCTCAATGGTTAAGCATTGGCCTATGAACCAGGAGGTCACAAGTTTGAATCCAGGTCAGGGCACATGCCTGGGTTGCAGGATCGGTTCCCAGTCGGGAGCGTGCAGGGGGCAGCCAATCAATTATTCTCTCTCATCATTGATAATTCTATCGCTCCCTCTCCCTTCCTCTCTGAAATCAATGAAAAAAAATATTTTTGGAAAAAGGAAAAACTTCAGTCAAAGCAGTGTGTGAAGAGCCTCTTGATATCTGCTGTGGATCTCTGACAGGAAAGGGACATCTGGTTGTGGTTTGCACATTTGAACTTGGGCAACTTCTACTGTGTCTGCTGCTCTCTGATCTCAGTGGAGAGCTGAGAGTGAAATCCAGGCAATCTGTTGGCACACAGATGGAGAGCGACTACAATATTCTTCTTTTACATTCCAGTTTATTCTGGTTGCCTCTAGTGACTTAGAGATAAGGACCTGCCATTTGCACTCCCAAAAGAAGCAGATGAAAATCAGTATGTTTAAAGTGGCAGCAGGCCTCAACTTTGATCCCTTTGAGCTTTACTTACTGCTTCATCAGTTGGACCCAGGTCTCTCATCCAGTTTGACTGAGAAACTCCTTTACATTCACTGCTACTCATTTAGTGAAGCTGCATTAAATAGTTTCGGCTACATGTGTGGAAAGCAGCCTATATTCTTTTTAAAAAAAATATATATATATATTTTATTGATTTCTTACAGAGTAGAAGGGAGAGGGACAGAGAGTTAGAAACATGGATGAGAGAGAAACACCGATCAGCTGCCTCCTGCACACCTCCTACTGGAGATGTACCCGCAACCAAGGTACATGCCCTTGACCGGAATCGAACCTGGGACCCTTCAGTCTGCAGAAGCAGCCCATATATTCTAAAAAGAAGGATATGTAATTATTAGTGTCACTCCTGGGAAGTAAAAATATAAGTCCTTTAGAACACACATAATCAAGGAGCACTGATAAGCCATGCTTTTATAACATGCTTCTTTTCTTGATGTCTATCTGACACCCACAGAGATGTTCAGTTAATGAGGAAAGTGAATGTCAAATTCTGGGCTGAGCTGATGGCATTCCCATTGAACTTGATGGGATGGTTGCTACAGGAGATATTGTTGTTTGTTTGTTTTGTGGCTGCCTCTTCTTCCCAAAGCTCATAATTTATGGCCTACATCCTTGCCACAGATGGCCGGTCTCTTTAAAACTCCTACTACTGCCCTAGCTGGTTTGGCTCAGTGGCTAGAGCATTGGCCTGAAGACAGAAGGATCCCCAGTTCAATTCTGGTCAAGGGCATATGCCTGGGATGCGGGCTCCATCCCCCGTAGGGGGCATGCAGGAGGTAGGTAATCAGTGGTTCTCTCTCATCATTGATGTTTCTATCTCTCTCTTCCTCTCCCTTTCTCTTTGAAATCAATAAAAATGTATAAAATAAATAAATAAAATTAAAAACTGTTGAGCAACATATGTTACTTAAAAAATAAGTAAAAGAATTGTGAGTGACAGAACAAGATGGCCTTCCATGAAGAGTAACCAGAGCCCTTCTGGAAAAGCATCCAGAAGAAGTGCAAGGACATGAATTATTGACCTCAAAGTAATCAGAAATGAGTATATATATCAAATGTGATTAAAGAAGTAGGGAGGGCAGGTATGTAATGCAAGAAAGAAGGAGTTGTACTATGAATTCCAATATTCACTGGGGTAGTCTGGCATGGTATGCTACCCATCCATGTTGATACAATTTAACCCTGTATGAAATCAAGAGCTCTAATACATTGAGTAAATGCTTTGAGAAATTCTATGGAACTTTAAAAATTCAAATAATTTTTAGGAAGATTGCATGAAAAAAACGCACTCTCTGTAAACATAATGTGCTGTATTAAATATATATAACACACTTTATATAGTCTCTCTCTGTAGAGTCTAGGGGTTTGCCCTAAGCTTTCTGTTCCCTTTCCAGCTTCCCCCCACCCCCCTCTCTCTCTTAGACTCTCTTTATCCAAACATTTTGCAGAGAGAACAGAATCCTCTGCAGATGTGTTGGAAACAAATAGGTCTTTGAAGGCTTCTCTTGCCCTTTGGTGCTTCAGCCTTTGATTATCTTAAAGTTGGCAATTAGTGCCCCATTACACACGGAAGCTGCTTTTATGAAGAGTGGAGATTAAATTGTGTGCTGGGATGGTTGCCATTGGAGTGCTATTCTTTGTTTGTAATGCCTTATCACCTTCATATTTTTGTGGCGTAGATCATAGAGCAAAGGTATTCATTTAGCTTCTCAATATGGATGCTCTGACAAGAGCTCTTTGAAAGCAGTAAAAATTTGGTAACTCTTTAGCAGAGGGCAATGGTTATACTGACGGCTTACTTTCTTTGCTTAACCTGAACTCTAGTTCATAAGGCATTGTCATTATTTTATTGTTATTGTTATGTTATGTTTAGTGCTGGTATTCATTAAGCACTCATCATCTATTGATATATTAAAAACTGCGTAAAACTACCTTTATCCCATAAATGAAAAGAACTGAGCCAGAGAGTTTGAGTCAGAGGCCTGTCACATGACTAGTAAGATTTATGACCGGTTATATGTAATTTCAAAACCCATGCATTTTCTTTTTTTTTAACTATATTTTTATTTATTGCAGAGGGAGAGAGAAAGAGAAACATCAATAATGAGAGAGAACCATTGATCAGCTGCCTCCTGCACACCCTACACTGGGGATGGAGCCCACAACCTGGGCATGTGCCCTGACCGGGAATCGAACCATGACCTCCTGATTCATAGGTTGACATTAACCACAGAGCAACGCCAGATGGGCAAAACCCATGCACTTTCCATTATATTCAGTTGCAACCAGTGTAGATTCATAATAAAAGTGAACATCTTTCCCATGACATTTGATATTTGTGGAATTTAATAAACTTTGAAAGGTTGGGACATATACTAATAGAGAAATATAAACAAATGTTACATTGGGCAATACTTGTAATACAGGAGTTAAGGATAGAAAGTGAAATAAGAAAGAAAAGGTACATAAATGTTGGAATTAAACTGTTTTATTAGTAATTATTACTGTACTCTGTAGGGTTCATAACATTTACAATGGCATCTATATATGTGATTTTCTTGGAATTCTAGCAAATTGGATATTATCAAACCAATTTTATATACGGGGACATTGAACCCCAAGGGACATGAGCAGCCAGCCTAAAGTAGATAGCAGTAAAATAGTCACAAATATATTATGTAGACTTTATGTATGTGTTGTATGCTTTGAGGAAACAGTTGTAAGCAGGATCATCAAGGATGTGCTTACATTCCTATAAGGGAGGATGGTTTGGCAGTTATTGAATGTAATAAGCTGGAAGTATAATAAGCATGAACATGTCAGGAAATCTTAGCTGCTATGAAGAAAATGAAGCAAGGGTTTGGAATAGTGACTAGACTTAGAGGCACAGAAAGCAGAAAGGTTTTGGCGCTTTAGACAATAGAGTTGAAGTCATCTTTGCTATCACCTGTGGGGCTGAGCAAAAGAGAGACATTTTCAAAAGCATGGCATAGCGCCTCTCTGATGCAGGAAGAAAAAGCTCAAATACCCAGAGGAAAGAATCAAAGGATCTGTGCTCAGGAACTAAAGGCAAACTCTGCATTTTAGAACACAGAGAACACAATTCAAAAAGGTGGCAAAGGTCAGATTACGCAGGGCCTCTGGGCATATGAGAAAATATTGGAGTTTATTCTGTTTTACCTCCTTCCGTGTCTTCATTTTATTCTGCTTGGGGTGTATAAATGAAATTGGATTGGTTATATGTAATTTTAAAACCCGTGCACTTGCCGAAACTGGTTTGGCTCAGTGGATAGAGCGTCAGCCTGGGGACTGAAGGGTCCTGGGTTTGATTCCAGTCACTGGCATGTATCTTGGTTTGGGGCACATCCCCAGTAGGGGGCGTGCAGGAGGCAGCTGATCGATGTCTCTCATCAATGTTTCTAGCTCTCTATCCCTCTCCTTTCCTCTCAGTAAAAAATCAGTAAAATATATTAAAAAATAAAATAAAATTAAAAATTAAAAATTAAAATCAATAAAATATATATTAAAAAAAAACACCTTGCACTTTCTTGGAGAATTTAAATAAGAGTATGGTATTGTCTGATATGGATGTATAGCAAAATTACTCTGAATTATAAACAAGTGTGTAGGAATGCAAGGAGATCATTTAGGTAGCCATGGTAGCAATATAATCAAACCATGATGGTGACTTGGGCTAGAGCAGTGGTTCTCAACCTTCCTAAGGCCGTGACACTTGCATACAGTTCCTCATGTGGTGGTGACCCCCAACCATGAAATTTTGCTACTGTTATGCATCGTGATGTAAATATCTGCATTTTCCGATGCTCTTAGGCGACCCCTGTGAAAGGGTCATTCGACCCCCAAAGGGGTCTCGACCCACAAGTTGAGAACCGCTGGGCTAGAGTGATTACAGTGGCATTGAAGAGATTTAGGTAGATAGACCGGTATATGGAAAACATAACTGAAAAGACACTTGGATTGATTAGGTGTGGGGATGAGGGAAATTAAAAAATGAAGAATTACTTGGGTTTGGTATAAACCAGCAGATACCTGGTGCTACTTACTGAGGTTGCAGAAGATGAAGGAAGAGGCAGATTTCCAAAATGAGAAGTGAGAATTAGGAGTGCTATGCAAGATATTTTGAAATGCTTATTAGACATCTAATTAGAAATACTGTACTTAATAAATGAGTCTAGCCTCAGAGAGAGATCTTGGCTGAAGAAATGTGGGAGTCATTAGCACATACATATTACTTAACATTATGAGACAAAATGAGATGATCTTGGGTGAGAGGATACATAATGAACTGATGAGAACCCGGCACCAAATTGTAAGTAAATCAATGAGTAAAATATATATTTTACAGAAAAATTACTTTAAAAAAATACAGCAGGGGAGGGAAATAATTAGGGCTTACAGATGGGGAAATGTAGAAAAATTTTAAACTACAAACAAAAAAATAAAACTACAGTAAGAAAATAACATTTGAACAAAAAGATGAAAGAAAGCAATACTGAGAAATACAGACATCGATGTGAAAATTAAATCCAGCAGAGGGAACTGTGAGTGCAAAGTTTCTAAACCAGACCAAAATTAGAAAGTATTTCCAGGAGGAGAGAGAGAGAAATGGTGTCAGATGCTACCGGTAGGTTAGCTCTATGGAGCAAGGTTTCTTGATTTTGGCAAGAGCAGCTCAGTAGAGTGATGGGGAAGAAAGCCTTGTTGGAATGAGTACGAGAGAGAAGGGGGTGCGATTTATTGTAGATAGAGGATATAGAAAAATTTTTTGAGAATTTTTTCTATAAAGGGAAGCAGAGAAATGGGAAGGTAGCTGGAGGCCAATGGAGTTCAGAGAGGAATTTTTCAAAGACAGAACTCTAAAGGTATGTTTGCACAATAACTGGGGATTATCCAGGGGAGAGAGTAGAGTCCTTGAGGAGGGGAGAGAGAACTGTTTAGTGGTACCTCGAGATACGAGTTTAATTCGTTCCATAACCTTGAGGCATGGGAAACTATGAGATGCTCGAGTCGCGGTAAACTGGTGGGTCCTGTGCAGCCAGCCGATCCCCATGATTATTTCTATCTCAAATGTTGCTCGTATTTCAAAGCAAAAATCGCTCGCTTGATGACTCGTATCTCACAAATCTCGTATGTTAGGGCACTAGTATCTCGAGGTACCACTGTAATGTCCCTGAAGAATGAGAGAGGCTGAGAAGTGATACACAAGTGGAGGGTTTGGTGTAAGAGAAATAGGCAGATCAACATAGCCACATGATGTGTGTCTGCGGTGGAAGCTTGGGAAAGTTCTTTCTGCTGGAACCTCTTTAGCAATAAAGGAAATACATTATCAGCCAAGAGGTTGGAGAAGATTTTAGAAATTTGATGAGAGAAGAGAAGGTAAGAAACAGTCCTCTAAGTGAAAGGACCAGAAATATAGGATTGTCAGGAAGCCCTAGATCCCTCTGGAAGTCAGTGGATTCAGGGTGGGTCCATGAATTTTTCCAGCTCTGCTCAGTTATTCATGGCAGGATGGGTTATGTTCTGGAGGGACAGAGAATGTTCCTTCTTTCAGGAAAGCTTTGGCGAGAGAGGAAAATAATGCATGAGCAGGGAAACAGAAATTACAGACTGTGCACTAAGTACTATAATGTAATTACAAGTTTCTCAAATAATGCTGTATCCTTTAACACCTTTTGTTAATAACATTGATGGGAACAATGTTTTTACATTCTCCCTCTGTCTGTGTGGTTTTAATTGGTACTCCAGTTTCCTCCTACATCCCAAAGATGAGCATGCTAGTTGTATTGGTCTGGCTAAATTGTCCTGGTATGAGTGAGCATGGGTGTGGGTCTGAGTGGCCCGAGGATGAAAGAGCATCTTCTTTAGGGTAGGTTTCTTTCTTATATCTGAGTTTCCAAGACAGAATCATGCCATCCTTGATCCTAAACTGAAATAAGCAGGCCAGAAAATAATTTTCTTTCTTTTTTTTATGAATCTTTCTTAAATGTATGTGTAGTTCCCATTTATTTCAATGTTGAATATTAGAAGTGTTTTTAGATCTTTATTTTGAAGTTTAGTGATGTTTTTGTGACCAAAAATATGCTGTAGGAACCTAATTCTTATATATATCAATTATATCAAATATATATCAATTAGCTTGTGGTAAAATTGGTTTTGTTATATGCTGTTTCACCTGAAGTCTCAATTTCAAAAACCTCCCCCAATGTTAAGTAAGGACTGATAGAATCTACTTCAGATGCAGTAGGAGTTTGGAGTGAGGAGAGTAAGAACTGAGGTTGACTTGGGTGGTGGGTAAAGAAAACTGCACAGAAAAATGAATGCTTAAAACGTTAATAAGTAAATAAGGGTGAAGAACATATATTTCTGAAAAGGCTTATATATTTAGGATCTCTTAATTGTCATTATCATTTTGTTCAAAACCCAGATAGAAAGTAGAATCTTTCCCGGCTCCATGGCTCAGTGGTTGAGCTTCAGTCTATGAACCAGAAGGGCACAGTATGGTTACTAGTCAGGGCATATGCCTGGGATGCAGGCTCTCTACCTAGTGTAGGGCGTGCAGCTAATCAATGACTGTCTCTCATCATTGATGTTTCTCTCTCTCTCTCTCTTGCTCTCTCTCTCTCTCTCTCTCTCCCCCTTCCTCTCAGAAATCAATGCAAATATTAAAAAAGGAAAGTAGAATATTTAGTAGTCTGACAATAGTAATAATAAAGACATAATAGTATTATCAAATAGATGGTAAGAAGATTTATAACATATAATATGATATAGAATATAGCATAATTTCATTACTTTGATTGATTACTCTTATTTCAATGATGATTACCTGGTGAGCACGGTGGTGTATTTTTATTACTTATCACCTCTCATTCTCACAAACAAATTTACCTAACAGCTATCATTACTCTTCCCGTTTTAGTAATAAGGAGATCAAAACACAGGTTACAAAGTCACTTGCCCAAGATCATAGTCCTGGAATCAGCAGAAATGAAATTCAGACCCAGATGTGTGTGGTGCCTGTGCTCTTCCAGATAATCAAAAACAATGCCACGGGCATGGTGTGGGCATAATCAGGACCAGAGGTCTTTATCTGTACCTTTAAACGTGGGGTTGAGCCGTATGATAATATCTAAAATACAGCTTTCCCTCAAGGTCCTGTACAAACAGAGTGACATTTTGTGTTTCCTGCCACATGCTGATTTTCCCAAGTGAGGAGTTCAATGTTGAATTACCTGGAACCCTAAGTTCCACAGAAGAAATGACACTCAGGCCAGGAACCTGCAGTCCTGGCTAGTTGACAGTATTTATGACTTCAGAAGTTGACTCTGTTTGCTCTTTGCATGGAGATTTTAACTGTGTCACAGAAAGGGAAGTCTTTAAGACTTCTGTCCTGTCCGAGAAAGGTTGGGATTACACATCGTATTTGTTTCTTAAGCAACAAGGTCAAGGGTGGGATTTTCTCTCTGAATCAATGGCATTGATATTGAGAGAGGTATCAGAGAAGTCAATGAAACTAATGCTCTGTTCACAGTTCGTTTATGTCCCTCTGTCATCACAGATAGATGTTTATGGTCACAGGGGTGATGATAAAAACCAGAGGTGGGAGCCATTCCTGTGGCCTGTCATAGGACAAGTGGCACCAGCAGGTTCCAGTGTGAAAATGATATGTCCCATTTTCTGCAAGACCTATTGAAATGCACCTCTAACAGACTGTGAAATTGAGTCCTGCTGATATTGGCAACGTGTGATTGTATTCGAGAAAGCTCTGTGAGGGTGGGAGAGTAGTTTTTGAACAGACTGTGAGACGTATGCTGAAAGATAGCTGGATATTTTGAAAACAATCACATCGAGTTTTGTTTTGTTTTGTTTTTTAAGTGGTTGAAAGAAAATCAAAAGAAGAATAACTCAGACAGAAAAAGTTCAGAAACATATTATTTCACTCATATGAAGGATATAAAAGTGAAAGTAGCAAATGAACAAACAAGAAAAACAAAACTCATGGAGTAGTTATGATAGTTATGAGGGAGGGGAATGGTAAGGTTGTAAAGGGTGTCAATTATATGTTGAAGGAAATGATTTGACTTAGGGTGGTGAACAAAAATGGGATATATAGATGATGTATCATAGAATGGTACGCTTAAAACCTATATCATCTTATTAACCAACTAGAGGCCCAGTGCACAAATTCGTGCACTGGTGGGGTCCCTCATGCTGGCGATGGAGGCTGATCAGAGCCACTGAAGGTTGGCCAGCTGGGGGAAGGGCTGCAGAAGGTTGGCTGGCTGGTCACAGGAGGTTGGCTGTGGTAATACACTGACCACCAGCGGGCAGCTCCTCCATTGAGCATCTACCCCCTAATGATCAGTACACGTCATAGCAACAGGTCGACTGGTTGTTTGGTCACTCCATCATTCGGTATCTTAGGCTTTTATATATATAGATGTCACTCCAATAAATTTAATAAGAAATAACATAGAAAATGAAAGTATCTATTTAGGTCATTAAAATATAATATAAACACAGTTATCTTTGATGAATTCAAGGAAAAATAAAAGACAAATTGTTTATCTTACCCAGCTTAAACAACACACGTCTCTTCTTATTTTTTAATCATGTGTATTACCAAAGGAAATTTTCAATTCAAGGCTGGCTTCATTCATATCTGAAATATGCCTGTCTCTCTAATTGGATAGAGCTATGTTTCTGAGAAATAGTGATCAATCTCGTATTAGTATCAGATACATACATTCTGGGACTAAATGAAGTAAAATGACCTTTGTGAAAATACATACAAATCTGTGACTCATTCATAATTGTATATTGTGATTTGGGCACATTTATATAAAATGACTGTAACATTTATGATCTCACCTGTTTTTCCAGAAATGTGTATTGCTCCACTAAGAGACATTGTATTTCTACTTTCCTTAAAAAAAAAAAAAAGCAGGTCTTTGTGACTACCTTAGAATATAGACTGCTATGGAAGCAAGGTTGTTATTTCTGAGACTAAATTAAATAGGGGATATAGCTTCTGCTGGGTGTTATGATGACAAGAAGAGGAGTTAGATCCTGGGTGGACAAAGCTGGGAATGTCTCTCTCCAAAAGCCATTTAGGCACCTACACATCTTGATAACTAGAAAGGGTAATACTATCTAATGAGTTAATTGTGCATTTTAATGGATTTGTTTTAAGTGTTTCTTTTACACAGTGCAATGCTAATCAATTATGGAAGTTTTCAACTACATAAGAGTTTTTACACTTTGATAAGCTTTTGAGAGAGAGAGAGAAAAAAATGATCTTAAGTCATCTGCAATATTCCCAGTGTTCTCTGTTGTAAAATCTTTGGATGAAGTAATAACTTGGGAGGCTTGAGAATCAAGTGGCTTATGATTTATCCAACTGAAAATTAGATTAGTTCAAGTGGGTAATAATAATAATAATAATAATACATGGTTAGGGAACATGATACACAGTGGAGGAATAAAAAGGAGCATTTTTTTCCATTTCCATGAGCCTGAGAGAATGCTTATTAGCCAAGTGACTGATGTGTTACTTTGAGTGGTATCGTTAAACACGTGAAGAACAAGGCTGGTTATGAAACTACTTCAATTAGGTGGTACACCTCCCAGGCTTAAAGAATAGTTAGATCACTAGAAAGTCACATTCTATAAGCATGTTTTAAACCAAAGCTTTAGACATATTCTTGTACTACTGAAATATTTTGTGTTCTACTGAATATGTTTGCATTTTAATTCAGATAAAGATGCGATCAGTGCATCAACACAGTCATCGAATTATAACCAAATGGAGCACATTAAAACGTTTAGTATTTTCAGTAAAATTAGGGGGAAAAACAAAGGAAAGGGAAATAGAAGGAAAAGCATGTAATAATTAAAACTAAGTTTTGACCCTAATGGTTCGGCCCAGTGGATAGAGGGGCTGCAGACTCAAGGGCCGCAGGTTTGATTCCAGTCAAGGGCATGTACCTTGGTTGCAGCCACATACCCAGTAGGTAGTATGCCGGAGGCAGCTGATTGATGATTTTCTCTCATTGATGTTTCTAATTCTCTATCCTTCTCCCTTTTCCTTTGTAAAAAATCAATACAATATATTTAAAACAAACAAACAAACAAACAGCAACTAAGTTTTGATCAGTTACCTGATTTTTTAAAATTTATTTTTTAGTAGTGGCAAAAACAAACAAACAACAAAAAACACAAAACAAAACATATAGGCAATCTAGAATTATTTAAAAAGTAAGTATTTAAGAGATAGATGAGACATTCATTGGATTCATTGGATTTAGTTGAGAAAGGATTTTATGTTTAGCAAGATAAAACTACACCTGAACTGGGCCTGGTTTTTGTTTGGCTAGTAGTTTTTTGTTTGTTTGTTTGTTTGGGTTAAGGTGCTGGATATCATGTTTGGACAAGTTTATGGGGTTTAAACACTGGTTCTCCCCCATAGCAAGAATGTGAAATTAGGACACATTTTTTAAATTTTTTTTTCATTCTTCTATTTCCTCGTAAATAAAATGAGGATAATAATATTTACCTTATAGAATTGCTGAAGGATGAAATGTGTTAATATGTGTAATGTGCTTTCAACAGTGCCTGCCACATAGTAAATATCATAGAAATATTTATTTGGTAGTTTCGCTGGTTATAGAATTTTAAGTTGGAAACCATTGTTTTCTTCCTTCAGAATTTTGAAGACAGTGACCATTTTTATCCTAGGTTTTAGTATTTTATTGAATTCCAATGTCATTAAAATTCTGGCTTCTTTTTGTGTTCATTGCCTTTTCTCTTCCTCCGTCTTTAATTTTTTTATTTTCCCCCAGGATCTTGAAATTCACACACACACACACACACACACACACACACACACACACACAAAGGTTTTTAGTGTGAGCATTCTAAAACCACTGTAATGGGTACTATGAGTGGCCATTAAATGTTAACATTAATGTGCTATATTTCTGATCAATTGAATTAATACGTTGATAATTTTCTTTCCTCCATGTTTTATTCTTGACACTCTACAACTGTTATTATTTAGATATTGATTTTCTGGGATTTATTCATTTTTTTAAATATTTTAATTGATTTTTGGAAAGAGGAAGGGAGAGGGGGAGAGAGAGAGAAACATCAATGTGAGAGTGAAACAGCGATTGGCTGCCTCCTGCACAGCCCCTACTGGGACTCAAGCTCTCAACCTGGTTATGTATCTTGACCTGACTCAAGATCTCAACATGGTGATGTGCCTTGACCTGAAATTGAACCAACAACCTTTCAGTGCTCAGGATCATGCCCATCCAACTGAGATACACCAGCAAGGACTTGGGACTTATTCTTAGAATGTTCTTACGTATTTCATTTTCTGTATATGTTCTATTCTCCATTCCAAATCTTTACTTGGCCATATTATATACTAGTAATTATCAATCTATGAAAGATTCTGAAAGTATTGCTGCTATATAGTCAGGACCAAAGAAATAATAGCTTTCTCTTCCTCTTTTTCTTCTTCCTTCTGTTGCAGAGTGATTATATATTTCAACTCCATAATTACTACTATGTCCAAAGCAATATGTACAATCTCTGGGTTTAGAAGCAATGTTTTGGTTTAGTAGCCTGTTTCTGCATCTAGTATATGTGCACCTCTATCCTCAGTCTAAGGAAATATGAAACAATCTAAGGGGTGAAATGGAAAGGTTTTTGTTTTTCTTCATGGTTATTTACTAAAAATCTACTATATCATAAACTATTAAATTGGCTTTCTCTTAAAGAATTGAAACAGGAAAAAAATAACCATATAAGATAATATTAGCCTTTTCTCATTTTTACAAACCAGAACTTGAAGGTCCAGGGAGATAGTACAAGTTAGCAACTAATTTCAAAAACAGGATTTGAACTGATATTTCACCCTCAAAAACCCATGCTTTAATTTCTACACAGTGATGCTTTGACACAAACATGAATTTTAAGGACAGTTGACAGTACTGCAGAGGGAAACCCAGCTCATTAGGAGTATCTGAGACGTATTAGGCTAATGTGTACAGTACGAATCCTTTGAGCAACTGCTATGTACCCGACACATAGCCAATCTCCTGAGGTGTACAGTTGGCCCTGATTTGAAATTGTTGTGATGTACCTGACTTCCCCGACACTGTTCTGACAATGGAATGTAGCAAGATAATTTCTACTAGCTGAAATTCTCACTAGGGAAGGACAAAAAAAAAAAGATGCAAGCTTATTGTTTTACTTGGGTACAGGGACTTTTCATTTCTGTGAGTGCAGAGAAAAATGAATGTGGTGCTGAAAAAGCCTGGTGGATATGTAATCTATAGTGCAATCCTCCCCATGGCCAGTGATGTATTTGAAATATATTTTCCCCATGTGGCAGAGTGACATCTCATAATGCAAATCCCCCCTTCTTGACTTCTTAATAACTTGCCATAAAATAAAATAATCTTCATGTATGTGATTAATTCAGGCATGCCGTATTTTAAAGCTGTGAAGATTTTTCATTTATTTATCTACCTATCATTCTATTTACTCCATCAGTTTTATGTTGGACAAAATGAAATTACATATACTTCTTCGCTATCTGCGACCTCAAAAATGATAACAGCATATGGTTCAAAATAAAATATATTGAATTCTGACAGAAATTACTGAGAGATTAAAAATGTATTGGACAAAACCATAGATAATATGAACAAGAAGTTTAAATTATTCCCCTTACCCCCATATATACAACAGAACTTTGTTGAGCATCTCTACCTCTGGTCTCTAAGAATACAGTGGTAAACAAAATAGATGAAGTCTATGACTACATGGAGGTTCAATTATTTTGGAAAAATAAAAATATACTTACACTGTAGAGTAAGAAAGGCATAACTGCCATAAATTGGTATTGGAGTTAGAAAGAGAAGGATATGCCCTTCTCAAAGAAGTTTCAAAGAGATTGTCTGGAGAAGATGATTCTAGCTTTTTCTTGGATTGGACAGGACCAGTGAGGAAATACATACCAGGTGGAGGGAAGTGTATATATGCCCAGGTAGGTGATTGATTCTTATGGGACATGGTTATGAGTACTGTACACAAATCACTTCATAGAGTATAGGTATTGATTAAGGGTGTAACATCTTTGTCCACAGTGGGAACTCTCTTTGGCTAAATGCTATCTTCAAAACGTCCCCAACAGAAAGGGATCTCTTTTTAGATATATTTTTTCCTGATTTCAGAGAACAAGGGAGAGGGGGATAGTGATAGAAACATCAACGATTAATCAATCAATTAGCTCTGTCCCACACACCCTACCCTGGGCATCTAGCACAACAACCAGGCAGACTTTTCTTAGTATTTATATAGATTTCCCCAAAAGTTTCTTAGTTATTGAACCTTGTTGGGCAGACAAGGTAATGACATCCTCATAATCAATGGACAAAACAGAGAAAAAGTAAGAGGACCTAGAAAACATCAATGCAATTAATTAGAGAGAAAAAAAGAAGTCAAAGTTCTGCACTTAGACTTTGTTCATTTTTGTCAATCTCTTTTAACAACAAATTTAAAATACTTATATATGCCATTATTTTAAGAAAGTTTAGCATCATAAAATTAAATCTGATTAAGACTGAGTTTTGATCAAAATCTTAGTTGTATGGGACATGTCATCATTTTACAACAAGGCAGTCTAAGACTCGGAGGATTTAAACGTTGTGCCCAAAGACACTCAGGGAAATACGTGGCTATGCTAGGATTCAAATCTAGGCCAGTGTGACTACAAAGTTATTATCTTTTAATTCTTTGCTGCTGCTGCTGCTTCTATTGAAAACAAATAGATAACATAGAACTTCTCTGACTAGTGTTTTAATCCACATTTATAATCACAAAATAATGTTAAGAAATGCAAAGCTAAACATCACCGAGTTGCTTGTGATAAAATAGTCAAAAAAAAGGATAATTAAAAATGTCCATTAAGAGGACATTTATGAAATGAATTATAATAAGTCTATGTTGGGGTAGATAAGAGATCAACCTAAGGACTTGTATGCATGCATATAAGCATAACCAATGAACACAAGACACTAGGGGGTTAGCGTATGCCTGGGACGGGGGGGGGAGGGGACAATGGGAAGATATGTTTACATGTAGCACATTAATAAAAAAAATGTTAAACATAAAAAAAAGTCTATGAAGTAAAATATTACATAATCTCTAAAAGCTGTGAAATAAGGCCATATAAGCTGATAGTCAAAGATTGCTAGGATTCATTGCTAAGTATAAATAAAACAGAGTGATGTGTGAACAATGTGATTTTATTTTGCAAAAATTACATAACACTGTGTTTGTTTGCAAGTGTGTGCAAATTCTTGAAGCATGTTAAAAGAAATTGCTAATGCCAGTAATATCTGGGGATGGAGAGAGAGAAAATTTTACTTTTATTATGTATCTATTGTCTGATTATTGATTTTATTAGATATTGTTACTTGTATAGCTTATAGAAAAATATCTATTACTTGTATTTTTTATATATTTTATTGATTTTTTACAGAGAGGAATAGAGAGAGATAGAGAGTTAGAAACATCGATCACCTGCCTCCAGCACACTCCCCACTGGAGATGTGCCCACAACCAAGGTGCATTCCCTCAACCAGAATCAAACCGGGGACCTTTCGGTCCACAGGCTGATGCTCTATCCCCTGAGCCAAATCGGTTTTCGGCTGTTACCTGTATTTTTAAGAATTAAAATTAGATAACATCAAATGAGAAAACTAGTGCCTAAGAACACTCAGAGCTTCCAAATCCCATGTTTGCAATCTGAAAACCAACTTATTTTGAACAACTCCAAGACACCATTTCTCAGCCAAGTTCTGCTGTGACCAAAATGCAGGACGATGTCACATGTATGTAAAAGAAATGTATGTTTATGTAATGTTACTTTCAGAGTAACAGCTGGGTCAGGGAGACTTGTCGAAGGCTGACACACAGCATATGGCCTCACAGGTTTCTTGAATCCTGCACACATTGCATCCTTGGCAAGGTCAAGGAATGGCACGAAAGTGGTTCATTCAACTTTTGTGATTGATATGCTCTATAAGTCAGCTTCTTTTTTAAAAAATATATTTTATTGATTTTTTACAGAGAGGAAGGGAGAGGGATAGAAAGTCAGAAACATCGATGGAAGAGAGACATTGATCAGCCGCCCCCTGCACACCCCACACTGGAGATGTGCCCGCAACCAAGGTACATGTCCCCGACCGGAATCGAACCTGGGACCTTTCAGTCCGCAGGCCGACGCTCTATCCACTGAGCCAAACCGGTTCTGGCATAAGTCAGCTTCTCGTTAATGCAGACCCGAGCCCCGGCCCTCTGTTTAGAGAACAAAGACTCTTTCATGTAAGCAATGTGACTCCTGCATATGTTGGGGTGGAGAGCTGAGAGTACAGATTGTAGACCCAATATAGGGGTCCCATTGTTCAGTCCCCAGTGGCAATTTTGGAGCAAAAGAAGTTTTTAATTAATAATAGTATCTCTAGCTCTGAGCTCTACTCCTCCACATTTTTAGGAATTTAGCTAAATCAAAATGGTAATGCTCTAATTTGTTATTTGTCATTTAGATGGAGTGTAGTGTTATAGAGTACATTTTCTGTAGCCAGCCAATACCGAATCTCTATCCCCAAGAATCTTATCATCATCTGAACACATTTTTCTTTTTGGGGCAAGCTAATGGTAATCGAGTTTCAACATTTTATTTGTAGGTAATTTTAATAGAAGCTACAGGATCAAGATTAAGTGCCAATGTCCTGAAAAGTATTTAATAGCCTCTTAGAGTAGTGTAAGATAATTTTTTATACGTTTGGACCCCTTTTTCTTGTCTTTTATAGATAAGATATTCTTTTTTCTCTCTCTAATCTACTAACTGCATAATCTCTGAAACATAGATCCGCTGTATGCATAGCTTTAATGGCTTTACATATAGCCAGAAATCTCCAATATTTATACATTTACTTAACCAACTAAATTTCCTACCATCGCTCTATGACCAGATGATGCCATCTGTGAGGGACTGATTTGTGAGCCACATCCCTGATAAAGAATATATCAGGGCTCTGTTGCCTTAAATGCACCAGCCATTAAAACAGAAAGCTTGTGTATCTAGAAAAAGAAAGTTTTTTTTTAATTTGTTTTTTTTATTTTATTTTATTTTTAATTTAATAAATCTTTATTGTTCACATTATTACAATTGTTCCTCTTTTTCCCCCAGAGCTCTGCTCCACTCGGCTCCCACCCCATCCTCTACCCTTACCTCCCCCCCATTGTCCTCATCCATAGGTGTATGATTTTTGTCCAGTCTTTCCCTGCATCCCCCTCCCCCCTTTCCCCCTGAGAATTATCAGTCGACTCCCTTTCTATTCCTCTGATTCTATTATATTCACCAGTTTATTCTGTTCATCATTTATTTTATTTTATTATTTTATTTATTTTTATTTTTTTTAATATATTTTATTGATTTTTTACAGAGAGGAAGAGAAAGGAATAGAGAGTTAGAAACATTGATGAGAGAGAAATATTGAGCAGCTGCCTCCTGCACGCCCCCTACTGGAAATGTGCCCACAACCAAGGTTCATGCTCTTGACCAGAATCAAACCTGGGACTCTTCAGTCTGCAGGCCGAAGCTCTATCCATTGAGCCAAACCAGTTTCGGCGTGTTCATCAGATTTTCAATTCACTTTATTTTTAGATTCACTTGTTGATAGATATGTATTTTTTGTTTATAATTTTCATCTTTACCTTTTTCTTCTTTCTCTTCTTAAAGAGTACCTTTCAGCATTTCCTATAATACTAGTTTGGTGTTGATGAATTCCTTTACCTTTCTTTTATCTATATAGCTCTTTATCCGACCTTCAATTCTGAATGATAGCTTTGCTGGGTAGAGTAATCTTAGTTGTAGGTTCTTGCTATTCATCACTTTGAATATTTCTTGCCACTCCTTTCTGGCCTGCATAGTTTCTCTTGAAAAATCAGCTGACAATCATATGGGTGCTCCCTTGAAGGTAATTAACTTTTTTCTTGCTGCTTTTAATATTTTCTCTTTGTCTGTTGCTCTTGGCATTTTAATTATGATGTGACTTGGTGTGGTTCTCTTTGGATTCCTTTTGTTTGGGGTTCTGTGCGCTTCCTGGAGTAAGTCTAATTCTTTCACTAGGTGGGGGAAGTTTTTGGTCATTATTTCTTCAAATAGATTTTCAGTATCTTGCTCTCTCTCTTCTTCTGGCACCCCCATAATTGTGATGTTGGTACACTTGAAGTTGTCCCAGAGGCTCCTTACACTATCTTCATATTTTTGGATTCTTTTTCTTTTTTCTTTTCCAGTTGAGTGTTTTCTACTTCTTTGTATTTCAAATCTCTGACTTGATTCTTGCCTTTCTCTAGTCTGCTGTTAGGTCTCTGTATAAAATTTTTTATTTAAGCCAGTTTATGTTCAATTTCTAGTTGGTCCTTTTCATCTTCTCGAGGATCTCAATAAATTTATCTATCTTTTCTAGGAAATTCTTAAAAAACAATATAACTGTGGTTTTAAACTATATCCAGTCATTTTTTTTCCTCCATTTCTTTTGTTTCTGATCTGTTTCTTTGTCTCCACATTTTCGCTATTTCCTTGAGTTGGTAGAGTAGTTTTGTGTGCTAGTTGTCCTATATGGCTCAGTAGTTCTGCCTCCCCAGTTACCTGAGGTGGACACTCTTGGTGCACCCCTTTGTGGACTGTGTGTACAGCCTTGTTGTACTTAAGTCTTGATTGTTGTTGGTATCACTGGGGGAATTGACCTCCAGGTCATTTGGCTGTAAGGATCATCTGTGTCTATGCCAGGAGAACTTCTGTGCTGGGGACAGTCTTATGGACAGGACCTGCAAAATTGCAAAAGCTTGTGGGCTTGGCTTGGATAGGGCGGAGTCTCAGGGCTGAGCAGACCACCTTGGCTTCCCGTCAGCCCTGCCCTACTCAGCCCCTGGTTCTCAGTGTTTCTTGTAATTACTGCAGCCTTCTCTGCACGCACTCATGCTCATGGACCTCCAGATCTCTACCTTTCACAGCATCCCCTGAATTTCCATGTACCCCAGGGACCTGCATGAGTCTGGGTTCCCTCTGTCTCACCCAAAACTGGGCTTCAGTGCAGTTGGAACTGGAGTTCAGTGCAGTTGGGAGGTTCTGTCTTCTTCCTGCTAGAGAAAAACAGAGGCATTATCAGCAGTCAGTCCTCTCTGCGTGCACTTGCGCCCGCTTCCAGACCTCTGCTTTTCACGGCTTCCCTATGTTTTCGTGCACTCTTCCCTTTTCTCAATAGTCCAGACTCCCCCTGTATGAGTCTTGCCTGAAATTGAGGTTCAGTATAGTCAGAACTGGGGTTCAGTGCATTTGGGAGTTTCTGTCTTCCTCCCACCATAGGAAGCCAGCTAGGCACTCAGCCACCCATCCTCTTGACATATGTATCTTTGTACCTCAGCTTCTTGCAGCTCCTCTGTGTCTCTGTGAGGCCCTCTATTTCCTTTTAGTTATAGAATTTCTATTCAGCCACCTTTCCTGTGGTTCTGGATGATGTCCATTCTGTCTTTTAGTTGTAGTTTTGAAATTGTTGTGAGAGGCAGCAGTTTAGGTGTCTCCATCTTGCCGCCATCTTGGTTTCTCCTGTATTTTATTTTTTTTAAAAGATTTTATTTTCATGTTAGAGATCTCATTTAGGAAAAGATATGAAGGGAATAGGGAAGGATGTAAGGTAATAGAGAATTAATAGGGAAGGCTGTAAGAGTGTTTTTAAAATACATTTGACTCTTAAACATGAGTTTGAACTGGACCAGTTCACTTATATGTGGATTTTTTTTTCAATATACATACAGTCAGCCTTCAGTATCATTTAACTATGGATCAAAAATACATTTTCTATCCACAGTTGAAAATTTGCTGTTACAAAGGGCTGATTCTATGTGTTGTTCTATGCCATTTTAAAAAGGTATTTAAAAGTATCCTTGGATTTTGATATTCATCAGGTGTCCTGGTACCAATCCCCTGTGCATACTGAGGAATTACTGTAGTCAACTTTGGAGGGAATGAAAATCTGTATGTGAATTTTCTACTGTGCAGAGGCCTCGGTGCCTATAACCCCTGAACTGTTGACGAGTCAACTATATATTCCAGTTACTTTATTTCTACTTAAAGAATTATTTGTATTTATAATAGACAATATAAAAAGTACTTAAAAACACAAAGAAATTGAAAAATACCTATATTCTCACCATTAAAATATACCCAAATCAAAAATATTTTGGCATATTCCCCTTTAAATGAGTACCATATTTACTGGTTAAGACCATAAACTTTATTTCAGACTTCCTGGATTCAAATCACAGCTCTTTCACTTCATAAATGTATAACTTTGGGGAATCTAGTTACTCTGTGCTTCAGTTTCCTCGCTTGCAACATAAGGGCACTAGTGGTACTGACCTGATTGTTTATTTTTTATGAAGATTAAATAAGTTAGTACATGCACAGATTTTCAAATTATGATAACCTGTTACATTAATAGGATTTGTTGTTGTTGATAAACATGATGGGACTATAAAATACATTAATAGTTTGAAAATCCTGTGCTATTTTCTTCCAATTGCCTAATCAAAAATGTTTCACAATTGACACTGCGTGTGAACTAATAAGTTTTAGTGGCAGATGCTAATAAAGCTTACTGAGGAGTATATTTTAATTGCTTTTTAGAGCCCTTGAAACTTTTAAACAATAATAACAATTACATTATTTCTTAAGTGTTTTTGAAAAACACCTTGACATTGGACGTTTTGGGTTAATTCTTTCAAACTTGAAAGAGATAAAATGCCTAATAGCTCAAGTATTCTTACACCTCTTCTTTTCAACTTAAAAAATAAATAGTAATTTTTAAATCATTAAACTTATTTTCTCATCAGCCCACTTGTCTACTTACCCCTTACAAACCTAATATCATTGGTGACAAATGAATGTAACAGTAAAAGGAAATCTTATTTAATTCATTCTTTGATTTCTTCTTTGAAAGCATCATTATTAATTTTATACTTATTCTAAAGGATAAGTATAATAAAGTATGTCATATCCACCCATCCTCTACTCCCTATAATCAAATGTTGGAATAGAGCTGAGGCTAAATGTGTTTGGTTACAAGCTGGCAAAGAAGCCAAAAAATTTTAAATTATTGCTTAATGCTTGATTCTTACATACGTGCAATCTCTAAAAATGACTAGCGATTTAGAGCTATTTGATAGAGTAATGGTGAAAAAAAGTTAGCTCACCAAAGTCATCAAAGGGGAAAAAGAAAACCAGAGCTTTATCAGATTAAATAAGACTCATGAGGTTACACAGTCTTATGTCCATGTTTTGAATCACCACATTCTGTTTGACTATTATAACAAACAGGATGCTAACCCACCCAATTCTCTGTCCCAGAAAGAAGAGAAGGTTGTCTCACGTGTAAAAAGTATCTCTCTTCATGGAGCAGCATTATCTTCTTCTAACCCCTCTCCTGCCCTCGGACTCCCATCAATGAATTAGCAGACTGACTTTGTGAAATATGGTTGTGTTTCATAAATAAAAGACACACTATCTGGATATTCACTTTTCAAATAATCTTTCAACAAGAACGTAACTCTTCGGTTGGTTCTCAACCTTTAGCACAAGCAATATTTCTTTTAAGTGTTTGATAGTGACTATAAAATTTTATGGAAAACCAAGTTGTATTTAGAGTAAAGAGCCCATGTGTGGGGGATGATAATAATAGTTTGAGCAGCCCTATCCCTTATTCATCACTTTCTCTATATTTTTTGGAAACAATACTTCTTGTGCTCCCAAGATATAAAAACAGGCAGAAGTAATTCAATTACTTGATATAATAACTTCCTAACTTTTTTTATGTGTGAAAGACAGACAAAACACTACTGTGGAAGACTGTTGTAAAGTCATTAGATTTTATTAACACCATTTAATGCTCTCCTAGACCAGTGGTCACAAACTTATTAGTCAACAGAGCCAAATATCATCAGTAAAACGATTGAAATTTCTTTTGAGAGCTGAAAACCAACTTCTGCCCATGGGCCATGAAGTTTCAATTGCACTGTACATGCATGCCCATACATGGTATTTTGTTGAAGAGTCACATTCAAGGGGCCAAAGAGCCACATGTGGCTCACGAGCTGCAGTTTGCTGACCACTGTCCTAGACCAAGGAGTTTTGCTTTATTACTCAAATGTAGCCATATGCATTTTATTCCCTTATGCAAGAGTGCTCATGCAATAATAAACGCTGGATGGGGTAAGAAAATATCCTATATAATAAAAGCCCAGCGACCAAAACTGTGAAACAACCAGAACAACCAAAGACCAGAAAGAACACCACCATGGCCCCTTCCCAGGCTGACCCACTCCACAGTGGTTAGGGGTACCCATAGGCAATGTGATAAAGTGTGAGTTTGATGGGGGAAAGTTGAAGAAATAGTGGGGAAGGTCTTAAGGGTCTGCAGGGTTGGGGTGCTCAGCCCAGAGTAGGTTTGGAGTGTGCTGGGGAAGGAAGAGAAAGATCCAAAAACGGCTCAGCACAGTACCTTTCTCATTGAGAACTGGGATGGTGCCGGCGTGGAATGAATGGGTGGTTGTTTCATGAGTGTGTTTGGGACGGACATGTTTATGGCAGTGGCAGACCTCCCGAAACTTCACTAGTTCCAAATAGCAAACAGCTACCAACATCAAAGAACAGAAGAATCCTCTCCAACTAGAGACCCTGGACATTGCTACGTGACTAAAGGAAATACCATTTTAAGGAAGAACTAGAAAAACCAGAAGTATGCGACCAGAGGATTGTGGGATTGTGAAGGATGCCTGGGCGCCTACAGCTAGAACATGAGCCTCTTATTGCACATGTACACAGCACTATAGACCTCAATCTTGCAGTATTTGGATGTGACTTTTGGCAGGAAATTATTTCAGTTGAGGTTTGCTGTTCCCTTGCCACAAGGAAGATCAGAATTAAAGGTTTCATTTGTTACCTTGCTTTGAAGCAGAGGAAAATGGAATAGTGACAAATAAGAAACTTTGGAGATCAGAAAGGGTAGTATGTCCAGACTGTTGAGAGCTCTGAATTAGAGTTTAATTGGGATAGAAATCCTACTGATAGCACCTGATGCCTGAACTCTGAGCACTCTAATCTTAAGTTTTCCAGTTCAAGTTTTTGGAGATAGTCTATTACAAATTACTGGTTGGAAAGTACAGAACACCATGACCTTTTGTTCAGGCTGGATCCACTCCCAAGGGAGCAGTTAGGGGTGATCAGGCAGGTAGGCAAGTGGTTAGGGGCTATGAGGCCGGCATGCAGAGTAGTTAGAGGTGATGAGGCAGGCAGGCAAGTGGTAAAAGGCGATGAGGCAGGCAGGCAACTCGGTAGGTGATCAGGGAGGCAGGTGAGTGGTTAGGGGCAATCAGACAGGCAGGCAAGCAGTTAGGAGACAGTGGTTTCAGACTGTGAGAGGGATGTCTGACTGCTGGTTTATGGACATCCCTGAAAAGGTCCCAGATTGCGAGAGGATGCAGACAAGGCTGAGGGACCCCTCCTCCACCCCTACCCCCCACCGTGTGTACAAATTTTGTGCACTGGGCCTCTAGTCTTTAAATAAGACTCATCTGAAATAAGAGAAATGAAAGCCTCACAGCCTTTCATCAAATGGGCCCTGTGAGACAAAATTCAGATTGCATTGGGGTAATTTTCTAAACAAAGCCAGACCCCTGATTAAATACCTTGAGCCTGGGCTTCCTGTGATTCTCACAACTAATAGAAGCATTGTGGCATAGTCTTATTAGCCTCATTGGAGTTGTAATTAACCACTGGAGAGAAACAAAAGTTTTCTTAAAAATCCATTATGATTAATTTTCTAAGGATGTCTTGGAAACCTTAAGGAGGCATTAGTAGTCTGCCTATTTATAATTAACAAATCGAAAGCACAAATGTGTTTTCTCATCAGGGACTATTTAAATGGAAAGCTTTGTTGATGTGGGACTTAAATGCATAGGTTCTAGGCTCCGAAAGATGGGTCCTACAGAGATTTTAGGACAGTGCAACGTGTTCTCCTGATGAGGTATTCTTCTCATTACTTCTTTTTGAAGCAGTCATGAGGGAAAATTGCTTTGATTTCCTTTGGTCCAAAGAGCAAGTTAATGGGAGGACTTTGGCTGCATTCTCAGCTCAGAGAGAATTATGCAGCCAATGCAGACACAGCAAAAAGGAATTAGCTCTTTAGTTAAGTGTTGAAATTCAGTTTCTAAGCGTTTATATTTGGGATTTTGGGGTCACCTCAGCCAGTCAAAATTAGACTTAAATTTGTACAAATTGAATTAGTTAATTATCATAGAAATCATCCATGTATTTAAGCTGACGAGTAATATAGCATTCATGTCTATCTAGAACTATTTATAATAATAAAAGTGTAATATGCAAATTGACCAAACGGCCAAACATTGAAACGACCGTCTGGATGACCTTCCGTACAAGGCCAAGGCTACGAAGGCCTACTCTTGCATGAATTTTGTGTATCGGGCCTCTAGTAAGAACATAAAATCATATATTGCAATAATTCTATTTTGCAAACAGTACCTTCCAAAGAGAAGTCATTGCCATTGTAATAACTTTGCCCCTGCCTCGAATTTTCTCCAGGCTACTGCTGGAATATTCTTTAAGGTAAAAATGTAGTGCTATCAATTCACATTATGACCCCTAAATGACCACTACTCCTTTCATTATTATGTAGTAAGAGCCAGTGTAATCTTGCTACTATTATAGATATGATTTTAATCCTTTTTATTTTCTAATGTTATTCCAATATGATAAATTATTTAAAAGGGGATTTAAAAATTCATAGACAGATAAATTATGGTTATTACCAGAGAAAAATGGGGGAGAGAGTAGGTAAGAGAGGGTAAAGGGGGTATAAATGATGATGTAAGTAGATTTAACTTGGGGTGGTGAACACACAATACAATATACAGTTGATGTATTATATAATTGTACACCTGAAACATATAACTTTATTAACCAATGTCACAAATTCAAACAAAAATAAAAGCATTACATTATAAAAATAAAATAAATAGTATAATTTTTAGTAACTTATCCAAAGGAAATAATAAGAATGCAATTAAAGAAATATATACATACAAAGACATACATATCATATATACACAAGGCATTACTCTAATACCATTAAATAGCATCTTACTATCTAACATTATGTCATAATCCTATGCAAAAAAATAGAGATTTCCAAAACTCTTAACAAAAATAAATATAAAAATAAAAATGTAGGGCCTCCATATGCCTTCCAATCTTTTTCTTTTCACCCTAGCTGGTTTGGATCATTGCATAGAGCATAGGCCTGCAAACCCAAGAATCGTGGGTTTGATTACAGCCAAGGGCATGTACCTGGGTTGCAGGCTCCTCCCTGGCTCCGATCCAGGTCAGGCTCACGTAGGAGGCAACCAATTGATGTGTTTCTCTCTCACATAGATGTTTTTCTCTTTCTTTCCCTCTCTTTCAGTCTCTCTAAAAATCTGTAAAAAAAATATCCTCTAGTGAGGATTTAAAAAAAAAAATCTTCCCTTTTCTCAACCTGTAAAATTCCTGTTCAATTTTAAATTCTTTAAAATTCTAGGCACACATAGAACTTTTATGTGAATGATTTTTGGCACATCCTTGACTCTTGCTGCCTATTGGGTTAATAATATATCTCATATCCATGCTAATATGACACCTTGTGTTGGTATTGTAACATTTGGTGGACATTGGTTGTGTGTTGCCAAGAGCTAGAGAATGTCTGTCCCATAAACATGATCAATTCTAAGAATATGAGTCAATAAATATTGAGTGTAAAAATTAGTTAATGTACTTGGTTGACGAATCCTATTTAATAAAAGGATAATATGCAAATTAATCATCACTTCATCACAAAGATGGCGGCACCCATAGCCACAAGATGGTGGTGCCCAGTTCTCTCAGCCTTGCCAGAGTCCCCCAGTCCTGGGGAGGGGGGCAGGGAGGGAACAGGGGGCGGCTGCTGAGAGCAGGCAGTGTGAGTGGCCTGGCTCAATGCTTGCTTCCTCACTGCGACAATGAGGCAAGTGGACGGGCCTCTGGCCAGACTGGAGGGGTGGAATGCTTGTATAAGAAGAGAGGGAACCAGTGAGCTGAGCAAAGTCGAGTGGCCCCGACTCCCGGGCCAGGTCAAGTCCGGGTGGCCAGAGAGTGGAGGGGGTGGAGGCTAGTGTGACAGGAGGGGCTGGTGGTGGAGGCACAGGGATGAAAGCTGGCCTAGAAAGAGGAAGGAAGCCCTTTATCGGAGTTCCTGAGAACAGGGAGGGAAGTTGTTTGCATTTCCCATCTGCAGATGGGCCTCTGAACCACAGAGAACCTCTGGACAGAGGGCATGGAGCGGCCAGCCCCCACAGAGAGTGACTGGTGCACGGATTTGTGTGCAGGGCTACTAGTATTTAGTATACGTGTTTATTTCATCTTGTAAAGACCTTTGTGCATGTCTTTGCTTACATTTAATGTGAACTCAACAAAGGATGGGATTTTTCTGAGTTGAAATGTGAACTGACAGTGGCAGCTACACTCCAGAAATATAACGAAAGTACAGAGAATCATGTTAACATATTTTCCGGTGTATAAGATGACTTTTCAACCCAGGAAAATCTTCTCAAAAGTCGGGGGTCATCTTATATGCTGGGTGTCATCTTATAGGGTGGGTATATCCCAAACTTTATATTTTAACTGGAAAAGTTGGGGGTTGTTTTATATGCCCAGTCATCTTAAACGCTGGAAAGTACGGTAATTAAAAGAGATAGGGAAGGTGGGTGGTTTTTGTCTTTTTATACTCCCTTAACCAGAGGGAAAAGGGAGTGGAAAGAGGTAAAAGAGGGTGTAGGGAGAATAAACGGTGATAGAAAGAGACTTTGCTTGAGGTGATGAACACACTATGTAATATATAGTTGATGTATTATAGAATTTTATATCTGAAATTTATATAATTTTATTAACCAATATGAACCCAACAAATTCAATTTACAAAAGTTGCAATTAATTTCCTCTAATAAAATTTCTGTAAATTGCCACATTCCAGGGGGATGGATATTTGTGACCAGTCATTCACTTGATCACAAGGAAACAGACTGCAATCACAACGAAAATCATACCAGCTTCTAGAAACCATCCAATTGCTCATTCATCCTTCGTGTAAATTTATATCCAGAGGTTAACAAGCATTTTATGAAAAAGTAATAGAAATAAATAGAACAGCCATTTACAGAAGGTGGTAGAGAACCATGGTATTCTGTAAAAATGGAGAAAACAAACCAAAGCCCTAGCCTGTGTTGCTCAGTGGGTAGATTGTTGGCCTGTGGACCAAAGGGTACCAGCTCCTATTCTAGTCAAGGGCACATACCTTGGTTTGGATGCAGGCTCCTCCCAAGCCCAGGCCCTGATCACAGTGTGCGAAGGATGAAACCAATTGATGTGTTTCTCTCAATGGAAAAATACCCTTGGGAGAGGGTAAGAGAAAAAAAAAAGAGGAAAACAAACCAAAAACAAACAAACAAACAAACCCTGATTTCCAGTGGAAGTTGCTTTCTTCTTAGCTCCTGCTCTTCCCACCAATATCCACTGCTTACTTCCTCTGCACAGGGCAGGATGAAATAGGATGATAATGCAGCATGGAGGGATTTACATAAGTTGAAGGTGAATATGCATGGGTCTAGACCAGTGGTTCTCAACCTTCCTAATGCCACGACCCTTTAAGACAGCTCCTCATGTTGTGGTGACCCCCAACCTTAAAATTATTTTCGTTGCTACTTCATAACTGTAATTTTGCTACTGTTATGAACTGTAATGTAAATATCTGATATGTGGGATGTATTTTCATTGTTACAAATCGAACATAATTAAAGCATAGTGATAATCACAATTAGATATTGTGAAATATTTATTTCTGATTACAAATAAATGAAATTTTGTCTTGAAGCATGGTGTAGCATGGGTAACAGTCTTAATATAACAACAATAAACTACATTACTACATTTTCCGATGGTTTTAGGCGACCCCTGTGAAAGGCTCCTTTGACCCCCAAAGGGGTCGCGACCCACAGGTTGAGAACCACGGTTCTAGACGTACTAGCTAATTGTGAATCAAACCTGGGAAATCCTTTGGGGTTGAAAGACAAATATCTGAATAGAATTCCAAGTTGTTTTTTTTTTTTTAGGATCAGTTGAAATTTTATTGTTTTGTCATTTGAGTAGCCATCATTCCCCTCCATCCCACCAGAGGGCAGTGAATATAGTCTTGCAGCTTTCAATAAAATATTTGCTTTCCATCACAAGTGATAGTATCTGTGTCCAGTGTGCAAATCTATCTAAAAAAATTGCACAGTAATAAGAAAACATTTTAAATGACCTATTAGGGAAAAAAGGGAATGGTGATCAAAGATTATTTCTCTACTAACCTGTACCCAGAAGTGACATGTCAGAGACATTGCTAGGATCCCAATAAAACCCTTTAGTAATATCATTTCTCTTAAAGCAAAAGAAAACTGTTAAATAATTCATTGGGAAAATTAAATGATAAATAATTTATGATAGTTGGAAACTAATGAAAAAATTTTGCAAAATAGGAGACTCGAAATTGAAAAGTTGAAGGACATGATGGGGCTGAAATTCATACCCGGTTTTTCTTATTCCTCATAAATCTCGCCTGACATCAGCAGAATTCAGCCCGTGATTCACAGACTTGCATTCAGTCCTGGGCACCATCTCTTATCTTGTCCAGACAGAAATGTGTTAATTAGCATAACAATGTAGATTGTCTAACTGTGTGATCATTATAAAATTGTAGCTGATTTCACTAAATTCTAGGTATTCAAATACATTATCATTGCAATTAATGGTCAGACTCTTATTATTTTGAAAGTTGGCAGGTGTTTTTGAAATGTTCTTTTTCTGCAAGCTGATGGTTTTTTTTTTCATCCCAAATAGTCAAAATTTTCTTCCTTCTTCCTTCCTTTCTACTTTCTTGCCTTCTTTTTTTCCTACCTCCAATCCTTGTTTTATTATTTGTAATGTGTTGAATTCTTAAGCCACTTAGTAAACCTTAAAAAAGCAGGTACTATTTGCCGCAGCTGGTTTGACGCAGCGGATAGCGCATTGGCCTGCAGAATGAAGAGTCCCAGGTTCGATTCTGGTCAAGGGCACATGCCTCAGTTGCCCTGGTCAGGGCATGTGCAGGAGACAACCGATCCATGTGTCTCTCTCACTTTGATGTTTCTCTTCCTCTGTCTCTCCCTCTCCCTTCACTCTCTCTAAAAATCAATGGAAGGATGAGCTTGGGTTGCGATGAACAAAACCACAAAAAATATGCACTATTTCATTCTAAAGATCAGCGATATTTAGCTGAAACCGGTTTGGCTCAGTGGATAGAGCGTCGGCCTGCGGACCTAAAGGTCCCAGGTTCGATTCGGGTCAAGGGCACGTATCCTGGTTGCGGGCACATCCCCAGTGGGGGGCGTGCAGGAGGTGGCTGATCGATGTCTCTCTCTCATTGATGTTTCTAACTCTCTATCTCTCTCCATTCCTCTCTGTAAAAAATCAATAAAATATATTTAAAAATTTAAAAAAAGATCCGCGATATTTTAAACACTGTCCAAGGGCCTTTAGCTGTGTCCTATTCACCAAAACTGTCATCATCCATGTATAAGATGACAGCGTGCACAATGATAGACTGAACCTTTCAGGTGAATTCACTTTATTGAAAACCAACCCTGCCAAGACCAGTTTGGCTCAATGGATATAGCGTCGGTCGGCTTGCGGACTGAAGGGTCCCAGGTTCAATTCCCGTCAAGGGCATGTACCTTGCTTGCGGGCACATCCCCAGTGTGGGGCGTGCAGGAGGCATCTGATCGATGTCTCTCTCTCATCGATGTTTCTGACTTTCTATCTCTCTCCCTTCCTCTCTGTAAAAAATCAATAAAATATATTTTAAAAAAAGAAAAGAAAAGAAAACCAACCCTTACATTTCTGTGACAAAAAAAAAAAAATAATCCGATCTGCATATAATCAAAACAAGAACCAGGGAGAGGCAAGATGCGAGTGGTGAGGAAGCATCAGTCAGTCTGCCCTAACCTGGTGCTCAGAAATGTTGCTATTCCCGCGTGATTGATTACAGCAGGAAAAAAAGTGGGATGGGATTAGGCATTTCGTGGCTGCCTCCTGTGACTGGTTTGTGTTTGCTCTCCAAGCTCTTTTCCAGGCCATGATCACCGCGGAAGCAGCCCAGCAGTCCCCTGAGAGAGGCCTGGCAGACCTTTATTAGAGGAGGCGTGTGTTTCCTCGTGTTCCCCACCCGTTTTGTAAGAGGGTTCCACTCCTCAGCCTTCTCCGGGGAAAACCTGGGCAGTTGCCTGGTGACCGCCCGCCTGCTGCTCAGAGGTTTCAGCTGAGACTTGAAGGCTGCGCTTGGCTCTGGGGAGAGCCTGTGAGATGTAAGGGAGACAGTGTGAATGGCAAGACTCAGGAGAAGGAGGTTTTAGAAGAATACAAAGCATAGGGGTAGGCTTTGGTGAAATAGGGGTGTTTCCCTTTCTCTTGAACCGATGAGAATCTTGATAAATGTTTCTTCTTTAAACTCAAAGACAGCTCACAGGGAATCCTCTGACAAAAGATGCAAACTGTGTTGTTTTTTTTAAATATATTTTATTGACTTTTTACAGAGAGGAAGGGAGAAGGATAGAAAGCTAGAAACATTGATGAGAGAGAAACATCAATCAGCCGCCTCCTGCACGCCCCCCAATGGGGATGTGCCCGCAACCAAGGTACGTGCCCTTGACCAAAATCGAACCTCTAGATGCTCTATCCACTGATCTAAACCGTTTTCGGCTGTGTGGGTTTTTTTTTAAAATAGCCTTATGTGTCCAATTAATGTTGTACTAGTAATTTTCTTATAAGACACTTCTATCAAGAAGACTTAATATCACTTGTTATAAAATAATTCTGGGACTCCTCTTTCAGAATTACCTTTAGAATTGACTTATAAGACACCTGCAAACATATCTTGTTATTGTAAAAGTGGAACATATACTGAAATCCAGTGGATTTGCCCAATTTAAGTACTTCCCTTCCTTATCCATTTATCTTTAGTTGTTGAGGTGATTCTTAAAAAAAACAAAAACAAAAAAATACACACACAAAAATAAAAACAACTCTTAATGTGATATTAAGTATCACATGCTGAATATCCTTTTTGAAAAAATATATTTTATTGATTTTTTACAGAGAGAAAGGGAGAGAGATAGAGAGTTAGAAACACAGATGAGGGTGAAACATTGATCAGCCACCTCCTGCACACGCCCCACTGGGGATGTGCCCGCAACCAAGGTACGTGCCCTTCACCAGAATCGCACCTGGGACCCTTCAGTCCACAGGCTGATGCTCTATCCCCTGAGCCAACCCTCGGCTGAATATTTTTTACACACAGAATTTCAAAAATATTCTAACCAAAAGTAGGATTTCTAGAGGAAAAATAATAATTTCCACAAGAAATAATATTAAGAAAAGAAAGATAACGTGGTGCTCATTGGGACAGGTAATGTGTTGTAAAACCATGGAACAACCTGGAAACTCATGTCTTCTTTATGGAGTGACACCTGCCATGTTGTTCAAGTGAGAGAGTACTTGATCCAGTTATTTAAGCAAAGGTCATTTTTGGTGCCATTTCAGCAAAAATCATGAGTGTCAATAATAACAGAAATGTTAAAGGTGGTGATTCACCAACGCCCCTGTTTATGATTTTGAAACTATCAAAAGTGGTTGGAGGACAAGTGTCTTCCTTGTAACATTATCGCTTTGTTAGTGTCTAAGAATCATTCCTGGTAAACTGATGAACAAAACCGGATGCAGAGACACAGAAGGTTGGAACAGACTGTCAAATCTCAGAGGGAAGGCAGGGAAGTGGGGAGGGGAACAGGGAGAGGGTAGGTGGAAAGAGATCAACCAAAGAACATGTATGCTTACTGGTATATGCACAACCCATGGACCCAGATCATAGTGTGGTGAAGGCCTGAGGCTGGGGTGTCTAGAACTCATTGGAGGGGGAAGGGGGAGGGAATAGGGGAGGGAAGGGGCATATGTAATAAATTCACAAAATTTTTTTTGAAAAAGTAATGAAATATAGTGAAACTTTTGGGTGAATACGTATTGTTTACTTTATCTTAATTACACCAAGTTTCCTGTAATCTCACAGAAGATAAATTCTATGAAAGCTGAGACTTTTTGGTTTTCTGAGCTTACACACACACATCAAAATGGATAATTTGTGAGTGTGTGTGTGTGTTACTATCTTTGTAAAGTCTCTACTGTAATTGTCAACACTGAAATCCTATCTTTTTTTTTTAATCATGTCTAATGAGTAGGAATAATATCCCCCAGGTTTATCAAAGATGCTCAAATTCTATTAGCAGACCTGGTTATAAAGAACACAATTAGTAAAGGCCCTAAATAAACTGGCATTCCCAGTTTCATTGTTTGCCCAAACTAAGCCTTCTCGAACTGATTCTGTGCCAATTACTAGTAGGAGACAGGCAATATGGTAAATTTAGATGCAGCTGAGTCTTTTAGTTTTATTTAAGTCTTTTTGCCAGTGCTAATAAAGATGCTATTATTATTATTATTATTATCAACATCATCATCATCATCATCATCATCATTATCATTGACACTATTGTAGATGCTCCTCTCTGCCCCCAACCTTTGTCCCTCTCCAGGTGTGGGACAGGGAAGAGGAGGAGGTGAGGTCATATTCAGTCTCATTTCTCTGAACATGAGAGCAGCCAGGACAGAGCTTAAAGCAGAACCAGAATGAATGTACCCAGACCTGCATTCAAAGCTGCCTCAGGAGGCAGCAGCCATTGTTCTCAGTGAGTCAGTCTCCAAGCAGGGGACTTGACAAAATATTCCTGTGCTTTGGTGAAAGGTGTCTAGGAGTAAATATGCCAAAAGCATAATTAGGGAAAATGAAAGTTGTTATTAATAAAAACAAGCTGAATGGCTGACAGTGAAAAAAGAGGTTTGGGAGGCTGTAATTTGGAAGTAAAATCTGTACTCCCCACTTGAAATAAAAAGGAAAAAAAAAATGGTCAGGCAGGCAGGCTTTGGGCTAGAATAAATGCAAGTAAAGGATTGTAAATCAATAAGGCAATAAAGGGAGAAGGGGTGGAAAGCTAATGGTTCTTTTGTTTTAAAATGTAAATGGTGTTTTTATATTCCACTGTAAACCTTAAAGTGATGGCTTTGTTAATTACAGGACAGAAAGCCTGCCATTTCGTTTTCCTGGCTACAACAGTCTCTACTTTACTAAGCCTTTATTTTATTTACTCTGCAGTTAGGTGCATTTAAGTATATTCCATTTGAATTAAGAGCTATTGCTATTTTGGCATAAGGAGAACCAATTTCTCAAGACAAGATTTTCATTTTTACTGATTAGGGATACGGAATGTTTGGACTGGAACCCGGATTATTTGTCCATCGGAGTCGAAGAATGAATCCATGGACAGAGGGTAGTACAGTAAAGTGAAGAACAAGTACAGACTCCCACATGGGGAGAGGGGAAGAGTCCCACAGAATGGACTCCCACATTGGGGTGTTTGTGGAGGGGGGCGGGAAGGGTCCTATTCAATTCCTGGTCCAAGGTTTATAAAGGCTGCAGTTTCTATGCCCTGATATCCCCTCTGATTGGTCAATATTCTCTTTCAAATTGGTTACTATAGTAACTCCTGAGGCCCTCCTCCCTCGCTGTCCTCCTATTCCCTCTAAGCTTTCTTCTTCCTTCTTTATTTTGTAAATATAGACCTTTATTTGGCTACTTCCAGTTCCCTTGTCTTATGGACATGTGACTACACCTGGCTTCCTTTTCTTGTGGAGATGCATCTTCTTTCAGCCTGTAGCCCTGTGTTTTTCCATGGACCCCAATTCTAGAAATTCCCCAAACCTGCCTATATTTCCCTAAAATTCCGGTTTCATTCGGATCCAGGAGGTTAGAACAAAACACATAAAGGACACAGTTAATAAATTAGGAATACAGTGATACCTCAAGATACGAGTTTAATTCGTTCCGTAACCTTGAGGCGTGGGAAACTATGAGACGCTCTAGTCTCGGTAAACTGGTGGGTCCTGTGCAGCCGGCCGATCCGCGAGATTACTCCTATCTCAAATGTTGCTCGTATTTCAAAGCAAAAATCGCTCGCTCGACGGCTCATATCTCAAAAATCTCGTATGTTAGGGCACTCGTATCTCGAGGTACCACTGTATTGGCAAGAGGTAGTTCAAGACCAGAATATTTGAGATATTTTGTCATGCTGAATAGCTTCGTTATCTGTTGTGTTTCTAGGTATAGGAAACACTATGACAAATCTGAAAAAGCATTCTTAGATTGAAGGTGAGGGCCCATTATTTGAAACAGTTCCTAGCTCTTCTGATATAGGCCAAGCAGCCAACTTAAAACTAAATCAGAGTACAGAATGCCATGTTTTAGTGGCCCGTTTCCTCCCTGTTCTCTAGTGAAAGATGGAGGTACATCCTAAACTCATCAGGAGTATCCGGATGGTCAATTGGTAATTGATTGATATTATTTTCTACAGAATTTTTGTATTTCACATAGTATGCCCTGATATCCCCTCTGATATATACATGTTTATATATTTTCATTTACAATCCATCTGCAATTTCGCTATCACCCCTTTTTCTTTTCTCACTTCCTTTCCACTCTCTAGACCAGTGGTTCTCAACCTTCCTAATGCCAGGACCCTTTAAGACAGCTCCTCATGTGGTGATGACCCCCAACCATAAAATTATTTTCGTTGCTACTTCTTAACTGTAATTTTGCTACTGTTATTAGTCGTAATGTAAATATCTGATATGCGGGATGTATTTTCATTGTTACAAATTGAACAGAATTAAAGCATAGTGATAATCACAATTAGATATTGTGAAATATTTATTTCTATTTACAAATAAATGAAATTTTGTCTTGAAGCATGGTGTAGCATGGGTAACAGTCTCGATATAACAACAGTAAACCACATTATTACATTTTCTGATGGTTTTAGGCGACCCCTGTGAAAGGCTCATTTGACCCCCAAAGGGGTCGCGACCTACAGGTTGAGAACCGCTGTTCTAGACCTTTCCCACCTCCAAGAAATGTAAAAGACAATCTGCCTATTTATTGGCCTTCCTTGCATTACAAAAGAAGAACCTTAAAGAGTTTCCAATTTGCTAGCTCTCAGATTTTATCAAGTGTTCTTTTACTCTATTACACATTTAAGAACTCTATATGAGGGTCAATTTCAAAGAACAGTCTCTAAATGACATTTGTTAGCACGGTGTTTAGGAGCAGGGCTACAGTGATGACACTTTTTATCTATTTCCTATATTTAATATAGGTCAAACAAAAAAGGCTTAACCCCTGTCTGCCACTTGTCATTAATGTAGCTCAGTATCATCTCCTTTTCCTATTAAATAGCCGTAGTCCTCGGAAACCCTCCAGTAGGGAAATTGCTTTTGAGTAATCACATCTCTTACCCTTCTCAAGATCTTTTCGATGGAAGAGAAATGCTTTGCCATCTTAGAAATTAGATGAGAGAAATGGAATGTGCTGTCTAAAATAAGGACATTCATTAACCATTGTACTTTTCTGAATTTTCTTCCTCATTCCTATGTATGGGGAGTCCACAAAGATGTCTCCGGGGACATAAATGCATTCATAAATGTCATAAAATACATTTCCAGGATAATGGTAAGATGATATGTTATATTTGGAGTTACTCAGGTGCAGGAAATAATTTTTATGTAAGCAAATGCCGCATTTCTTGCCAAAGAATATTCAAGGTACCTTTTATTTGATGGATGTGTATCCTTTGAATTTTCTATAGTCAGCATTTTAGAACTGGAACCTAAGGAAGGGATTATATCTAAGCCTTATTTTAAAGGTGAAGAAACTGAGTCACTCTGCCAAAAAAGACCAATGTTGGAATGCCTAACTCATAGGTCTGTGCTGCATCCATTGTATCCTATTAATGCCCATGGGATTGCGATGAGAGAGTGGTATTACCATTTATAGTTTTGAATGGTTTATTTTTCTCAATCAAGTGTTGCATAAGCAACTCATACCTTTATAGTTCTAAGGTGTGAGGTGAGAAAAGCTGGTGGAAAAGAAGCATAATAGCTGTTTGCTTTCTAACTCTAAGTTGACCCTTCTATCACCATGACTCTTTTTTGAGTGACACATTCTGTTTGATCACAGCATTACATTGGTTTGTTTTATATATATATATATATATATATATATATATATATATTAATTTCAGAGAGTAAGGGAGAGGGAGAGAGATAGAAGCATCAATTATGAGAGAGAATCATTGATCAGCTGCCTCCTGAAAACCCTCTACTGGGTATGGTGCCTACAACCCAGGCATGTGCCCTGACCAGGAATTGAACCATGACCTACTAGTTCACAGGTCATGACCTACTAAGTTCACAGGTGACACTCAACAACTGAGCCATACCAGCCAGGGGATCACAGCATTACAATTGATTGACACCTCTGGGTCTGTCTTAAAACTTTGAGAGTCCTTACTCTTAAGAGATTGAAGCTTTTGAAACAATGTCGTAGTAAGAATGATAATCAAAATAGCACTTTCACTTATATAGTTATTTTTTTATTTATAAGATTTTATTTTGATCTTCACCATAAACTAAAGAGGCAGGAAAATAATTCAAATGAATGGATTTTTGAGAAAAAGAAGCAAGCTAACAGATTAGTTAACTTACTAAATTTAGTAATGTTAATAAATAGCTATGTCTAAAATCTAACTCCAATTTATATTCATTTGAAAATAATGGTTCACATAGAATATTTAAAAGGATTCACCTTCACCATTCATTTTAACCAATGGACATCCATAGATAGCCACTTCATAATGTAGCACTTTGTTATACCCACACCCTTATCATCGTCTTCATGTTAATATCCATGATATTTTTACTAATTTATTTATTCTGCCAGAAACCAGTATATCTTCACTTTATTAGGATGTGTTTCAATGCTTTGGGCTTTACTTAATATTAAGGAAATTTCCTCTTTCTAGAGCCATAATTCTACATCATAATTCTCTCCATGAAATGTTTTTAAACATATTTTTGTTGATTTCAAAAGGAAGGGAGAGGGAGAGGGAGAGAAACATCAATGATGAGAGAGAATCATTGATTGGCTGACTCCTGCACACCCTCCATCCTAGCTATTTGTTCTTGACGAGAATCAAACCTGGGACCTTTCAGTCTACAGGCCAATGCTGTATCCACTGAGCCAAACCGACTAGAGCCATGAAATTTTGTTTTAATGTGACCAAGATAAATAGAAATCTTTGTATTTTACAATAGGCTTTTTAAACATTGTGAACGTGAAAATATTTTCAAGACTGGGTAATCAGACTAAAAATTGAGAAAGATAATGACATGTTTTATATTCACTCTTTTTGAATTTTACTAATTTATTTTTCAATTAGTTAATTTATTGCACAAACAATGCAAGTGAAATGTAATGCTAGCCATTGTATTTACGAAAGTCCTTGATTTATTCTCCTTTTTTTACATAGCAAGTGGATCATATTTTCAAGTTAAAGTTGCTTGGAGTGAGTGAAGAACATATTCTATATTTCAAATGTGGTAGCAGTTACATGGGTGCATATTTTTATCAAGACTCATCAAACTGTACATATAAATTATGTATTTTACTGATTTAAAATTATCACTCAATAAATTTGACTTAAAGATTATGAGACCTATTTAAATTCAGTTTAAAAAATAGAAAAACTGTTGGTTTCCCAATGGAAATAGTTTTTGCCTATAAGAAACACAGTAATGATTCATCTCTGGTTGTTTTATACTTTCATTAATATTTGTTTCAAATGAAGGAAATGATTCTTAGAATATTATGGGTGTCATCCTATATAATAAAACCCTAATATGCAAGTTGACTAAATGGCAGAACAATCGGTCACTATGATGCACAGTGACCACCAGGGAGCAGATGTCCAATGCAGGAGCTTCTTCCTGGTGGTCAGTACACTCTTATAGGGGGAGCGTTGCTTAGCCAGAAACCATGCTCATGGGTGGCAAGTACAAAGGCAGGGGTGGGAGTCTCTCCCACCTCTGAAGCAGTGCTAAGAACCCCTCAGGCAATGTCCACCTGCTGGCTTAGGGGTCCTGGATTTAGAGAGGGCACAAGCCAGGCTGAGGGAGCTCCCTCCCCCCACTAGTGCACAAATGTCATGCACTGAGCCTCTAGCTACTAGAGTCTAGTAGAATAATATTTAACTCTAAACAAAGGATCTCCTGTGCAAATACATGTTAATCTTATCCTTCTTCAGAGATGACTTTAGGATAAAGAAGAAGAATAGGTACAGTATTATTTTTTTTTTAATTTATGTAGTTTTTGACCCACATCTTAGTTAATTCTCTCTTGTTCATAAAGGAGAGAACAAAGAAGAAGAAGGAACCAGTGACCACTATCTAAATGCCTATTCTTCACCATCTCTGTTTTTCAGATTTTTCCAAATCATAGAAGTCACATAAGATATCCTAAATCCATATAGTTTTGTTGATTGTGTCAGGGTTGTACAGTGTTTTGAATAACACTACAGTGGTACCTCGAGATATGAGTTTAATTCGTTCCATAACCTTGAGGCGTGGGAAACTATGAGATGCTCGAGTCACAGTAAACTGGTGGGTCGTGTGCAGCTGGCCGATCCGCGCGATTACTCCTATCTCAAATGTTGCTCATATTTCAAATCAAAAATCGCTCATATCTCAAAAATCTCGTATGTTAGGGCACTCAGATGACTGTGTTTGGGTGATTGATTGATTCTATTTACAATCTTACTAGAAAGAAAGAAATGTTACACCCAAGGTGATTAAGCTACAGTTAGATTCTCATAGAAATGTGTTACTTACTTTTGATCACTTTGTATGTGCTGCAAGATGTGACAAGCCAGGTCATGCAATATGATCGTCACATTTTTCCAAAGGCCAAGTCATAAGCCAATGTCAGCACAAATTCCAAAGCAGGGTAACCTTCTGTGGCTCTTTCTTTCTCCTAAACTTTGGAAAATATAGACATTTCCAGGTATACTCACCTCTTGGAAAAAGTCTCGTTATACTCTAGAGAAGTCCTACCGTCTACCATGACAATGATCTATCACCATTAGCTTGGTCACTGGATATTTCAAGCACCTTATTGGTGACGTATGTGGAAATTGAACAAAGTTCTCAAGTGCCTCCAAACCAATCCGGTGATAAAATACTCCCAGTATCTAAGACCCTTCTCAATACCAAGGATGGGAATTGCTCTACAAATGATCCCCACTCTTACCCTAGGAAGATTACTGTTTAAATATGGCACCAAATCAGTGCAAAGGAACACAGAAGCATGGCAATCTTTCCTGATTCCTTGTCTTAATACTAGAGGCCCAGTGCATGAAATGTGTGCACTCGGTGGGAGGGGTCTCTCTCAGCACAGCCTGTGCCCTCTTGCAGTCTGGGAGCCCCCAGGGGATGTCTGACTGCCCACTGAGGCCTAAGTGGGCAGTCAGACGTCTTAGCGCTACTGCAGAGGTGGAAGAGGCTCCTGCCACTGCTGCTCCACTTGCCAGCCATGAGCCCGGCTTCTGGCTGAGCAGAGCTCCCCCTGTGGGAGCACAGTGACCACCAGGGGGCAGTTCCTGCATTGAGCATCTGCCCCCTTGTGGTCAGTGCACATAATAGTGACCGGTTGTTCTGCCATTCAGTCTATTTGCATATTAGCCTTTTATTATATAGGATTATTATACAGTGGTACCTCGAGATACGAGTGCCCTAGCATACGAGATTTTTAAGGTACAAGCTGTTGAGCAAGTGATTTTTGCATTGAAATACGAGCAACATTTGAGATAGGAGTAATCGCACGGATTGGCCAGCTGCCCACAACCCACCAGTTTACCGCGACTCAAGCATCTCATAGTTTCCCACGCTTCAAGGTTATGGAAGGAATTAAACTCGTATCTCGAGGTACCACTTATAGGATATGGCAGCTGCTCCAAAGCTGGCCTTTTGTTATGCCTTGAAAGGGCGTACTTAAACTGCTCACCAGTCTGAGGCCATATGATATCGTGACTCAGTTTTTCATGTAAAATCTAACAAGTGTATTTTGAAGAGTGTCTGATGCAATGTGATATTTCTTCAGCAGAGTCTGTAGAAATTGGTCAGTTTGTTATCTTCATGAAGAGATCTAGGACCCTCCCATTATCATTTTAGAAATCCATGTGTAACCAATTTGGGCATCAGTTTCAATACCAACTTCAATGTCAGGAAAGCTAATACTGCGTGTATGCGAGGCTGCATTCAGCTCAACCACCTCCAACCTTCTCCCCAACTAGGATAATCTCTAGAAAAGTATGAACAAGAACCTGATGGAATGAAAAGGACATAAAACGAGAGCCCAGACCTTACTCTTGCATGAACCATGCATCCATTGATGTCAAATGGTTAGAATGAGCCGAGACCGGTTTGGCTCAGTGGATAGAGCGACGGCCTGCAGACTGAAAGGTCCCAGGTTCGATTCCGGTCGGGGGCATGTACCTTGGTTGTGGGCACATCTCCAGTGTGGGGCATGCAGGAGGCGGCTGATCAATGTCTCTCCCTCATCGATGTTTCTGACTTTCTATTCCTCTCCCTTCCTCTCTGTAAAAAATCAATATATATATATATATATATATATATATATATATATATATATGTGTGTGTGTGTGTGTATAAAATAAAAAAAAATAAAAAAATAGAAATAGTGATTTTTTAAAACCAGTTTATAAAAGATGTTGATGAAAATGTAAAAAAAAAAAAAAGTAAAAAAACGCCTTAGGATGCTTCATTAAATCCCATATCAGGGAAGCCCCTGGTGGGCCTTTTGAGGGAGTTTCATTTGACTGTTTTAACATTTGAGATAAGTGATGTCTCACCCTTTGAAAACCTGCAGCTTTGAACATGTATTCAAATACCAATGAGGCTTTTGCCTATGGAGAAAATGCCTTGCCCCAGCCTCACCTGGCCGCACAGTGGGGGCTCCTGGAACAGAGCACTGCAGGGTGGGCTTTGAAGACCTTTGAAGTCCCTGGCAGCCTGAAAAGGGAAGCCAACGTGGATCTGGCTCCCAGAGGAAAATGAAGCTAATAGAGTTCCTCCGAATAAATGAACTTACACACCAGGTCTGCTAGAGAGGTGGATGCTTGTTAGTTAGCAGAGCAACGGACTAATAAAAAAAAAAAAGAGAGAAAGAAAATTAGGAGTGCTAAAGTTTCTTGAAAAGACAGTGTGTACCTTGAGATACGAGTTTAATTCGTTCCGTAACCTTGAGACGTGGTAAACTATGAGACGCTGGAGTCGGGGTAAACTGATGGGTCGTGTGCAGCCGGCCGATCTGCGCGATGACTCCTATCTCAAATGTTGCTCGTATTTCAAAGCAAAAATCGCTCGTATCTCAAAAAGCTCGTATGTTAGGGCACTCGTATCTCGAGGAACCACTGTAATTGATAGCCCCTAACTAATGTATGAGTTTGCCAGGGATGCCATCACAAAGTACTAGAGATTAGGTGACTTGAACAACTCTAGAAGGTTACTTGGTCACAGTTCTGGAAGCTGGAAGTCCAAAATCAGGTTTTCATTAAGGCTGGTTTCCTCTGAGGACCAGAGAGGGAATCCTTCCTCCCACTCCTCTTGGCCTGCAGATGGCCACTGTCTTGCTGCCTCTTCACACGGTTGTCCCTCTGTCTACACAACCCTGATGTCTCTATGGTGCCCAAATTTCCTCTTATGAAGACACCAGTTAGAGGGGATTAGGGCCCATCCTAACAGCCTGCTTTAAAGGCCCTATTTTCAAATACAGGCATATTCTGTGTTAGGGCATCAATGTATGGATTATGACCTGGGGACAATTTAGCCTCTAACAAGTCATTTTAAGATACTTCTTAAAATTCTATGGGGTTTTTCTGGTTTGTTGTTAAATTTTGTTTTTGCCATCTTGCTGCCAAGTAAAGATTTCTGAAACTGGCATGGCTGCTTTCTCCACACTATTGACATTCAGACTGGACAGTTCTGTGTTGTCCGTTCTTTTCTGCATTGTAGACTATTTAGCATCATTTATGGCCTCCACCTAACAGATGCCAGGGGCACCACCCTATCATTAAACCAACTCCAATTGTCTCCAGACATGGCCAAATGTTCCCTGGGGTGCAGAATACCCCCCAGTTTAGAACACATGCCCCTAAAGTAAAGGAAATGAAACAACAACAACAAACGGGGTGATAATTATGGGAGTGTTGAGCCTGCATTGAATTTATTCTGACTTTTCTTCCGAAAAATACCTATCACCATTAGTGCTAGAGTGGCCAGTTGGTGTTCTGGCTCTCATAGATGCTAGCTATGTAGTTTTTGGTGATTTTCTCCTAAAACAAAGATATTGCTGCGTCCTAGGTTTACATTTTGTAAAATGGCGGTGTTGATGGTACACTTCTTCTAGGATTTTGGTGATAACAAATAATGCCTGGCACATATCTATCCTGGAAGTCTTCTGTTGTGATAACAGCTATAATTGAATCCTAAACTGTTAATAGAGGGGCCCCGGGTCTAAAATGTGCAATGACCCAGGGCTGAGCTGAACTTTACCTTGTAAACCCAACAGACGTTCTCTTGGACAACACTTGAGAATAGGGCTTCTAATGGGCGGTCCATGAATAAATGTCTGATAAATAAACTCCCCAAAGTCTGCATGCAATTTTTAAAGAATGTGGGAGCGTGTATATTTTTCTGAAGAAAGGACCATACATTTTAATCATAGTCACCAACAGTCCCATATACCGCAAAAATGCAAAGAAGTGCTGCTTCAGATATCAATGAATCAAAATATTAAATTTGAAAGCTGGTCTTCTTGGGGAAAAATGTGAACATGATAAATCACCAGCTAACCTAGTCATAAAAAATGGATATGAAATACAAATACACAAAATGAGGGGCAGAGAAATGAATATAAAAACAGAGGAAGTGAAAGGATAACTCCTAAGAGACTGCTTTGCTCATCTCTCTGCTAATAAATAAATGTGCATTATATATTTCGATATTATTATGTGTAATATCATAAAGTGTATGATGCTTTGACCCTAGTCCCCGGCCTCTTTGTTCTCATCCTGTGACAGTGTGGCTTTAGGAAGACCAGTAACCTCTTGACCTGTCACTGTAGCCTGGGTCCCTCAGCAGGTCACTGGCTGGAAACTTCTCCCAATCTCAGGGGACCCTGAGTCCCTGGAAAAGGGCCCCCATATCCAGTAATCCCTTGAGGTCAATTTGTGGTCCATAGTAGTTTGTAATTTACATAAAGCATCTGACTGTGTCCGTCTTCCTATTATGTGTCAATTAAGACTATGTGTTTAAAACAAGGCACATTTTTTGTTTATCCTTCTCAGATATACACAGGGCTCATCTATCAACTAGGAATGACATTGTACTTAGTAGAGCTCACTAGAAGCGTCCGCATTAAAGGATTAGAGTAAGGATTATGCCACTGCATCCTTTATCATCAATTAAGCTTAGCCTAGTCTTGGAATATTAGCCTAGTCTTGGAATATTAGAGGAAAAATATATGAATTGCCCTAGCTGTTTTGGCTCAGTGGATAGAGTATCATCCTGGGGACTGAAGGATTCTGGGTTTGATTCTGGTCAATGGCACATGCCTGAGTTACAGGCTCAATCCGAGTGGGGAGCATGCAGGGGATGGGCAATTGATGATTCTCTCTCACCACTAATGTTTCTGTCTCTCTCTCTCTCTCCCTCTCCCTTCCTCTCTAAAATCAATAAAAATAATTTAAAAAATAAAAAATATATGAATTATGAAAGTTGGAAAGGAACCTGTAAATTATCACCTTTTAAAAACAATTTTTTTTGTGTGTGTGGAAACCCCAAGAAATCAAACCTGTATAAATCTCTTGAAAATTGTAGTTCACTATTAATTATTTAAACTTAATGTACTACATTTACATATGTACACAAAACAATCACAAAATATGATGGCTATGGTACATTTTACAAAAGCAAAGGGAAAATGTTTTTAAATTAAATATTAAGTATATGTACATATATGTTTAATAAATATAGATAAATTATTTGTATAAGGTCCTGTTTAAAAATACTGCTTCTGATATGAACTAAATAGCTCAGGATATTAGAAAGGGACTTACTTTTCATTTTATACCACTCCACAAGTCTGTTATTTCTAGCATGCAGATAGATTGCCTTCTTAAATTGCATAAAGTATATTTGCAAGTAATCATTTATTTTGATTAATAATATCAGTGGTCACAATTTTCCCAATTAAACTTTCCGGGCAAGAACAATAATAAGTTTAATTAAGAATGACTTAAACCACACAATGGAATTAGAGCCACAAATAATTTAAATAGGGTTAATGTAAGCAAGATTATATACAATAAACAATAAATAATATTTATTATACTTCTTATGTAAATACACATTTCCTCCCTAGTAAAGAACTGAGAAAACACACACACACACACACACACACACACACACACACACACACAAACTCTTAGTAAAATATATATGCAGCAATCTTCTGGGGCAGATTCTTTCAGCCTACATTCTCCAAATTACCATTTGTTGTCTGTTGCAACCAGAATATGTTGCATGCTAATTCAGCCTTCATTTGCATCAAAGCCCTTATTTATACGTTTAAAACTGTATTCAATTTCTTTTAAAGTTCACTTTAAGTCACAACAGCTATCAAAATTAATCATAGTATACTCATCCCAATACTTGGTGCATTTGCCTTCCAAAGTATTCTTTGAATTTCTCTCCCTGTTCTCAGTTCTCTGCTCTGAAAAACCACTCAATCCCCATGATGGGGAGTGATGTCCCATAATTTATCTGTTCTCTCCATGATATGGAAATAAAAGGAAGGTTCCCCCTGTAGAGGGAAGAGTCATTTCCTGATGGGGGGAATGAGCTACAAAAGAATAACCCTCCATGCATACCCATGCACACTATACCACTGTCTGCATAATGCCTTTAAGCTTTTAAGGGGACCATAAACATCTTAGTAGTTTTACTCATTACTCATCCCAGGTGCAATACAGGATGCTGGCTACCGAATTATGTTACCATGTTCTTCGTGTTTATCATCTTCTTTCAGCAGACTTTGAGGTGGTTATGAGAAGACTGGGGCTCTGGGCAGCTATGCCCCTGTTCATGTAAGAAAACACTGTCATTGATAATCTATGTGTCTAGAGACCGAAGTCAGTTTTTCTCATTAAGAGAGCGAGTTAATGTTAAGCACCTCCAGGGAAATTAGACAATAGAGCAGAGTGGTTAAGAACATAGACTATGGTGTCAATTAGTCTTGCATTCAGGGCATGGCTTTGCCATGGAAAGTTAGTAAGCACTCTAATTTTCATTTTCCTTATAAATGTATTAGGATCAGAATAACACTTTGTTCATAGACTTGATTATTTGTTCACCCAACAGACAATCATGAGGATCAACAATGTGAAATAAGCCAGTCAGAGAAAGACAAGTATCACATGGTCTCACTCATGCGGAATCTAATAAATAAAATAAACTGATGAACAAAGAATAATTATAAAAGCAGCAATGTGATGAACAGTATGGATACTATGGTAATTAAAAGCAGAAAAAATAATTTTTCTCATGGGGTTTCAAGTCCAGTTAAGGAGACAGAGATTCTTCAAATGATAATACTGCTAAGTAAAATGAGCATTGTTAGAATTACAATGATGCAGAGTTCTATTGCTGGAGCATCAACCTCATACTATCTCTGGGCCTTACTGCTGCCTCTGCCTGGTCTGTTCCTCCCTCAAGGGTCCCTGTCCTCTCTTTACTCCTGTCTCTCTTCCAGTTTCACTTATGACAGAATCCTCCCCTGATCTCTTTGTCTACCGTAGCCCCGCACTCATTTCTCTCACCTCTTATCCTACTACTTTTTCTCCATAGCACCTCATCCACCTGACCTTGAGTATTTGTTTATGTATCATCTGTCTCCCATTATCAGATCATAAGCTTCCTGAACATCAGAGCTTTGTCTGCTGTGCTCCCTGCTATATCCCACATAGAGAGAAATGATGGGCACAAAGTGAGCACTAAAGAAATGTGTCTATGTAAACAGGTAGATAAATCAGTTAAGTAACATTAGGGAGACTTGCAGTTAATGCAGGCTTCCCTGAGAAAGTGGTGCTTGGCAGCGGTGGAAGACATAGAGGCTCATCATGATGAACACTCTAGATAGGAGACAGCAGATTCCAAGGATGTTAGATAGCAGCATGTATGTCAGGCCACAAGTCCAGAGCAAGACTAGTGTAACTATTATATTCACCAGTTTACTCTGTTCATCACATTTTTAATTCACTTAATTTTTTAGATTCACTTGTTGATAGATATGTATTTGTTGTTCATAACTTTATCTTTTACCTTTTTCTTCTTCCTCTTCTTAAAGGATACCTTTCAGCATTTCATGTAATACTGGTTTGGTGGTGATGAACTCCTTTAGCTTTTTCTTGTCTGTGAGGTTCTTTATCTGCCCTTCAATGCTGGATAATAGAATCAGGAGCACAGAAAGAGAGTGGACTGATAATTCTCAGGGGGAAAGGGGTGAGGGGAGTGCAGGGAGAGACTGGACAAAAATCATACACATATGGATGAGGTCAATATCGGGGGAGGTAAGGGTAGAGGGAGGGGTGGGAGCTGGGTGGAGGGGAGCTATGGAGGGGAAAAAAGAGAAACAAATGTAATAATCTGAACAATAAAGGTTTAATTTAAAGAATAAAAAAATAAAAGTTTAATTGGAAAAAAAAGACTAGTATAACTGCACCAATGTAAGTGGAGGGAATTCTAAGGGGAAAAAAAAATGAGAAAAGGAGGAGGTAGACCCTCCTGGATCTTCAAGGTCATGTTAGGGGATTTTTGTTTTCATATCCGTAACGAGGAGCCTTAAAAAGTTTGAAAGGGGAAAGGGATGATGACAGGCAAAGATGTGATGAGGCTTTTATTTGAAAACTCTCACTTTCGCTGAGATTGGAGGGTTTGGTAGACAAGACAACAATGCTCTAAAGATGCCCAGGCATTCATTCCCAGAACCTGTAAATGTGTCAGGCCACATGGATGTGGCCAAAAGCCAAGGGATGCTCACAGCCTCCACAAGTTAGAATGGGCGAGGAAGTGGATTCTCCCCTAGATCCTGCAGAAAGGAAGGCAGTTCTGCCAGCACCTTGATGTTAGCCCAATGAGACTCATGTTGGACTCTGACTGAGCACTGTAAGATAAGTGACTGTTTTTTTAAGCCAATAGCTTGTGATAAATTGTTAACAAGAGCAACGGGGCGCTAACACCTAAGAGGGCTGCAAGAGTAATCATCTTATGAATTGTGAGATTATATGCATAAAGCAATGATTAAAGTGCCTGCTCATCAGAAACATTCATGAACTGTAAACTTCTGCAGATGTTTCTGTCATTGACATTATTTTTGAGATTGTTGACATCAGTAAGAAATGCAGGTTTGTTGAATCCAAGGCGCTATAAATAATGTAGCTTTTTCTATGCTGAAAACTGTAATGAACCAATATTTTAATCTTTATGATTTCTTATCAAAGAACCTAATGGACCAAAATTGACCTTCAAGACCTTGACCCTCTCCACTTTTTTCAAGTTGTAGATTCAGATAAGCAGTGCAGAGCCTATGTGTGAGAGCCATTTCCTTCCTGAAGTTGCTATAATATCTGCACATTGGGGCTCTGTTGCTGTCACACAGGAGGCTCTAAGGGAGGGAACAGGCTATTCTGTACTCAGACCTTGTTAAAAAAAATCATTTTGATGATGGTTTTTATATGACCTCCTTACGAAGAGATTCAAATTAAAAGCAAATTGTGTTCATTCAAATAGCACTAGTCAATGGACAGACAACTGTCACACACTGGAACAGGAAATAACAGGTCCTAGAACATCAAAACACTGAATTACTGAATAAGCAAAAGCACTTTCTCTCAACCCCGAGGATTATAGCCATCAGCTGTAAAAATCATCATGTACATGTGATGGCAAATGACAGCTTTCTTCGTTTCTCTGAAGCTCTTGAACTGCTCAGTCTATTAGGATATGCCATCCATTTGCTATTGTTTCTTTTTGATGACACCAACTTACTTGTCTAATCATTATTTAACAGAACCTAGTACAAAATGTTATAAAATGAAGAGCCATTGGTAACTTTTGACAAAGGAAGCTGCTTTAATTACTTAGAAAACTAAGCCTTAATTTAAAACACACATACACACACACACACACACACACACACACACACACACACACACAATTGTAATGCAGTTGAAGAAGGGGAAAAAAAATATTTCAAGGCATTCTACTTGTGTTTTTATTCTTCTACAAACTGGAAGAACTAGTCCTGTCCTTAGCTGCAAATGTCTCTTTCTTATGAGTCTTACTCTACTAGATGTTTTGTACCAAAAAAGGCTCAATGATGTCTCAAAGATGCCTTTGAGAACCACTCAGGATAGTAGCTGTTCTGATGTGATTTCAAAGCCAGAGAGAGACATTATCATGGAAACAAGATATTGGCTTATTTGAATTTCATCTGTTCCTGCTGCTTATTTCTTCCTTATGAAGTGATAATGTGCCTTTATGGATTGAGTCTTTTTCTTCTTTACCAAAATGTATTGTCAGGAAGAAAATATGGTGATTCTAGCTAGGTGTAACTGGGACAGATAGAATTCTAAACTACAAAAATTCCAATTCCTGTATAAGAAGAGCTTTCTATTTACCCTTTAGGATTCTGTCTTTGAAATTCTATCATGAAACCTGATAAAAACAGTTTGTAATGGACAACAGAAATTCTTATTTGATTTAATAATCAAGGAGGGGCAATCACATCATTCTAAACTGTGATTTGATTAAAAACATTATAAAGAATATATTTTATTAACTCATTTTTTCTGAAAAATCTTTGTTAGGAGACAAACTGAAAATGTTGTGTACTTTTTGTGAATATCATAATATATTGCAAAGTTTATAAGGCAATACAGGAGTAGACAAAAGTAGGTTCATAGTTAATAAACTATAATACAACAATTAATACTATCTAATAAAAGAGTAATATGCAAATTAACCATAACTCCACCACACCCACAAACCATGCCCACAAGCCACACTCACCATCCAATCAGGAACAAGTATGCAAATTAACCCAAACCAATATGGCTACGGCCATGGAGAGAGCAGGAGGAAGCTTGTGTTTCCCTGGCGATGGAAGAAGCCAAGCTTTCCACACACCCTGGCTGTCCCAGGCTTCCACTCAAGGCTACAAAGTTTCAATTATAGAAGATAAATAAATCCCAACAAAATGGCGGCAGCCACGGAGCTGGAGAGCGGGAGGCTAGGGTTGTCCTGAGCGATGGAGAAAGCCAAGCTTCTGCAGCCCTGGACTGTCTTGACCTCTGCTTAAGGCTACAAAGTTTCAATTATAGAAGATAAATAAATCCCAACAGAAATGGCTGCTACCATGGAGCAAGCAGAAGGCTTGGCTTCACTCCAGGATACAAAGTTTCAATTGTAGAAGATAAATAAATCCCAGATACCAGGGCCTCCACTTGGATTGCCAGGGGTGTGGCTAACTTTCAAATCACCACAAGCCCCTCACCCAGGCCACCCCATACCCCAAGAGAACCCCCAACCTGATCTGGAACACCCTTCAGGTCAAACCAGCTGACTCCACCAGGGCACCTATGTAATAAGAGAGTAATATGCAGATTGACCATCACTCCAACACACAAGATGGCTGTCCCCATGTGGTCACAAGATGGCCACCACAAGATGGCCAGCAGGGGATGGTAGTTGGAAGGGACCAGGCCTGCAAGGGAGGGCAGTTGGGGGCGATCAAGCCTACAGTTAGGGGTGACCAGAAGGCAGTTAGGGGTGACCAGGGCAGCAGAGGAAGAAAGTTGGAGTGACTGGGCTTGCAGGGAAGGGCAGTTAGGGGGGACCCAGGCCTTCAGGAGAGAGCAGTTGGGGGTGACTAGGCCTGCAGGGGAGGGCAATTAGGGGTTACCAGGCCCACAGGGTAGGGCAGTTAGGGGCAAACAGGCTAGCAGGGGAGCAATTAGGCATCAATCAGGCTGGCAGGGGAGTGGTTAGGGAGTTATCAGGCTGGCAGGCAAATGAGCAGTTGGGAGCCAGCAGTCCTAGATTGTGAGGGGGATGTCTGACTGCCCGTGTAGGCCCGATCACTTTGGGATCAGGCCTACATGGGCAGTCGGCATACCTCGAGGAGTCCCAAATTGGAGAGGGTGCAAGCTGGGTTGAGGGATACCGCACCCCCCCCCACCCAGTGCATGAATTTCATGCATCGGGCCTCTAGTATATAATAATACAAGAAAAAAAAACATTTTGCATACTTACCCACCCCTGTATTTGCTCTGTGCCAAACAGAAACTCCTGGATTAATGAGTAACCCCCAAAAAGGATGTCTTCTGGTTTTGCATAAACAGAAAAGTTAGGGAGGGATGGGTCTACTCCACCATCTTAAATGGGCTGTACACAAAGAGCATTAAAAGTTAGGATTTGTATCCAGTTTGGATATATGATATGTTCAGTATTTATAGTGGAGTTGATCCAAGAAAAATGCTGCTATTCAGGCATTTATTGTATTTTTAACACAATGTAAAAATATAGAAGGCCTCAAGTCTTGGTGTATTTAAGAAAAATGTGTGTGTGTGTGTGTGTGTGTGTGTGTGTGTGTGTGTGTGTGTTGGGGTAGATGCACATACATTTTCTGCATATTCCTTCTACTGGAATGAACAAAGCATTTTCTGCATATTCCTTCTACTGGAATGAACAAAGAATTAAGGATATTGTTTGGTCACCAGTGTGGTTCTATTCAATATTGGCTCCTTTCTCTTCCCTAATTGCTTAGGATTTGATGTGTTGGGTTGTTTTATTACTTCAAAGATTGTATGGACAACCTATCAGAGCTTTTGGCTCTGACTTTATTTGATCAGCTGGAAAGGTTATTAGCACAATCCATTTATATGGCTGTCAAATAAGGGTCAAAAGATTAGTAATAGTGAGCTAATGGCGATGGCCCTAAGAAAAATGCCAGCTGCTATTCAGTTAACACCCAGGGAGGCATCCATTCTTTACCCATGAGGAGAAATTTATCTTCATCTTTAAAAGAACGTTATTAATGATCTTATAATTTCCCATGATCCTGTATCTTCAAATTACATTTCCCTTGTATCTACTATAGACTATCAGCATTTCCTGAACCTTTTCCAGTATTCTTTCCAAGCTAGTCTTTGGCTATCAGGGGACTGATCCAGACTCTCCATATAGTGTTGTCTGGTTGTCTTTAAAGATGATCCAATTGTCTTTGAGATATTTTGTACATTGTAGAAAAAAAGGTGTTTTGTTTTTCTTTTTCCAATTTCCAGAATAGCTTGGACCTCTAATTGTTAGTAATATTTCGACATGTTGTGTAATTCTGTCATGTAATGAATGACATAAAGTGGAGCAGTGAGTATTTAATTTCTTGTCTATAATCAAAGCAACATTAGTGTAGGGAGCCAGTTTTTAACTGTTAGATTCTGTTAAATCTTTTCTGCAGGTGAATTTACCAACTCCTATAGCTGATGGCAAAGTTTATATCTTTCCTTGGAAATGTATTATTCTGATTGTCTTGTATTACGATTGGGAGAGCAGGCAAGAAAGAAGAAAAAAATATTGCTATTTTATTATCTGTAAATAACTTGAAGAATATCTGGGAGATATATCCTAGTATTCGCTAGCGTATTGTCACTGCCAAATGTCACAGCTTTTTATGTTTTGTTTTGTGTTTTTTTCAGGGTTGGGGGGCTATGGGGTTAAAGAATGATCTATTCTCAAGTCCTTAGACTCTAATATGGAATCAGAAATTTATTTGATCTTCCTTACCTCACTACATTTTTTAAAATTATCATTTTTGATGGGTGCTATAACTAATTCTCTAATTTCCTTTGCTTGGCAGTTTATTCTGATAAAAGATGCAATTACAATAAAGCAGTTTTAAGAATATTTTCAGAAGTATCATGGTGTGGAATTTATGGGCCTCTTCTCACTACTTAAAGTGATAATAGTTCCTGTTTCTCATGTGACAATATTCCTCCAAAAGCCACATATGCTGATTTATTTCCTTCAAAATCTGTTAAGGATTCCAGATCCTAATGTAATTCTTAATTCCATTGTCTAGTAAACCCCAAGACAATTTGCTTTTATTACTTGCTGAGTGAATTTGGATATATGGGAGAGTCTTGGGTTCACAGTGTGAATGGGGCATGGGCATTTGAAGGGGGTAGAGCTTAACTTTTCAATGTGTAAGTACTTATACGATCAATTTATCTTAATTATTTTTATCAATGGGTTAGTGGCCCAGGGCAAGTACCAATATTAGAACTGAGATGAATTAAGTCTGGAATAAAAAATTTGAACTTTATCTTTGTGCCCAAGCTGTAAGAGTTTTATCTTTGACTATTTTAGTCATAATAAAAAGATATAGTGTATAGTTTAGGAAACTCATAGATATAGTGTATAGTTTAGGAAACTCATAGACAATAAGCCCAAATACCTCATTGGACAGAGATTCAGGTTATATGGACAAGGATTCAGTTTCAATCTCTGGGTTGAAACTGAACTTTAAGAGAAATTTTTAAAGAAGTATGTTTTCTTATAATTCTGATAATGGTGTACTAGTAAGGTTGCATGATAGATACTTTATTATAACATAATCTGTATCCATAACTCCTTCAGAGCAAGACAGACAGACCTAAGTTCAGATCTTTGTGTCAGCAATTACTATCTATAGAGCCTTGGAAAATAAAATTATCTTTTTGGAATCCCCACCTTTAAAGTGATTGATGAGAGAATTAAATGGATTAAGAATGCCTCAACCAAACAAATGCTCAATAAATGATTAAAGTGACCAACAAACAGTGGCAGTAAGCTAGAATGATAGGACTTTACATAACTTATTTAATATATAAAACAACCCTGTGTTAGGTGTTTTATATACCTATTTTTAAATATATATTTTTTATCAATTTCAGAGAGGAAGGGAGAGTGTGAGAGGGGGAGATAGAAACATTTATGATGAGAGAGAATCACCGATTGGCTGTCACCTGGATGATTCAATCAAGCCTGCAACCTAGGCATGTGCTCTGACTTTTTATAAGTCAACACTCAACCACTGAGCCATACTGGTCGGGTTACAGGCCCAGTTTTCATTGTGACATTGTAAACTTCAAAAATATTAAACAACCTGTTAGTACTTGAGCCCCCAAAGCATCATGGAGTTGATGGTGATGGTAAAGAAGATGATATGGGTTAAGACTGTGGACAAGGCAGAAATCAGAACAGATCTTTCATTACATGTGATATCTTCCTCCTCGCACGCTTTCTGCGGATGTGTGATCTCCCACAGATCCTAGCCTCAGCACATAGAAGGAGGGAACTCAGTCCTGGCTGGCGAAGATAGCAGTTGGCTCGCCTTGGGGAGACTGGAACCGAATCAGCCAATGGCAGGAAATGAGCTAGTGAGACAATTCAAATAGAAAACCAGGGCTCAAACCACTGAGATTTTTGGCAGATACTTGCATTTCAGAGGCCAGTATTTACTTTTCTGGAGGATTTTCATCCAGATTTCTTACCTCCTCGAGGAAGCTGCAATTTGAGTTAGCTGAAAGAGTGTTTTCTGCTAGTAAAGTATGAAGGTCACATAGCTTTGAAAATGTTGGCATAAACTATTCGGTATTTTTTACTTTAAGTGACCTTTACTCAAGCTTTTTTTTTTTTTAATTAACAGAAGAAACCCAATTTGTAGAAACTTCCATTAATAGTAAATATTGATGTTTCTTTTCACATTGTATAATTTTGCTTTATATCAGGGGTGGGGAGCCTTTTTTCTGGCAACCACCATGTGGCTTTTTATCACATCGTTCATGGCCAATACAGAATTAGGGACTTAAAAATTAGCCTGCTATATTTGGTCAATCATTTCACTTCCCAATTCCTGAGCAGAGCAGACCCACTGATTTTGCAGGCCTTATAAAGCCTGTAGGACGGATATTCTTCACCCTTGCTATACAGAGAAAGAAAATTCCCCTAGGGTAGAAGATGGAACACTTGACTTTTAGCATTTCTTCATAAAATGTCAACATAAGCAACTAACAATATTTGGTGTTGGATTTAGTGTCAGAAGACAAAGTATATTCAGGGGTAATGAAGCTCCTTTCATTCAATTAAATTCAATTAAAACACAAAAAGGCTGTTTACTTTGGTTAACGATGGCCCATTAATGAGACATCATTTTCTTCCATAGCCCTGTGGTTCCACATAGCACGCTTTTCTTTTAGTTTTCAAGGCTGTTCTGTCCCTAGTACATTACAGTGGAAGATAGTCTGTTGTCTGTTTTTAATTGTGACCAATAGATTATTCATCTGTGAAGTAGATGAAAGAGAGAAGGTAGAGAAATAAGGAAAGACTAATGTAATAAGGGGAGTGAAAAATAAACATAATATTAAGCAAAGGATGATTGACTGCATTTTAGGTAGAGATTGCGACAATCTGAGTGAAGTCACTTCGAGTGAAGCCAAAACTTAATTAACCACAGGTATTAAAATGCTTACAATAATTAAGAGCATAAGGCAAATGTATTTCATCTTCCAAATATTAAAGCAAACTAAAATCAAACAATGATATTTGTGTAAGTTTGCTCTGATGCACACACACACACACGCACACACACACACACACACACACACATACACAGATAGAGTAGATATTAGAGTATTTGAATCCTTGTACTATTTTTTAAAGTAATTTTCTGAGTGAATTTATTCAAGTCATGTATTTTCTCTAGGTTTGTTTATCTAATAAATGATGAGAAGTGGTATATATGCCTTTCATAGATTCTTCTATCACAAAATTCACGTAAGCCTATGTTTCTATGGAAATATATTTATCATCTATTTCTTCTTCAAAAATATATTGATATGCTATTTTATGCATAGCATTTGAGGTTGTACAGTGTAAGGAACAAATGCTGAAAGTGGCGAAGAAACATTCTTTATATGGAGAAAATTGTAGGCCAGTTGGCATACCTCCCTTAGATTAATGTCATAATCAGCATCTCTCTATAGCTGCCATTTCTCTTTTTCCCTATTACACAACCAAATTCATAGATAATTGAAGGATTAGTATTAAATCCATAGGGTAGGCTTCATGTAAGATCTCATTGTGTTGCCTTATTCACACATTGCTTAAATTGGGCACTATAACCCCCCTGAAAGTATTACCATTGATTCACTCACTGAGTCTTCAATGGATAGTTCCATAATAGAAACATTGTGCTAGATGCTGAGTATGTATTGGAAGAAAAAAAAAATCTCAGCCTTAATAATAATCAGATTGGAAAGGTAGAGAATAACAGGAAAACAAAAAATTAGTTCCTAATAACACATTTAGATTTCATGGATATTAAAAAATGAAGTAGTAGAATTGTATAAAGAACAGGAATGAACGATTAAGATAGAACCATCAGGCTGGTGGCATTAAGCTGATGTGAAGGTTGACCTAGAATCAGCCATGGACAGAGTGAGAGAAGAGAGGGACCCTGAGAGCAGTGGTTTGAGCACCTGGTCTGACTGGAAAAGTGGTCTGTGATGAGGCCGGGTAGGCAGACGGGTGACAGTGGCAGGACTTTGGAGACTGCAAAGTTTCCATTTATTTTTTTAAAGCAGAAGGAAGTTGTTGAAGAATAATAACTAGAAAAATACTCTGTTATCACCCTCGTGGAAGACAGCAAAAAGCAAATCTGTATGGTAGTACTTGGATCATCTTTCCCATTTGCCACATCATACTGTCCATACAATTGGCAAGAAAACTAGAATTTAAGGAAGTTGAATAGTCAGTTTAGAGTTTCCACAATTGTAAAGTGGGGGAGTCAAAAAATTAACCAGTTTCTTCTGACTAGGAAGTTAGTGCCCTTTCAACTAGGCATGTCTGCCTATGTGACGCCTCCACTTCATCATAGGGTGGTGGAGAACAGGGACTTTTCTATTAAGAAAGCATCACCCGTGGAGATCTAGTTGCAGAGGGATGTGATGGGCAGCAATGAGCACCAGAGGAAGTGGGTTTTGAAGCGCCCAGGATGTAATAGCAGTGGATTTTTGAGAGAAAATCACTTGTCAGAGAGAAAATCACTTGGCCTTAGGCACTGACCAGACGCCAGGGGAGTAGTGAGTGACAGATGAAAGGCAGGCTTCCTGAGTACAGGCTTTGTGGCATGATCAGAAACAGAAAACAGGGAGTTGGGGAAACTTCGAGAGCTTGCAGCAGAGGTGATAAGTAGAAGTCCAGAAGAGGAACTGGAAATGTTCTGGGCTGAGATTTTATTTTTTAAGAGTAAAATGGGCAGGAATAAACACACATCTATTATATGTCAATCCCGTCTTGACATCGAAGGCCAGCTAGTTAGCTTCTTTTGTGTTTCCCTCAGTCCTCATACTTTTATTTTTGCCTAAGGAATCTCTAAAACATTTATACAACATGAGACATTGCCACAGATGGTAGTGTGTATTAAAATACATGGACTTAGATTAAAATATGTCAAGAATAATTATTTTAGAATTGACTGAACCTATTTATAATACTATATTTGGTTTTAAAAGTAATATATGTACATGACAGTCAAATAGTATCAAAGGCACACATTTTTATAAAGTAATAAAAGTCTCTAACTCAGAACCCTTCCCTCCTGTACATACATATGTATATGTATACACACTAGAAATAGCTCGTCAGCAGTGTTTCATATAGCTCCATGTGGTTTTAAGAAGACACACACACACACACACACACACACACACACACACACACACACTCTAAGCAAAGTTAACCAGGGTATCCTCATCTCCGCTGCCATTCTCTTCTGAGAACTCATTTTGAGTCACAATGTTATCAGAGTTTCAGTCTTCCTTCCTTCTATGGACCTATTTTGCTGGTTACCTCAAGGGTAAGGGACTCTAGGTTAGGTGGCACCAATGAGGAAAAGAGAAGTGAAACTATTTGGAATATGTCGGCAAGGATCAGATAATAATAGCACCTGCTCTTATAGCCCTGCCCAAATAAATGATGTTCTCACACCTCTCTCAATCAGACTTTTACGATCTCTACCAAAAACAGAACCCCTTGCCTTCTTCACTGAGTGTGACTCTAGGGAGAAATGAATTCCCCTTTGAGAGGGTCAGTTCCCTCTTTTGCCATAATCAATGGGCTCATCTCCACTGGCCACAGATATCTTTCCAATAGACTTACTGCTGATTTGAATGACTTTAATTTAAACGGAAATGAACCCCTCTTGCATCACTTGAGACATTGCCCATGAAAATATGATTATACTCCTTTGCTCGCAAATGGCACCTATACATGTTACTCCAAATCACAGAGATTTTTTTTTATGAATTAAACATGAGGCTCATTCTTCATGATTGACCTATTCGTTTGGAAATATTCTAATTCTTACTGTTCTAAGGTCTCTGTAAAATGACATAAGATTATCATTTCCTTTGCCCTAAACCAAGGTCATAAGCAAATTTTGGCTACCTGAAAGATGAAGATAAAATGATCCCCGACCTCCCAGAATCATGCCCTGTACCATTTGCCTGAAACCCTGGATTTATATAATCTCCATGTTTCACTTGGCCCCTTAGATATTTTCTTATACTGCTATCACTTATATCTCTTAAGCAACCTGAAAGCAAAAATCAAGTGTATTCATTTTTCAAACAATTTTTATAAGATAATGATGGCTACAGTTTAGGAATCGAAACAGAGCTGTTTTAGCTTGGTCATCCTTGGATTTCCTTGATAGTTTTGGCTAGCCCTAGGGATCCGCACTCTTTTCTGATTGAACACGGTTTCCTAAGGATGAAATAAAGGAAAAAGGTCTGTGTTTGAAAGAATCCAATGGCAGATATCTTTTTAAGACTGTGGCATAATGAAGATTTGCAGAAGATTAAAGAAGAACCAAGCAATGCTTAGAGAAATGTAGTCAGTCTTTATTATTATAATGCACAGTCCCAGAGAAAAATACCTTACAAATTCTGGGCAAAGTCACATAGGAAGTTTCCTGTATTTAACCTTTTGAGCTTCTTTGTCTCCCAAATAAGGGTTTTTCCAGCCCCCCACCCCTCCTCTGCAAGTTCTTAAAGAGCTCTATGTGGTGGGGCTCTGAGAACTTAACCAAAGACCTAGCCTGGCATGAGCACTGATAAATTCGTCAGGGAAGGTTTATGGCCTCTCTGGAATGGGAGTAGTTTTATTTTCCTTATTATTTAAGCAAGCAAGCATTTACAGAAGCTAAAATAGCAGGATTAACATTTCAAACAGCAATTTTTATATAAGATTAGAGGCCCAGTGCACGAACATTTGTGCACTTGCGGGGGCTGGCCCCTCAGCCCAGCCTGCATCCTCTTGCAGTCTGGGACCCCTCAGGGGATGTCCAACTGATGGCTTAAGCCCACCTCCTGGGGGATCAGGCCTAAGCTAGCAGTTGGACATCCCTATGGCAGTCAGACATCCCTATGGCAGACTCGGGGGATGTCTGACTAACGGCTTAGGCCTGCTCCCCTTTTAGTCATACATCCTTAGTGCTGCCAAGGAGGTGGATGAAGCTCCTGCCATCGCCGCTGCACTGGCCAGCCGTGAGCCGGCTTCTGGCTGAGCCATGCTCCCCTTGTGGACGTGCACTGACCACCCCATTGAACGTCAATCTGCCCTTAGGGTTAATTTGCATATCACCCTTTTATTATATAGGATGGATGCTTCAGAGATAGCCCAGGTTTTGTAATTCTGGTGTGTAAACATTTGTGAGATTAAGCAATCATAGCTCTCCAACTAATAAGAAAAGGAGATGAACATACATGAAGGACAGGATGGGGTGATGGGAGCCTTGTGAGGTGGCATCCTAATCTGAATATCAAAACAGAGGGATGCAGAGCAAAGAGCAGGGCGGGCACAAGAGGGGGATCTAAGAACAAACCACCCACTTCCAATATGGCTTAGGGCTCCAGAATCTAATTACCTCGAGATACGAGTGTAATTCGTTCCGTAACCTTGAGGCGTGGGAAACTCTGAGACGCTCGAGTCTCGGTAAACTGGTGGGTCATGTGCAACCGGCCCATCTGCGTGATTACTCGTATCTCAACTGTTGCTCGTATTTCAAAGCAAAAATCGCTCGCTCCACGCCTCGTATCACAAAAATGTCGTATGTGAGGGCACTCGTATCTCGAGGTACCACTGTAGTTTAAAATGGTTGAATCCTTTCCTTTTCATTACAGGAAAGCAGGTGAAGAGTTAAGAAATTCTGCTTCCTAATCCAATCCCATTGTGACCTCACCAGTCATTTGGAATAGGATTGTCTTCATCGTAGCAGGGAAAGATTTTAAAGGCCGCAGCGTCTCCACAAAGGTCTGCCACTGCCACCAGTAGCTGTGGTTTAAAGGGTGACAATGACTCCCAAATGACAGTGTACAAATATTGTTCCTTACTGCCAATGTCCCCTCTTCATGCTCTGCGGGAGGTTGGGGAGCAATAGAAAACCATGGAAGTTTGCATGGAAGAACATAATTTTGCTCACTTTAATTACTGCAGCCAGTCTTGGTACAGTCTCAGTAGTAGCATATTCACCAGCCAACAGAAGTCTTTATTTCCTCAGTGATATTCAGGACAGATGGAGTCGAATTGCTCGCTCTGTCCCTCTTTGGAATATGACAGACATCACATTAATGCAGTTAGGTGCAACGCTAAGATCTAAAGGGAGCCAAACTTTTAGTGGAGAAAAGACTAAGTTTAATTATGGTAACTTTTCTAACTTTCATAACGTTTTAAGTGGACTTGAACTCTTGTCTGGGGCTGAACAATTAACCTGCATCTTCTTCCCGTGGAAGACGAAAATCACAAAATATTTATGGTTTGCCAGGAACACATTCGCTTCCCTGGCAAAGCGTTGCCAATTGGTGTTTTTCTCCTTTTTTTTTATTTTTCAAAAGATGATTACATGTTCGCGATATACAAGGTATTGTACACATTTCAGCAGGAAATTGTGAGCCTTTATCTTTTGTCAGCCAGAAGGAATTACTGCCCTTTTTAAAATAGCCTCCCTCCTCTGTCCAAGTAAATGGTGCCTGCTGGAGACTTCAGGATGGCTTTTGTTGGTTTCTGCGAATTTCAACATAGGCAGTCAGAAGGGAAAAGAAGCAACGCATTTGGGAAAATTTCAGAAAATTATAGGTCTTCTATGGGAAGGAGGGGTGCATGCAAGTATCTTTAGTCCTAGTTTCTGCTTCCTTCTCGGCTTTATTAACGCGAGGCTTGGAGCAAGAGAAAAGGAAATAAATGAGAGGGTAAGAGAGGAATATTTCTTTCTCTCTCCAGTGAAGGCTCATGCCCGTCAGTTTCCTAATCCTCAGACCAATAGGGAAAAGTGAGAGGAGGCATCAGCCATTTCACCATCATCTACCACTGGTATCAGAAAACTCTTACATGGTATTTAAAAATATCAATACGCCTTGGCTAGTGCGATTTTTTTTTCTGGAAGTCTGAACTTTTTTTTTTTTTTTTTTTTTTTACAGAGAGGAAGGGGGAGGGATAGAAAGTTAGAAACATCTCTGAGAGAGAGAGAGACATGGATCAGCTGCCTCCTGCACGCCCCCTACTGGGGAATTGCCTGCAACCAGGATACATGCCCTTGACCTGAATCGAACCAGAGACCTTTCAGTCCGCAGGCCAACGCTCTATCCACTGAGCCAAACCGGTTTTGGCTGGAAGTCTGAACTTTTTTGTTGGTGGTGTTAAATAATAAAAATGAAAGAATCTTCAAGTTTGGGAGGTGACATTCTTTTTGGCGCTAGTTTTCTTGTGGTTGACTTGATTCTTCCATCACTTAAGAAAGTTGGCAGGTGACTTACATGTCCTCTCATTTCCATCCTGGTTATTCACACATGGAGCAATTTCCTTTGGAGCCACAGCTAATCAGCCAGTCAGCGGGTTAATTAAAAGTTTGCAATCTTTTTACTCCTGGTCAAATCCTGGCCCTTTGCTTCCATCTCTCCTTTGCCCAGGGCCCCAAGATTTCTCAACCTCAGCACTGCTGGCAATTTGGGATAAGTAATTATTTAGTGTGGAGGGCTGTTTCTTAAAAAAAAAAAAATCAGATGCTTGAATGGACACGATAGGTAACCATGTGTGAACGTATACAGCACAGGGACTGGCACCGAATTGCTTTCAACTGTTGAAATCACAGCATCGAAGGTATAATTTTCCACTCTTCGAACCTCTTCATCAAATGTGTAATTGGAAGAGTCTTTGGGACGTAATGGAGAAGGCTTGAAGCTCTGAGACTTCAAAAGACCTGAGCTTCACCTCTAGCTATGATTATATATTATTGATTTTGGAGATGAAGGGAGAGGGAGTGAGACATGGAAAAATCAATGATGAGAGAGAATCATTGATTGCCTGCCTCCTGCATGCCCCTACTGAGGGTAGAGCTGGCAATCCTGGTATGTGCCCTGACCAGGAAGTGAACTGGTGCTATGACCTCCTGGTTCACAGATAGATGCTCAACCACTGGGCCTCGCTGGCCCGGCCAGCTCAGATTCTTATCTAGTGTGACCATCTGAAAAGATGCTGACCCTGGAGCAAGTTCAAGGTGAATGGGCTGCTCGAGCTTCCGAGTTCCTTGCTACTCAACCATGAGGCCTGCAGGCTGCAGGTGCCCTCACAGGTGTGTGTGTATTCAGCATTTTTCTCCCAAAAAACATGTCTGTGGCCCCTACTGCGCAGGCCACTGAGTGGGGAGGGACAGCCACTGAGTGATCTTGAGCCGTTCTTCCACAAACCCTGAAACCAAATGGAAATAAGGTCGATGAAAAATAGCTTCTCAAAAAAAATGCGAGCCACCGTTTTCTGGAAAAAGATAAACACATAAATTTGAAACAAATTCCAAAGCAGCGCAGCAATGCATGGTTCTGTTTTTATGACTGATAAGTAATTCAGGGGGAAAAAAACAAACAAACAGATGGATATGTCCCCACTGAGCACTGCATTCCTATGGATGCCAAGTAATTTATCAATTTGTAAGTCCTCGGAGAACCACAGGGAACCCGGGCGATGCCCATCATCAAAATAGAGAGGCTGGGAAGGAGATGGATTCTTCCGGGGTCAGAACAAAGCTGCGAAAGGACCAGCCCCGCAGAAAAAAGGGCGAGATCAGATCCTGGCTCTTTTCTCTGATTGACAGCAACCTTCAAGTCGGAGCTGTTCCTGCAGGTCCCTGCTTCCATGTCAGCCGGGCACAGCCACGCATCACAATCCTCATTCTCATTCCATCGCTTCTCCCTCCAGTTCTGAGAACAGCGGTCACCAACTTTTCCCTGCCTCGCTGGGCCTTTAGGGGAATCATTCTCTTTGGAATAAAAAAGGTTAATGGGTTTGGCAAATGCTCAGGGAGAGGTGGGCAGAGGAGGGTTGCTTTTTCAAGATGGGTTTCAGGCAGATATGAAGTAGGGCAGTTGACACTCTCAGGAATCTGTGACCTATCAGATACAGCATGTGGCTGCTTTCCTTGAGATGCTGACTTTCATGTCTCTGCCCGGGTGAGAGCAATGTCATGAGCACGGTGGTTGGCATCCAGCCAGCTTCCTCTCAGCTCGCAGCAAACATCTGTTGTGACCCCCTGCCCAGAGGCCCACATGTGAGTCAGGCGCTTTCCTAGGGCCGGCAGGAAGAAGCGCTGGCATGGAAAATTGCTTCGTTGGTGGTCAATTGCAATAAGCAAACTGATGACATGTTTTCTTTTTTTAAAGTGACCGTTTTTTAAATATATTTTATTGATTTTTTTAAAGAGAGGAAAGGAGAAAGATAGAGAGCTAGAAACATCGATGAGAGAGAAACATCCATCAGCTGCCTCCTGCACGCCCCGCACTGGGGATGTGCCCACAACCAAGGTATATGCCCTTGATGGGAATCGAACCTGGGACCTTTCAGTCTGTAGGCCGACGCTCTATCCACTGAGCCACACCGGTTTCGACTAAAGTAACCGTTTTTGTAACACCACGTAGATATATGAGAATATTTATAGCATGTGTGAGACATAAAGAATCTTGGTACCAAAAACTTTATGTATCTTCCTACCTATCTGCCAAGGGTGTTGCCCATATTTATCCTTCCGCCACTTAGCTAACCAGCATTCTCAATTGTGTGTTGATTACCCTCTTCCTTTTTTGTCTGAAGGTGTTACTGTATATATTTGAATGGCATTTGAATATTTGTGCATGTTTTTGCATTTTATAAAAATAGGCTCAGAATGCACAATGGCTTCCAGGATTTGTTTCTGATTCATTATCATGTCCATTTATTTTCTTTGCCCTATATTATTCCATTCTATTGTTAATGGCTTGGTGCTGTTTCTGGTTCTTGCTGCTACTAGATGTTAGTGACAGCTAGTGCTCATGCAAGAGAGTTTCTTAGATTCTTCAGGGGCAAAGGCTGGGTCATGTAGTAGGTGCACAGTTAATACTGTACATAATATCATATGTCTTTCCAAAGTAGTGCCACTATTTCTCACTCCCAACCACCTGAGACAATTTTGTTGCTGCTTTATCTATGTATTTGCCAATATTTGGTGTCATTTAGGTTTTTCAAAATAATTTGCCAGTCCGATGTATTGAAATGGCATCTTACTAAGGTTCTGAATTAAAATTCCCTGATTACTAATGAGTAAACACTATTTTTTTAAGTAGCTTTTGAGAATAGTATATGTTCTCTTCTTTTCACTTTGTTTAATATTTTTTGAAAAATAGATTATTATTATTTTAAAATAATTGAGTGCCTCTACATATCCCTTTATGGGCTGTGCTTTATATGTGCATTTGTGTGCTGTTAACAACTGTTTTCCTGCTCATGGTCATTAAGGTATCAGCCCAGAATATCCTCTAAACATTTTGAAGATTATCTTTCAATATTTAAGCCACGTGGAATTATATTTTTTCTATATTATAATGTTGTGTTATAGTATAATGTTTTCTATAGTATAATGTTTTTCCTATAGTATATTTTTCCTATAGTATAAAATATCATTATTTCCAGATGAATAAATAACTTTCCCAGACACCTCTACTGAAAATTATATCCACCAAAAAATTTATAATAACAGCTCATTTATAATAAATCAAGTTTCCTCAAATACATTTATTCATTTCTGGTCTCTGTATATTGCTCCAGGGATCAATTTTTATATTCTCCTACTGGTACATACCTTCACACTCACTATAGTTGTATGATAATTATTAGTCTCGGACCCTCTCTCCCCCCATCAATGTAGGCAGTGCATTTGTAAAACTTGAGGAACTTGGCAAGTCAAACAAGATGGCACCACAGCAAAGATGACATAGATCACTTAGCTTCTGCTATGTAACCAGCAGCCCAGACTGTTGATATACAGCATCTGTTTATCTCTCAATTCTGTGGTTTGCCATAGGGTACTGGGCTCAGTTGGGGGTCCTTCTGGTTCGACCCAAAATTGGCTGCTGTTAGATCATTCAGATAAGATGATACATATTTTATTACCAGACTAAGTTATGTCTGTACTGCATAAGTCATCACCTCAAAACACAGAGACTTAAAAGTATTAAAGGTTTACTTTCTCACATAATATTATGTCCAGGAGTTTGGGAGTGGCTTAGGGGGATGGGTCTGGCTCAGCCCTCTCAAGGGACCAAGTGTGGCCAGGGTGCAGTTATCTGAAGCTGGGTGCAGTGTGACTGAAGCAGAAACATCTGCATCTACACTAATAAAAGGATAATATGCTAATTACACAAGGTTGACCAACATCTTCTGGTCATCTGGACCTCCTTCAAGACAAAGCCATGGTGGTGGGGACTGAGGCAGAGGTGGGTAGGGGTGATCAGGCTGACAGTGGAGGGTGGATAGGAGCAATCAGGCCAGCAGGTGAAGGAGGTTAGGAGCAATCAGGCTGGCAGGCAGAGGGGATAGGAGCGATCAGGCAGGCAGAAGTTGTTTGTGGTAATCAGACAGGCAGGCAGGCAGGCAGGCAGAGGGGTTAGTGGTGATCAGTGAGGCAGGCAGGTGAGCAGTTAGGAGGTAGCAGTCCTAGATTGAGAGAAGGATGTCCAACTGCCAGCAGTCTGACATCCCCTAAGGGTCCCAGATTGGAGAGGGTGCAGCCCAGGCTGAGGATCCATCCCCTCAATTCCCTCTGACCCCCTTGAATGAATTTGGTGCACTGGGTTTCTAGTATATATATAATATGCATACACACACACACACACACACACACATATTATGCACAAAACATTCAATTGAAATGAACATATGTTTAGGATGGGAGGCTATCTACTTTTTCACTAACGATATTATCCAAATATCAAATACTCACAAGGTGGACTATTCTAGTGGAGTGGGTTTATGGTGACACTAGAATCCCTCTTTTAAGGGAGCTATGAAAAGGTGACCTACTCTTGCAGTGCTGTCTCTTCCTTCTTTATGTTTTTGGTTTTATTTTCCTCAGTGATTCACACAGCATTGGTAAATTCTTTAGATTTAGGCTAGCAAATGAATTACACAGTACCAGTCCTGTAAACATTGTCAATTTGTAATTTCTTTTTTCTAGAAAGAGCTTTGCATGAAATATTTTTTCCCAGCTGCTTTGGAAGTTGTTTTATAGTTGGGCCTGGGTTGTTTTTTAAACTCAGTGGTACTTAAAACAAACAAACAAACAAACCAAAATAACATGCCTGTTACTCAAAAGTTATTTATGATAATTTCTTTTTGTTATCCTCACAAGTTCCTTGGCTACAGAAACCAAGATTTAATACTTCTTTAAAAAATATTTAGTAGTATCTGCCGAAACCGGTTTGGCTCAGTGGAGAGAGTGTTGGCCTGTGGATTGAAAGGTCTCAGGTTCGATTCCAGTCAAGGGCACGTACATTGGTTGCAGGCACATCCCCAGTAGGGGATGTGCAGGAGGCGGCTGATGGATGTCTCTCTCTCATCAATGTTTCCAACTTTCTATCCCTCTCCCTTCCTCTCTGTGAAAAATCAATAAAAATATATTTAAAAAATATTTAGTAGTATCTGGTTTTGACTTTTAGTTCTTTAAGCCTCCTATATATGAATGACACTAATGTACTATTTATGGGACACTGGTAAAATCCAGTAAGGAAAAATCAAAATATTGTTTGAAACAAAATAAAAATACACTATATCCAAGATATCGTAGCAGTTGAGGAAATATTTGCAAAGGCTGTAGATATAGGCCTTTTCAGAAAAATACCTATCAAATAAAGGAAGCCAAATGTGCAGCATTTATCTTTGATATCATAGCAAACTTTAATTAGGTCAGTAACTCCCTCAACTCCCTTTGAAAATTCAGGTGATAACCATTTATCCTTCCTTTTAGACCTCCTGAATTATTATGTGTAGTTATTTTGTACAATTACCACATTTCTCTGCAAGGAAGTTTGGAATTTACTTTTAGAGTTTTCACTTTTATTGCAAATGTTAATGCAACATTAAAATTCAGCATTTAAGTTCCCAGGAGCAAGGGAATGCAAAGGGCAACATTTTCCTAATGTGATTAATTTGCTATTCTTTCTCAGACTTTTCATTAGGACACACTTGTGTTTCCAACATATAAATTCAAAAAATGTAAGCTCCATTTTTTTCTTTTCAGAATTTTACTCAAAGGGGAGAATATCTTTAGTGATTATCCATAATAAACTTTCATTGTTTGCTTGTTTTTAAACTTTGTGTCCACAAATATATATATTTACACTCCTAGAGTTTGCTGGTTTCTCTATTCAGAACATGCCTATATAGTATCAACCAAGTGAATCCAAAAGTTAAAAGTCAAGCTTAACATTTTCTTTTAAGTCCACAAAGTAGCCCATAAATCAAACTATCCTCTGTCAAGAAAAGTCTATCTATTTATTGTAAATGCTAAGACCACTGCCTCCATAAAATTATTTTTAGCAAAATCCACATCCTAATTTATAATAGCCATCTTATACTTTTAAAAATACATATTATATCACAATTTAAATAAATAACTATGGAAGATAGGATAGTCCCTGTTTTGGCTATGAGTAGGCAAACATTAAGGTCATAGACTTAGATGTTAAACAAATCTGAGGTTCAAATTTGAGACCACCTGAATAGTTGGGATGCTTTGGACTTATATCTTGACTTTCTTATCAATAAAATAGGAGTGCTATGCATTTGGTCAAACTGGATTAATATATGATTAAATTGTTAACTATGTATGTATGCAAAGGCACTTCATTGTTCATATATATAAATTCTTACATGACCATTCTTCTAAACCATTAAATTCCATATCACATATTTGAAATTATTTAACTTGTTTTCTCTATAACAATAACATAAATTCCTAACAAATTGATTTTGTGTGTTAGCATTTGAGCATAAATATTCATTCAGAACCGTTCATGATAAAATATATGAATGGCCTACAGGTTTACTCTAAAAGTTAATGGTCTTTAAAATAAAATGATGGAATAATGATAATGTGTGTGTGTGTGTGTGTGTGTGTGTGTGTGTGTGTACATGTATCTGCAGTTATAATAAGGTAATATGTAAATTGGCCGGGGTGCTCTCACATAACAACTGATTACAGGAGGGTGGGGCAGTGAGTTACCTGCAGCAGAGAGCTACAGGAGGGTGGGGCAATGGGCAGAGAGCTAGAGAGAAGTGGGCAGTGAGCTAAATGGGGTGGAAAGCTATGAGCTGCAGTGGGCAGTGGCCAGCTGACGCAGTGACAGCAAGCTACTTGCACACGGATTCGTGCACAGGGCCAATAGTATACCTATACATAAAGAAATAATTAGATACATTTAACTTCATAACGTAGTTCCCTGGGGGAATGGTATATATAATAATAGTCCAAACAATGTTTTTTTTATTTTTTTAAAATATATTTTATTGATTTTTCACAGAGAGGAATGGAGAGAGATAGAAAGTCAGAAACATTGATGAGAGAGAGACATCAATCAGCCGCCTCCTGCACGCCCCACAGTGGAGATGTGCCCACAAGCAAGGTACATGCCCCCGACTGGAATCGAACCTGGGACTTTTCAGTCCACAAGTCGATGCTCTATCCACTGAGCCAAACCAGTCTTGGCCAAACAATGTTTTTTTTAAAAAAAAGTTATCATTTATTGAGCATTTACAGTGTACCATGCACTAAACTAAATGCTTGACATATATTGTTTTATTTAATTCTCACAACATCCCCATGGTATAGAAGTTATTAATACTTCTAATTTTTAAGTGAGGAAAGTAAGACTCCGAGAGATTATGGACCAAGGTCATGTAGTCAGAAAGCATCAGAGTCTGTTTTCCAGGTGTCTGGCTCTTCACTGCTGACATCCATAACCACTAGATTCTATTTGTAGAATCCCCAAGGTATTAGACCAAAGCCCAGCTTTGTTGGAGATGAGGTTTTAGGAAGAGCTGTATGATTCAATTACCGTATTTTCTAGCGTATAAGGTGGCTGGGTGTATAAGACGACCCCCAACTTTTCCAGTTAAAATATAGAGTTTGGGATATACTCGCCCTATAAGATGACACCCAGCATATAAGACGACCCCCGACTTTTGAGAAGATTTTCCTGGGTTAAAAAGTCATCTTATATGCTGGGAAATACGGTACCTAAATGACTAGATGATTGAAGAGCAGACATGAGTCACAATTCATGAGCTTGAGTAAAAAGTTTAATCTGTTGTTCTTTATTTTTTTGTTTTTTTATTTAATTTGAAGAACTTTCACGGAAATAATCAAATATAAAAATATAACTGACTGATAATGTAAATATCAGATACATTTCTATTCAGTTATTCTTTAAAGATTTCGACTCCTTTTTGGTAATACTAATTGCTAAAACACGGAATGTCAACAAAATTAGGCACAATTAGAGAAAATAAAAACCTTTAGAGGAGAATACTGTATGAGGCTTGGTAGCCTGACTGTTGTCAATTATTAACTGTTGTCAATCATTTGCTTCCTTTAAGAGCTGCTCATATCATACAAATACTAGAGGTATCCACAGGCAGAGAAATCTCAGACATATGCCGAAGCAATTTCCTCATCATTACCACTCCTAGGGGCAATAGAAGCTAAAGAGGAAATAACCAAGTGGGACTACATCAAAATAAAAAGATTTGCACAGCAAAAGAAACCACCAACAAAACAACTACAAAGCCCACTGTATGGGAGAACATATTTGAAAATGTTATCCCTGGTAAAGGTTTAATCTCCAACATCTACAGCCAACTTCTACAACTTAATAAAAGGAAGATAAAGGATCCAATAAAAAAATGGGCAACGGACCAAAATAGAGTATTTTCAAAAGAAGACAGAAGGAAGGCCATGAGACACATGAAAACATGCTCAAAGTCACTAATTATCTGAGCGATGCAAATCAAAACGACAAAGCATTATCATCTTGCACCTGTCACAATGGCAATCATTAAAAAATCAACAAACTACAACAAACTACTGGTGAGGATTCTGAGAAAAAAGAACCCTCACGCACTGCTGGTGGGAATGCAGACTGGCACAGCCACTGTGAAGAACAGTATGGAGTTTCCTCAAAAAACTAAAAATGGAAATTCCATTTGACCGAGTAATCTCACTTCTAGGACTATATCCAAGGAAACTAGAAACACCAATAGGAAAGGATTTATGCACCCCTATGTTCATAGCAGCACAATTTACAATAACTAAGATCTGGAAACAGCCTTAGTGCCCATCAGCAGATGAGTGGATCAGAAAACCATGGTACATCTACACAATGGAATACTACGCTGCTATAAAAAAGAAGGAATTCTTACCATTTGCAGTAGTCTCAATGAACCTGGAGAGCATTATGTTAAATGAAATAAACCAGGCAATGAAAGAAAAATACCACATGATCTCATTTATGGAAAATAAAGAACATTCTAACCTGATGAATAACAAGATAGATACAGAGGCAGTATTACACTGTCAAATTACAGCGGGAAGGCTGGGGAATGTAGGGGAGGGAGGGAAAGAGATCAACCAAAGGACTTACATGCCTGCATAGAAACACACCAATGGACGCAAGGCACTGGGGGGAGTGGGATGAGGTCATGCGACAGCGGGTAGGGGAGGCTGGGGGAAGGTCAATGGGAAAATAAAAGGATATATATGTACTAATATAGGTAATACTTAAGAAATATATAATATATATATATATATAAAATATATATATATAAAATATATATATATAAAAACAAGAGCCGCTCATTGCCAGGCTTAAATAAAACCCATATTCTAAGGCCACATAAACTATGTAGGACTTGTTTTTGCCTTGCTTGGCTGTTAAACTTAGAGTTTCTCTTAAATTGCATGTTGTCTCCTAATTAGTGAAAATGCTATAATTACCTTAGTCACTCAGAGTGTCAGACTGTAAAACACCCCATCTCTTAACTAAAGAGAAACAACTTTTTTTCCCCTTCCTCCTCCTTTCTCTCTATTTTCTCTTACAATTTCTCCCTTTATTTGCTGCTCTCCCCCCTACTCAACGCTCTCCTACCTCTTACTAATATTCTACATTTGGCTCAGAATGGACAGATAAAGAAATAAAATTGAAAACATTCATTTTATTAATCACATTGCTCCTTGCTAGTGTGTTTGATCATATATTGTCTTTCTATACATAACGAGCAGTAAGGCCCTAACTGGTTTGGCTCAGTGGGTAGAGCGTCGGTTTGCGGACTGAAGGGTCCCAGGTTCGATTCTGGGCAAGGGCATGTACCCTGGTTGCAGGCACATCCCTAGTAGGGGGTGTGCAGGAATAGCTGATTGATATTACTCTCTCATTGATGTTTCTAACTCTCTAAACCCCTTCTTCTCTGTAAAAAAATCAATAAAATACATTACAAAAAAGCAGAAGGAAACACAAGAGTCCTTCTCATTTTCTGCCTCCTCTCCTCCCTCTCTTCCTCCTCCTCCTCCTCTTTTATGTTTTGTATATAAATAAAGGGGCATTTCACAGCTACTTGACCACTTGCCCAAATCTGAACTCTCCTGGTAAAGTCAGACGAGGGTTTCTGAAACTTGGTGTTATTACTTTCATGACCAGCTAACGATTTGGTGTCAGAGCCTGTGTTGTGCATAAAAGAATATTTAGCCAACACTGGTTTGGCTCAGTGGATAGAGTGTCAGCCTGTGGACTGAAAAGTCCAGGTTCAAGTCTGATCAAGGGCATGTATCTTGGTTGTGGGCACATCCCCAATAGGGAGCGTGCAGGAGGCAGCTGATAGATGTCTCTCTCTCATCGATGTTTCTAACTCTCTATCCCTCTCCCTTCCTCTCTGTAAAAAATCAATAAAAACGTATTTAAAAAGAATATTTAGTCACATTCCAGGCCTCTGTCTACTGCATGCCAACAAGTAGCATCTTCCCTCAAGTTATGATAACAGACATTGCCAAATGTCCCACAGGTTTAAAATGGTCCCTTATTGAGAACCACCGAGTTAGACACTGTCCTTTCTAAAGTGTGTTACTTTAATTTACTCAGAACTTGCTAAGGCTCTCACCGCATTTTTAAAATGCAGATTTGTCCATTTTTTTTCCACCCAGGGCATTCAGGCATAGGGCACAGAGATAATGAGCTTAGTGCTAAGAAACTTCACGTGAAAGATATCAAAGTGGAGATGCGCAATAGGGCGCTGCAGATATGAGGGTCCATGTAGGAGAGAGGTGAATGCTGGAGATGATGTCTTTGATGCTGCTTTTGCTGGAAGATGTGAGAGTGCATAAGGCGATTGAAGAAAACTGCATGAGTAGAAGTGAGCAGAATACAGTGGTTTCAACGAAGCAGATGCTTATAGTGAAATGTTGCAAAAGGGAATTGGCCTGAGAAGGTACTCAGAGAAGATATTAAAGATAAAGAAAGCTATTATAGAAACCATGGTAAAATATTTTGTTATGATACCAAAGTCATAACAATAATAATAATAATAATAATAATCTCACACAAAGCCGTTGCTATCTGACAGAAATGGGAATAAGACTATTCCTGTATTAATTCATTTAGTGTTCATGACACCTATCTGGGTAGATCATCTCTGTTTTATAGATGAAACGTAAAACCATATCTATATATCTATATCTCTGCCTCTGTCTTTTCAGTACAGCATAGAGGTAAGTGAGGAAGTACATCCAAAGAAAATCCCAACTCTGGTCCAAAGCCCAGCCCTGTAACCTAACTTCATGCTCAGCCATAAAGCATTTAATCATGCTGTGCCTCAGTTTCTTCATCTGTTTGTTGATAATTATGAGCATTAAAGGAGTAGAGACACATGGAGAACCTGTCATATAGTGAGATGATAATATCCATCATCTACTATTACATGTAGGTTGTATTAAAACACTCATAGCTTTTGGTAAATGGTTTGAGGTCTTGAAAGCCTCCTTGAATCCATTGTGGAATATTAAACAGCAAAGATTAAAATAAAATAAAATACAAATACAAATAGATCACACACAACTATCAAAGTATGTAGTTATTTAATGGTTCTTAATTAATAATAGCTAGGTTTAGCAAATAGTCTGTATTGTATAGAATCAAAGTTTAAACATTCAATCGGTCAAAATTTAAGTGTCTTTAATGATGTGACTGTAACACTAGCTGCTAAGAAATAAGGAATAAAAGGAGCCAGTTGTAAACCATTATCTCTAGAAGTGGGATGGAAAAACATAGGATGGTATTTTAAAAAGAAAATAATTCATTTCAACTTATTTCAGATGCCTTTTACCTATTACATACTATGCTAAACTGAATAAACTATATTTTGTATCCTCAAGAAATGTAAACTATGTTGAGGATTATCAAATTAATACATAGGAGCAGAGGATTTTAAAATAAGAGGAAATATCATTCATCAAAGGGTAGTGCATAGCTCTGTCCAGGGGACTCGGTTGATTGGCATATCCTCCCTTACACTAAAAAGTTGTGTTCAATTCTAAGCAGGGCACCTATGGGAGACAACCAACTGCTGTTTCTCTCCCACATGGATGTTTCTCTCTGTCTCCCCACCCCCTCCTCTCTTGCTCTCTAAGAATCAATGGAAAACACATAATCAGATGAAGATTAAAACAACAACTACAAAGGAACAAACAAAATAAAAACAGACTCATAGAAACAGGGGTGGTTATGAGAAGGAAAGAGTTATATGGGGATGGGTGAAAAGGTGAAGAGGAATATAGTCAGTAATACTGTGATACATTTACATGGTGACAGATTATTACTAGAATTTGTGGAGTGATCACCTTGTAAGTATGGTATAAAATATTGAATCACTGTACTGTATACCTAGAACTAATATAACTAATATAATATTATATACAAACTAATAAAATTTTCAAAACAAAACAAATAGTTCACTGACAATGTGGGACAAAATATTTATAATATAAATATAACAGGTAGAATAAATTTTTATTAGAAATAACTTAATTGTTGAGAGAAATAGGTATTCCCAATGAACAAAAGGTAACAGTTAAATAACAAACAGCTCAGCCAGCATGGCTCAGTGGTTGTGCATAGACCTGTGAACCCGGAGGTCATGGTTCAATTCCCTGTCATGGCACAGGCCGAAGTTGTAGGCTCAATTCTCAGCATGAGTTGTACAGAAACCAGCCAATCAAATGATTCTCTCTCATCATTGACATTTCTCTCTCTCTCTCCCTCTCCTGTCCTCTCTCAAATCAATAAATCTATATTTCAAAATACACACTTATAAAACTCAAAAAGCAACAAGTATACATGGAATATTCACATGTAAAATATACCTACCTCACTAATAAATAAGTGTAAATTTAAATAGCAACAATATGATTAGGAATAAATTATGTTGGTGAAAATGTAGAAAAATGGGTACCATCTTGCTGTTAGAAGAGAAGTAGTTGGTCTAATCTTTCTGCAGAGGATTTTTTAACATAACTTGCATAATTAAAAGTAAACATTTACAATTAAAAATATATTTTATTGATTTTTTACAGAGAGGAATGGAGAGGGATAGAAAGTCAGAAACATCGATGAGAGAGAGACATCGATCAGCTGCCTCCTGCACACCCCACACTGGAGATGTGCCCGCAACCAAGGTACATGCCCCCTATGGGAATCGAACCTGGGACCTTTTAGTCCGCAAGCCGACGCTATATCCACTGAGCCAAACCAGTCTAGGCAACATTTACAATTAAAACCAGGAAGTGATGAAGGACAAAAGCATTGAAAGAATTGTTATTCCTGGAAGTGGAGTTCTTGTGGCACACAAGGAAAATAATTTCCCAAGGTCCCCATAGAAGGGTGGGGTTCCATGGGAAAGCTTTATTGATGACGTAAAATTAAAGACCTACCCTTTCAAGGTCCTATCTTTGTCCCTTTCACCATGAAGAAGTCCAGTTTTGTCTTCAGCAGGACCAGAATTAAGGCCACTGCACATATTTTCCGCTCCATACTAAAGTCCAGTCCAGTATCCTGCATGTGACGTCTGAGTCTGTAGGGTCATGAATGATGTGGCTCTTTAAGGCCACATGACTATGGAGAGAGAACAGGTGAGCGCACGGGCGAGTGTGGGTCACCAAGTGAGAGAATGCAGGAACAAACAAGAGTAAGAGCAAGACTTACTTTGAGTAAGAGCAAAACTTTGGGGATTTTAAGTTTCTAAGATTTCAGGGATTTCTGAGGTGGTCCACCCCCTAGCTCATCCACTGTTTCTCAGGCTGGCATGACAGGCAAACACCTTCCCTACATCACTCTGTCGTCATTGCACATGTGCACATCTCACCTTTGTTTGACCCCTTTCTCTAGTGACCTGCAGGGAATGGACAGGTGGTCACCTGCCTGGGAAGCGTGAAGCTGTAGCTTCCTGGTGAAGCTGCCCAGATGACCATGCTTATAATGTCTGGCTTCCCCTTTGCTCTTTCTATTATTAATACTAGAAGCCTCGTGCACGAATTCATGCACAGGTGGGTGGGGTCTGGCCGGCCCACCCCAAAGAGGGCCCATTGGACCATGCTGAGAGGGTAGGGGCTGAGGGTGGTTGGCCAGCTGGCCTCGCACCCGATCAGGATGTTGGGGACTGATTAGGGGCCCCAATCAGGCTGGTTGGCTGCTGCAATGCATGTCATAGCCACTGGTCTTTCTGGTTGTTCTGGGTGTTCTGCCATTCTGATCACTGGGCTTTTATATATATAGATTAATAAACCAGCTAGCTAATTATGATGATCTTCCAAAGTTACCTTTCTAAAATTTGGTAAGACACCTTGTTCTTCATGAAAATCTAAACCAGTTATTGGATGGAATTCATTAATGCCTTGAAAACTAGCCAAAGACTTATTGTTTTGGTGCTGCATAGATGCATCTATATTTTGTTTTAGATTACATTTTATTTTTGTCTTGCGATTTGTTTTTGATAGAGTAACCAATCTTGAGATATATATGGATCTCAGCAGCTTTGAAAATTCCCAACTGCTTAATACTGTTTCTTTCTGTGACAGCTTTTGAATAATAGTAACATGTTTTGCAAAATAAATGTGGCATCATTTTATATTTCAGGTCTGACTGTTGAAAATAGAATCAGTTTTTTAAAAGAGGTTTGGGTGTATTATTTTTACCAATTATTTCAAGTATGTAAGTAATATAGTTATTTTCTCTATCTTCCCTTAAGTGATTTTTTTTCTCTAGTTGTGGATTAATAGTTATCTCAGAAACTGAAATCATTTATGTGGTGAAGCGATGAACCAGAACATATTTTCATATTTTAAAAATATGCTTTTTATAAAATTCCTTTTTGATTTATCTAAATAACAAATTATTAAGTGGAGCGACTCCTTTAAACAGTTTTGCAGTACTGAATAATTTAGAACGAGAAGGAATTTTTTTTTTCTTGAAACTACTAATTCCCCATTTCCAGGAGAGTAAACTTTCTTGAGCAGAAGCATAAAACTGTCATGCTCATCTATCCATGAGAAACATATGCCCCTGAAAACATAATCACCCAAACCAAAATACATCATCGACACCGTTCACCAAAGCCCACACAATTGCAATCATGTAAGAACAGAGACAAGTATTTAGACTTCCACAGAAAGCTCCAGTTGTACCACCTTTTTAGACTGTTGTCTCTACCACATTTTTAGACTATTCTCTGTCTTTGTCGGTCAGGCTGTGGACGCTTTATTGAATATTTTTCATGCTGCTCACCATTAGCATCTAGTGAGCAAATAAAAAAGGCAGAGTGTCTTTGAGTCTCTACTAAGCTTTTCTTTTACGTGGTGTGTCACATTCACGCTGCCCTACAGGGAAATAATGAAAGGACTGTAATATAACACCGTGCTTCAGAAAGGAAACAGGACAGAGTACATTACTGCAAATTGTATTTAATGAGCTTCTTAGCACTGGGAGACTGAGTCTTTGAAACAGAAGCTACTCAATTGCGATCATTTTGACGATAATTAAATCATTTTACAGTTACCACAGGGACTGGTTCAATCTTAATTAGGCACTTTTATGGGGAGGTGAAGCCACGTGATTTATATTTTCTTGATCCTAGAGTGGGCAAGATTCGTGATGTAAAGGATTTTTTTAAAAAAACACACACAATATGATTGCTATTTTAAGGAAAAATGAAAGCACATGTTCTCAGAGTTATTTGAGGGCCATGAGTTTGTCAGAACAATGCTAGTGACTTAGTTTTGGAGTGGATAGATGCATATCTGTAAGTGGGTGAATAAATAAAAATAATATGTATTTCTTACCAAAACCGGTTTGACTCAGTGGATAGAGCATCAGCCTATGGACTGAAAGGTCCCTGGTTCGATTCCAGTCAAGGGCATGCACCTTCGTTGCAGCACATCCCCAGTAGAGGGCGTGCAGGAGGCAGTTGATCGATTCTCTCTCATCGATGTCTCTAACTCTCTATCCATCTCCCTTCCTCTCTGTAAAAAATCAATAAAATATATTTAAAAAATATATGTATTTTCTATTCTGGGGCTTTTTCTTAAATACTGAAAATGTACTTTGTGTAAACAATGATCAAATTAAGTGACAAAACTGCTAATCACATGAATATAGTATATAGTTTCTTGTTTTGGTAGAAAGTAAGTTGAATTGGATTCCCAAGACAACCCAAACACTAAATCTCTTATTTGCTAGCTTTTTAATCCTGCTCAAGTAACTTCATCTCCCTGTATAACATTTTATTCCCCCCTAAAGTAGTACTAATACCTTGCTTTTAGAGTTAGTGTGATCGTTATACACGATAGAAATGTGAAACTACATTACAAACTTAAGATTGATATTTAAATTTAACTTTTTAATGTTAACAAAAGAGATATTTTTATTTTGACATTTCTATCGTTCATATAATATGGTGTTAAGCTTTCATATTTTTAATCATTCTTATTTCACACGCTCTATGCCTGTACGAAGGCAACTGAAATTTACAATCAAAGGAAAAGAGCAATAAAAACCAATGTGTGTTTCTATAATTGATGTTTTCCCAGCCATGAAATATCCAAAGACTGTCTCATATTTAAACAAAATGACACGACAGGAAAGTGGATGCCTCGAGGGATTTCCTGAGGATTAATCTGTTTGGCATTAGGCACAAGCTGTAAGTCTAAGCTAAGTTATCTTCAGTCATCTAAGACATTCAATCATTTCCCAGATATTAAAACATTGGAAACACAATCCTCCTGTTAACTTCAAATGGGGAACAAAAAAATGGAGGCATTCAATAGGCGATACTGGATAATTTCCTGAATGTTAAAGCCATTTCAACAAAAGTATTATTGCTACTAATAACTTTTTAAAAACAGATTTCAAATTTAAAATATTAGAAATGATATCACTTTATGTCTATTTAAAATGAGACTCTGTTTTTATTCTTCTGCACCTCAATAAGGTATCTTTGTAACAGTGGTAGATGTGGTGTGAATAGCTTGCTATGAATTGTGGGTTGTCATTTTTGCCCATGGATACTAGCTCGGTCACTATTTCTTAGAATGACATTTATGTAGATAGCCGTTGTGTGTCTGTATGTGTTTCTTGCCTGTGTCAACGGCACCTAGCACATGATTGCTTCATTATTTGAATAAATTTATTAAGTGGAAAGGCGCTATTTCTCAAACATTAAATGGCTCCACTTGTAAGGCTTGCACTGTTCTTTAATTTCCTTAAGTAGGCAGCATGGTATTGGGAAAAAGGCACTCGATGGGATTCTAACTTCCCTCATTGACTTACTGGGTGTCTTTGAACAAATTCTAGCATTTCTCTTAGTTTTAGGATCTCCATAATGAAAACATTGAGTTCTCTTTCAACTTAAATGATCTAAAATATGGTATGTTTTTTTATATCACGTGGGGATACTTTCCGTCTAGGGCTGAGTCCATCTGTTTTAAGCCATTTGGTGTATTTGATTAGAGATGATTTCACATCTCGGGTCAGTTTTAAAATAGATCCATGGCTTTGAAGAGAATGAAGGCAATTCACCATCTATTTCCTACCAGTTTCGAGTGCCAGATCCTCTTGGGAATATACTACTTCAAAGCTCTTCAATTTCAAGAGGTTGCACAGAATGGAGGTAAAATAGGAAAACCCAGGGCTTTAGCTTCATTTTGTCGGCTGAGCCATGTGTGTGTTGGGGAGGAACCTGTGAATAGAGGGTGTTTGATTAGGGGACTCAACCATCAACACCTGCCTTGGGTATTCTATCATCTGATTTCCTCTTAGATTTTTTTTCATTTTTTCTCCCTCCCTTCTTTCCAAGAACTGTCCCTTTCTCTTCTTTTTCTCTTCTTCCTTTTCCCATTCTTCTCATGAAAATAGGAATATGTGCGAGTAGAGGGAAAAATACAAGGAAGGAATGTTCTCCTTGTTTCTCTACCTTGAGCAGAATAGGATTCTCCTCCTAAAGCCGAGAACTGAGATAATAGAGATGAAACAAAAGTAAGCCAGTGTGTGCAGTGTGCTGTTATAAGGCGATTCTCCTGTGCTGCCATGCTTAGATGCCCCATTATACATGTTTTATGGCTGCTGGGACTATGCTGTCCTCTTTAAACAGATTGTCCCCCTCAGCCTAAGACACTTTGCTGCCTTGTGGCTCCTGGAACTTGACTTCTATAATGATTCTGTATAGCCATAGGAGTCAATAAAAACAACAACCACAACACGATTCTCAGGCGTTTTAAGGGTAATGCATATAGGTGTCTTTTATAATACAAAGGCAGCATTTAGCAGCTATTATGTCTAGCAGACAGAAACACTGTTCCCCTGAATTATACTCATCGGTGGACGGTAATTGATGGCTACTCTCGGATCATTTATTTTCGAAAACTCAATAAAACCAAGTGATGAAAATGTGCTGGATGATTTCCACAGAGGGGAAGAAGGAAAGAGCTAGGAAGGATTCAGAGTCACTGCTGGTTCTTCTCCAACACAGCCCCAGTCCCGGGAGGATGACTGTTTCTCTCTCCTTGGCATTTCCGGCCCTGATGGGTCAAACAAATCTCCCCGATGTTCTGTTTACCCCATTCTTGCTTTTCTTTCTTTATTTTTTTTTATAAAGGCCTGTTGGTATTAAAGACTGCAGGTGGGCTATTTTACATGGAGATTCTGGTTCGATTCCAGCTACATCGCACATCGCGGGAAAGAGCTTCAGAAGGTAACAGAGCTCGTGTGCGTTGCCTTCCTTCTCGCAGGTAGCAAATGCGATTGTTTTGTTTTCCACGGTTCTCAGAAGGATTGGATGTCAGCAGCTTACACCCCGCAGGGCAAATCAAGGTGCCGCATAAAGTGTTCGGAATTGCTATGTTGGCATTGATAGCGGAACGGTAATCACAGAATGTCTGGATGCGACAGGGCTTTTGGCAATTTCAACCACTCCATCCCGGCTGGAGGAGAGAGGATGTCATTGTGTCATTCCAACTAACCTTTCATTTCCCCTCCTTTTCCTTGATCTGAGGGATTTGTAGGAGGAATTAACTCCTCTTTACTTGCCACAGACACACGGTGTTTCCATAGCTGTCTCCGCCACCTGTGTCTCTGCTTATGTAGCTCAAAGATAACTCTCCCCAATAATCTCTCTTCCCAAAGGGGGTGGTGCTCACCTGGCTCGCCTCTTCTTCTAGGTTATTATAGGAACCTACTAGATGTATTTAGCAGCTAACGAACTCCTGGATCATGTATTCTTCAGGGGAAAGGGGAGCAAGATAAAAGTCCATAAATTATTTACTTCCCTGCAGACACACACAGACTTTGCTTTCTTTCTTTCTTTTTTTTAAAATATATTTTATTGATTTTTTACAGAGAGGAAAGGAGAGGGATAGAAAGTCAGAAACATCCATGAGAGAGAGACATCGATCAGCCACCTCCTGCACGCCCCCTACTGGAGTTGTGCCTGCAAGAAAGGTACATGTCCCCAACCGGGATCGAACCTGGGACCTTTCAGTCCACAGGCCCACGCTAAACCTGTCTCGGTGACTTTGCTTTCTTTAGCACTCCTCGATGTTTGTAAGCTTTCCATTCTAGTCAGTCATCTTTAGCTCAGGAATGGCTGCCTTTGAAAAACAAAAAGTCTGTTATACAACATTATACACATAACATTATACACATAACATGCTAATCATTCTACTAGTATACAGATATTCATGTCTGTAGCATTCTCTCTGCCCAATCTTGGAGATGTGTTGAGTTGAGTCAACCATCTATATTTTATTTTGTTTGTATCTCACTTCTCTATAGAATGTAGGTGAAATGGTTCACCAGCTTTTCTCTAATGCCACACAACCAAGTTGTTCAATCTTTGAACTGAGATATCAGTGTGTGTATGTGTGTGTGTTGCAGAAAACAATCATATCACTTTCCATGAAACTCCTACAAGATCACCCAAAGACAGTTGTCACCTTGTTATTGGTGGGGAGCTCTCCGTACCCCCTACCGGTTGCCTGTGGAAGTGAGTTTCTTTCTTTTTTGTTTTTCATATATTTTATTGATTTTTTTACAGAAAGGAGGGGAGAGGGATAGAGAGTTAAAAACATCGATGAGAGAGAAACATCGATCAGCCGCCTCTTGCACGCCACCTCCTGGGGATGTGCTTGCAACCAAGGTACATGCCTTTGACCTGAATCAAACCTGGGACCTTTCAGTGCACAGACCGACGGTCTATCCACTGAGCCAAACGGTTTCGGCCTGGAAGTGGGTTTCTTGAGATGTCACAAGAAAAGGAATTTTCTGACACTTGCATGGAAGAACGAATGGCGTTTGTTTGTGTGGAATTAAACCCCTGAGTTTCCAAGGTCCTCCCTCCCTCCATCACACCATGGACGAAGTCAAGCTGTGTCTTCAGCAGAGCTATAACTAAAGCAGTTGCCCAGTTTCTGCTCGATACAGTGGTACCTCGAGATACGAGTGCCCTAACATATGAGATTTTTTTGAGATGCGAGCAGTCGAGCGAGCGACTTTTGCTTTGAAATACGAGCAACATTTGAGATAGGAGTCATCGCTCGGATCGGCCAGATGCACAGGACCCACCAGTTTACTGTGACTCAAGCTTCTCATAGTTTCCCACGCCTCAAGGTTATGGAACGTATTAAACTCGTGTCTCGAGGTACCACTGTATTTGCATCATCCGATCCAGCATCAGGCTAGTGTAACTTGTGTTCCCAGCTGCAGTCCATCAGTCCATTGTGTGTAGGGTCCCTGGGCCACGCAGCTTCTAGCAACACAGGTGAATGCAAGGAAGCAGAAGCAGAACCAGAGGAACAGGAGAGGAGCCAGAGAGAGTGGGAACTCCTTAGGATTTTAACCTGAGATTTGTAAGCATTTTTAGTGTCCTCACCCCCGTTAGCAATGATCTCTGTTTTAGGATAGATTGACAGCCGCCTTCCCTCTGTGACACAGTGTCACTGCACATGCTCCCATCTTTCTCTTGATGGTCCCCTCGCCCCCAAGGGAAGGTCTGCAGGGAATGGGCCATGGTTCCCTGGGGCGTGGAAAGTTCCAGCTTCTCTGTGAAGCTGCACAGATGGCAATGGTTATTATGCCTGGCTGTCCCTTTGCTCCTGTCCTATTATTAATAACTAGCTAATTATAAAGGTAACAATATGGTTCCTGGGCTGTAATGTTGTAGATTTCCAATTTCAATTTATGTATCAATCCCGCAGTTGTGCTATGTATAAGGCATTTTGCTTTCATCTGTTCTCCACAAAAAGGCTGTATGACTACTTTTTGTATTTATCATGTTCGTAGATAAGGCCATTCCCATAGTGTGGATGCATCTGAACTGGAAGTAAATGTGTGGTGTCATAGGTGAGCATCAAGCTCTTCCCGTAATCCAAATAGAAGTCCTTTCTCATTAATTCATATAAATATCAATAACTAGCATGAAAAAAGAAGCTGAGAAATGTGGTTTGAAGGGTTGCTTGGAGTGACCGATCTGCAAAGAAGTCCCTTACCTCCTAAAACAGCATGACCATCATCCCTTGAGCAAAGGAACTTCTTCAAGCCTCCTGTTGATGAGGAAAATAAGATATTTTTTGGGGGGAGACCAACAGCCACCTACCTCCGTATCTAGTTAATTAGTATCCCTAATGCAATTTCCTGTTAGCCTAGAGCAGTGGTTCTCAACCTTCCTAAGGCCGCGACCCTTGCATACAGTTCCTCATGTGGTGGTGACCCCCAACCATGAAACTTTGCTACTGTTATGCATCATGATGTAAGTATCTGCATTTTCCGATAGTCTTAGGCGACCCCTGTGAAAGGGTCGTTCAACCCTCAAAGGGGTTGCAACCCACAGGTTGAGAACCGCTGGCCTAGAGTCTAGTCACAGCCCCTTCCTTAATTATCTGGTCTTGCAAGACCAGCTTACCTAAATATTCACATTTTACAGAGCTATCAATCATGAACAATACAAATCCCTGGCGGGGGTTATCAACGCTGGCACCAGGCCAGGCCTTTAGGTGTGGTCTCAGGGCCTCCATCCCAACACACGGGGGACTTTTTGCAAAGACTGAGAAAGCTCCGGAAGTCTGATCCTTATTTGGGGGACAAAGAATCCAAAGGGTATAAAGACAAAGCTTCCTCCACATCAGTGGTTTTCAACCTGTAGGTCGAGACCCCTTTGGGGGTGGAAAGACCCATTCACAGGGGTCGTCTAAGACTATTGGAAAACCCCTATTTCCCATGGTCTTAGGAACCAACACACCGCTCCTTGGTGTAGAAAAATGTAGCAATGTACTTTACTGTTGTTATATTAAGACTGTTACCCATGCTACACCATGATTCAAGACAAAATTTCATTTATTTGTAATTAGAAATAAATATTTCACAATATATAATTACATATTGTTTCTGTGATTAATCACTATGCTTTAATTATGTTCAATTTGTAACAATGAAAATACATCCTGCCTATCAGATATTTACATTACAGTTCATAACAGTAGCAAAGTTACAGTTATGAAGTAGCAACGGAAATCATTTTATGGTTGGGGGTCACCACCCCATGAGGAGCTGTATGAAAGGGTCGCGGCAGTAGGAAGGTTGAGAACCACTGCTCCACATTGGTTTGCTCAGGATTTGGAAACAGGCTTCCCTGAGTCATGATACTAGTCCATCCTGCGTCTCTGAGTGCTCCTGTGTGTGTCTTTTCCCATTGCCCGGTGAATTCTGTCACACTGTTTACAAATGCGTCCGGCCAGGAAGAGCTTCACCTTCCCACCTCTTCATCCTCTGATGATTCAAAGCTTATCTCTAAGTTTCTTTGCCTCGCTTCCACTTCTGCATTGTTCTATTTTTCCACCCTAAGTCCTTTGCACTGTGACTTGCATTTGTCAGAGAAAGAGAACCACCAAGGTGTCACTTTCAAAATGAGATGGAATCTGCTAGAAGTTGTCTACCTGTGGGCTGGGAGAACTGGTGGGGATGTGAGGAGAGACACTGTGCTTAGTCTCTCGTCGCTCCTCCACCCCTCTGCCTGGAGATTAAACACCTCCACTGACATCGTCAACAAAGCTATTATTCCGCTCAGTGGTCAGTGTGTGATCATTTTCTGCTCAATGCCTGGGGAAATGATGCGTTGTATGCTGATCCCCCTCTTGGTTTCATTTTCTCAGGGACAATCATGCCAACTCTGTCTCCCCGATTATAAGGATGGGAGTGGGAGATTAAATCATAATTCACCTGAATGGGGACTCAGATACAACAATGCAAATAGAAATCATAAGCATCTGTTTGATTTATTTCTTTTAAAAGAGGTAGGGGCTGGTCACTTTAATCTTCTAAGAAAAGTAAATTTATGGCTCATCTTTATGAAAACCTCTGCCCGTCTATAGAGTCAGTGGTGAAACAAAAGACTATCAAATGCTTCCAAATTGGAAAGTTATCGCGTTAACAGGCCAGTTCTTTGAAATAGATATTCTCGCCAAAGCCAGTTTGGCTCAGTGGATAGAGCATCGGCCTGTGGACTGAAAGGTCCCAGGTCCAATTCCGGTCAAGGGCATGTATCTTGGTTGTGGGCACATCCCCAGGGGTTCGGGGGGGGGAGGGGGTATGAAGGAGGCAGCTGATCAATGTCTCTCTCTCTCATCGATGTTTCTCACTCTCTATCCCTCTCCCTTCCTCTCTGTAAAAAAATCAATAAAACATACTTTAAAATAAATAAATAAATAGGTATTCTTGGCCTCTGAAGTAAGAAAAGAGTTTACTTGAAATACTTGTATATTTTGGGAGAGTTCTGTATAATCTCAATTAAGGTTTGTTTGTTTGTTTCTTGAATATAGATATTTGATATTTATACATATTTTAACTAAAGCAAGTTCTCCGAACTTGTAACCTGAGGAAAGCCCTAACTTTACCCATTTCCAATCACTTCCTTTGAAGGAGTTCCTCTAAAGCTCCCCAACTGGGCTGACAAGGAAAGTCATTAACCTCATTATCCACTGATCATTTCTTCTGCAGATTTCCTCTGCACACTGGTGTAGAGTTATTTCCGTATCCTCTTGTACAGTTGTTTTTTTTTTTTTGCATTTTGCCTCCACCTTTATGAATGCCTGAAGGCATAATAACACCTATCTCCCTGAGTTCCTGTGAGGCTTACATAAAAGAACATATGTTGATTTCTATCCCCTGGTCCCCTTCAGCTCTGGAGTCGCAAAGGAAAGGAGGTACTTAGAAAAGGGAAAAGCTTGGGTAATCTGGTTTAGCCCAGCATTAGACAAGGAGGGACCTCCCTATGCATCCCCTATGTGCATTCTGGGTTGTTTCTCTAGACCAGTGGTTCTCAACCTGTGGGTCGCGACCCCTTTGGGGGGGTCAAACGACCCTTTCACGGGGGCCGCCTAAGACCATCAGAAAATGCAGATATTTGCATCACGATGCATCACAGCAGCAAAATTTCATGGTTGGGGGTCACCACCACGTGAGGAACTGTATGCAAGGGTCGCGGCCTTAGGAAGGTTGAGAACCACTGTTCTAGACACTGGTCCATATTGGTGGCTGGGGAGCCATACGAGACTCAGGCATAGGTTGTTTTTTGTTTGTTTGTTACTATCAAGTTTTGTTTGTTTATTTTTGATAAGCTTTTTGTTTATAAAATAACTCATCGGCATCTCAAGATCAACTATTGTCATAGAAAATGGTCACACTTGGCGACAGTGCTGGAGGACTGAAGCTGATTAAGAATGGAACTTGTAGACAGGTGTTCTGCGGGTGTTCACACTCTGTTTTCTTGTGTCCTGCTTGTTTCTTTCATTAGTGCTCCCCACTTGGCCACCGGGGTCATTGAACTTGAGATTCCTTTTTAGACTCATAGCTCCTTCAAAGACCTCATGGTCTGAGCTATCAGCATGCTTCGCCCACATTCTTCTTCAAATTACATCTTACGATTCTATATATTTGTTCTCCTAAGCTTAAATAAAAAGGATATAAAAATCTGTTATACTCCCCTTTCCTTAAATATTTAGTGCAGTATGTTGAATAATTACACCAATTTTACAATGTCATACTAAGGTGGTATAATTTTCCTGGTAAAATTATTATATTTTTTGGTAAGATATTATCGGATGTAAAGTAGATTATTATTTGGATAGTGAGCATTAAAGTAAAAGTTTTCTGATTCTGGGGGACTGAATATACCAATATACGATGGACAGACAATATATTGATTGTTCTCATATGGGGAGACTCCATTTATTTCCACAGTTCAAATCCCATTCCTGTCACTTACCACTTTTAGACTTTTATTACATATGTTGCAAATACAACTATCGATAAGAGGAAGGATAATTTTTTTAAAAAATATTTTTATTGACTTTTTTTTTTTTACAGAGAGGAAGGGAGAGAGATAGAGAGTTAGAAACATTGATGAGGGAGAGACATCGATCAGCTGCCTCCTGCACACCTCCTACTGGGGATGTGCCCGCAACCAAGGTACATGCCCTTGACCGGAATCGAACCTGGGACCTTTCAGTCCGCAGGCTGATGCTCTATCCACTGAGCCAAACTGGTTTCTGCAGGGATCATTTAATCAACCAAAAAATACCTGCGTCCAAAACCAACTGTGTTTAATCTTGTAAGGAGGTAAAAAGATTTGAGACCTCGGGAAAATATGAAAGATAATTGAGTCCACTGGTTTTCAAACTCCACAAAAATAGAAATTCAGAAAGGGAAAGTTTCAACAGTAATATGTACATAGTGACAAAATCAAACCAAAATTTTAATCTTAGGTCTTTCGCGGTAAAGGAAAGACTGAGAGAAGTAGTCAACATTTTTGAACTTCATTCTTCTATAAATATTGCTTGTGAATAATCTGATACAGCAACCATAATTTTCTGGAAATGGATAAGTCGATACCAAAGTATGAAGCCATTGAAACACTGCAATGAGGTTCAGGTGCTTTAGTGTAGATTCCCTCCAAAGCAAACCCTGGGACAAGGATTTGTGTACATGTAGTTTATTTGGGAGACAATACAGGGAAATATGAGGTAATGGGAAGTGAGATAGGAAATAGAGGAGAGCCAATAAAAGGTGTATTGGTAAACATAGTTTTGTTGTGGGCAACTGGGAGTCAAACTGGTGACATGCTGTAGATACTAGTGCAGCAGTTGGCAAACTGAGGCTTGAGAGCCACATGTGGCTCTTTGGTCCCTGGAGAGTGGCTCTTCCACAAAATACCACATGTGGGTGTGCACATATAATGCGATTGAAACTGTGGCCCATGCACAGAAGTTGGTTTTCGGCTCTCAAAATAAATTTCAATTGTGCTGTTGATATTTGGCTCTGTTGACTAATGAGATTGCCGACCACTGTACTAGTGGGACCCTTACCTCACATTCAGACCATTAAAATTGTTTCCTGCTGTGCCCCAGTTGAGGTCCATTGGTTTAGGCAAATCTCTCAACTTTCCCAATGAGAAAACTAAAACACAAAGAGTGAACTTTAGCTGTCCAGTGAATATAGCTGAACTAAATAGGACCTGGTACGCAGATTTCTACTGTGTTTAGTCTTGGGCTCCTTTTAGTTTTTGAATTAGAAAAACACATAACTTCCTAGAACAGTAGCACTGTCCTTTATTCCACTTAAAGATTGGAATATCCAGTCGACACATTCCAGAACAAAATAATGTTTTGTCTTGTCCTTTTTCTTGTTACCCTTCCTGGAAGAAGATACTGTATATAACCTCTCCTAGAACACTATGGCGTTGGACTACTTGGATTGCAAGTTGAATTGTTTCTGCTTATAGGAACAATCAGAAGTCATCATGACCCCTTAGGTGTGAAACTGAACTAGTCTCTCTCCAATCAAACTTACCTCCTAAGTATCTGTCCAGTGGAGATCGGTCTCCTATATAGTCTTCTGTGTCTTCTCTTATAAAAAGTTTTCCATTCATTCCACTCGCCTAACTTCCCCTCCCACTGAGTTGGGGGGCGGGGGGCATCCATCCTGTGTTGAAGGCCATAGGAACCCTAAGCCATCTCTATTCTTATCATCTACTTCTCTGATTGCCCTCTCTGCCTTGTGAATCATTTGAGCAAAATGGCCCGGGGCTTTCAATATTTGATGTCTAATTCCTGAATTCTTAACTCAGTAAATATTTGGGGAATGGATGAATGGATTATTAAAGGAATAAAAACTGCAAGGTCAGTCTACCCAGAAATAAGGATAAAAACAAAGGGAAGGTTTACCTACCCTCCCACCCCCTGACCCCTGTTCTTTGGGTATTGGCTGTGTTCCTTACACTCACTTTGACTATGTTCATAAGCAAAGTGTCTTGAAACATTTCTATCAAATCAAACATGTTTGCAAATGTTCAGGTTGGGCATTCAGTTGCATAAATGTGATCTGTGCGGTGTGGGTAGCTCTGTGAGATAACATCTAACCCAGCTGCTCATTTTCCCTCTGCTCTGAGATTCAGAAACCTGATTATGAAGTAAGGGGCTTATAATGCTGCACAGGAAAACTTGTTGAATGATTGAAAATAATTCAAATTCTCTTCATGAATATTCTGTTCATTGCCAGGCATTATGGAACAATAGTGATTACAATTTCCTCAGGAAAAATAATCTGTAAAACAAGACGATGCTTATTTAAACAGTGTTTATCCAGGTATTTATTATAATAAGATAATGATCTCACTCTGAATTAGCTATGGAGTGAGATGTTCTTCTTGTTTGTAAAGTTTAATTCTACACCAAAAAAAAAAAAACTAGCGTGGGGATGTAGTCTCGGTAACAGCTAATGAATAAATATGAAGCTTGTTTTGAAGCCATTTACATATTAGGAAATTTAGGTTTTAGCCCTTATTATTGTATCACATTCAATGTGAAATTACATACAGGCTTTGTCTGGGTAAGTGAAATAATTTGCATGCATCCGTCACAGCAACAAAGACAAGGTTTAACGTTTCTTATATATTAATGCTGAGGTGCAATTAGAGTTTTAGCTTGAAAAGGCAAAGAGTGTTTATTTGGTCCAATTAGTATAGATCTCATTGCTTGAAGAGCAATGTGTCTTCATCAAGCGTTTTTATTAAGCAACCGTATTTACTTAGCGCTGTGCTGAATGTTGGAGCATAAAATAATTTTAAAATGTTATCATGACTATTAGAGAAATGACAGTATCATTGAGAAGGGATATAGATATAGATATAGAGATATAGAGATAGATATAGTTAGATATGAAATATGCAAATTAGGTTGGGACTCTGTATTGAGTCATGGCCAGACAAAGAAGGTTGCGCACACAGGTGAGGCTCGGAGGAGAGATGGAGACAGAGACAGAGACAGATACGGGGGGTCAGTGAGCTGCCACTCCCAGCTTGGGCTGGCCCTTGGAGTTAGAGCAGAGAGGGACAGGGACAAGGGGGTCAGCCCACAGCCTCCATGGCCAAGCACGGGCCCAGAGAGGAGACGGTGGGCCTGCCTCCAGTGGAAGTAGCGTGGGTCTCACCTACCACTGGCGGAATCGGTGTAGCTCTCGTCTGGCTCCGGTGGGTGCCCGTAGCTCACTTCCATCTCCCATGGAAGCTGCCCAGCTCCTGTGGGAGCAGTGTTTCCCGGTGGTGAGCTGTGGTTCCCGCCAGTTCCTGCAGAAGCAGCAGGTAGCCTACTGCACACAATATTACATGATGGATTACTATTATATATGTATGTATATATCCCGAAAAAAATTCTGAGATGTTCTATATTAAATTACTAGAGTCCTGGTGCACGGAATCCATGCACGTGTGTGTGTGTGTGTGTGTGTGTGTGTGTGTGTACGCACAAGTGCCCCTCAGACCAGCCTGTACCCTCTCCAATCTGGGATCCCTCTCACAATCCAGGACTGCTGGCTCCCAACCGCTCTCCTGCCTGCCTGCCTACCTGATTACCCCTAACTGCTTCTGCCTGTCAGCATGATCACCCCGTAACCACTCCCCTGCCAGCCTGATTGATACCTAACTGCTCTCCTGCTGACCCAGTTGCCCCTAACTATCCTCTCCTGCAGGCCATGTCCCTCCCAACTGCCCTCCCCTGCAGGTCTGGTCACTCCTAAATGCCCTCCTTTGCCAGCCTGGTCACTCCCAACTGCCCTTCCCTGTAGGCTTGGTCACTTCCTATTGCCCTCCACTGCTAACATGGTTGACCCCAATTGCCCTCCCCTGCTGGCCTACTTGCCCCTAACTGCTCTTCCTTGCTGGCCTGATGCCACCAACTGCCTTCCATTGCAGGCCTGATGGCTCCCAAATGCCCTCCCCTGCTGGCCTGATTTCCCAGAACTGCCCTCTCACGCCAGCCATCTCGTGGCAGCCATCTTGTATCCACATGGGGTGGCCGTCTTTGACTACATTGGGGCAGCCATATTGTGTGTTGGAGTGACAGTCAATGTGAATATTACTCTTTTATTAGATAGGATAGAAGCAGGAGAGTTATAGAGACAGGAATAGTTAACCATTTAATAGCTGGGGACAACTAACAAAAGACTTCTCACATTAATGAATGCATGTTGTAGTTTGAAGCAACCTCCGAGACACATGAGAGACCTCTAGATGCCTCCATGTCCTGAATATGTGTAAACTTTCCAGACTCTTTCCAGACACATCGCAGGACCTAGTCCTTTTCTGGCCAGCAGATGGTTCATAAAAACATTTCTTTCAGAAAAATTTTCAGATGTATTCATCCCTTTAGCAAAAATGAATCAAATACCTTACTCTATGTCCAGTGATGCTTACTGAAGTGCTTTTTGCTCATTCTTCATTCTTATGAATTCTCCCTTGTTTTGAATGAGATAATTAAGTTATTCTCAAACAACTAAAATCCCATAAAGATAGGCTTCAACGCCTGCCTTACTACATGATTGCCAGTCTAAGGACTTTCTCTTATAAAATGAGAATTGCTACAGTCTATGCTTCCTTTTCTCTATACGATATTATATTACAAACAAATACAAACATCTAAGACCATTTCATGAGCTGAGTATTCTATGTTGGGGCAGATAGTTATCAAAGGATTAGTTAATAACACTTGTGACTTGGGTTTCTTTTACTTGAAAGTATACCCAGGTATGGTTTATAGCCAACTAGTATGCATGTGCTCTTGTGCTGCTTGTTTTAAATAATGTCTCTTCTGATGAGACCCATATCGGTTTTGAAAATGCCCGTGTTCTAATGGCTAGAAAACCCTCTTATTATCTCCTCTGGTAGGTTGTTCTTAGAGCTCAGAGAAGTACAGGTTGAGATTTCCTGCCACTGCTACTTCTGCTGCCATTTTCTACTCAACATGAAAATGTGGGTGATTTTTCATAGGTTCATGGTCAATGGCTGGTTTGTATCAGACCTGTGCAGTCCAATACTGTAACCACGGGGCACGCAAGGCTGTTGAACACTTGAGATGTGACCTGCCCAATTGAGATGTGTGTCAGTGTAAATGACATCATATTTTCAAGACTTAGTAGATTTTTGTAATGGATTTCAGAGAGAAAGGGAGAGGGAGAGAGAGATAGAAACATCAATGATGAGAGGGAATTATTGATTGGCTGCCTTCTTCCTGCATTCCCCCTACTGGGATCGAGCCATAACCCAGGCATGTTCCCTGGAGTGGAATCAAACCCAGGACCCTTCAGTCCACAGGACACCACTATATCCACTGAGCCAAACTGGCTAGGGCAAGACTTCGTAGATTTAAAATATCTCATAAATGATTTCATATTGACCATGTGCCAAAATGATACTATTTTGAGTAAAATAAGATATGTCATTAAAATGGATTACATCTGTTTCTTTTTGCCTATTTTGTAATGTGGCTACAAGGAAATTTGAAATGACACAGGAGGCTCATATCATATTTCTATTTTAAAGCATGGTTTTAGGCAATAGATTTGATAGCAAACAATTATGTTTAAATTCCCTCATTTTGTAGTTTTGCAAAGTGAGGGCCAGTAATGGGAAATGTGTTACCCAAGAACATAAGAATGAGGTCGGATTCAAAATAAGCTAGTGGCCTGAGATTGGCTGTCAGACAATGCCTCCTCTCATATTTCACAGTGTTCAGGTGAGCCCTAGAGTCTTCTGGTGAAAACATGGTAATATAAAAGCTGTTTTGGAGAGATGAACCAGAGCCCTCGAACATTGATCATAAAATGTTTTATAAGGGAAAAGCAAACTGGAATCATAGATTTTATCTGCTTCTTACTATTTTCTCTGTTTCAGGAAAAAGACCTATTCAATATAAACCCTTCTCATTCATTATGGAAAAACAAATTACAAATACTTAACAATTGTGTAGTTATTAGGTGATGTAAATGAAAGGAAACAACCAATATAAAGCTGCAGATCACCCCGCATTCATTATACCTTTGTGATTTCATATATATTTTTTTGGGGGGTGGGAATGAGGTGAGAAAGTTTTCCTTCATGATTCTTTATTATGCATTTCTAATTTAAATAAAATGTTATATTGTAGCCTACTGTTCACTTACCACCAAATGGGGCTATCTGCATGTTTGGTGCTAATATGTAATTTATGAAAAATATTAAAACATGTCATGTAAATAATACAAGTAGTGTAAGCTTATGTATGGTGTGCTTGTTTAAATGAAATGAGATAGAATGCATACATTTAAAACCTTTGAAAACCAATGTTGAGGTCAATGATTAAAGGAAAACAATCATTGAGGAATACCATGGGGTGCTATCGAGGATTCTCGAAGCTACTATGTGAGGAATTAGACTCCTCTGGGATTAGCAGACTTCTTCCAATTCACGGTTTATGTGTCCCTGGGTCTTGTGCCATATTTTCACGATCAAAAATAACAAGTGATCTCTAGCCGGTTTGGCTCAGTGGATAGAGCATCGGCCTGAGGACCAAAGGGTCTCCGGTTTGATTCTAGTCACGGACACATACTTTGGTTGCAGATTCTTCCCTGGCTTCTGCCCTGGTTAGGGCTCATGCAGGAGGCAATCAATCCATGTGATTCTCTCACATCTATGTTTCTCTCAGTCTTTCCCTCTCCTTCCCACTCTCTCTAAAAATCAATGGAAAACTATCCTCGGGTGAGGATTAAAAAACAAAACAACAACAACCAAAAAATAACAGGTGAAACTTCGATGCAAAGCTATGTTTCAGAACACTGCTTGGAGGAAGCACAAAGAAGTATATTATTTCTTCCTTTAAAGAAATGTTCTTGAAATCCCATTGGACAATTCTACCCAAATCTCTTTAGCTAGAGTTCAATCACATGGACACATGTTAGTGCACAAAGGCTGGAAAATGTGTGTGTGTGTGTGTGTATGTGTGTGTGTGTTAACTGAGCAGCCAAGAAACTACTACAGATTGGGATTTTAAGGAATATGAGAAAATAGATTATGCAGTTGGCCACTAGAAGACCATGCCATGATTTACACATTTGCTTCCCAAATGTCTCTGCACACACTTTCTCTCCCAAACCCAAAATGGTACGTAGGAAATGTATCCACTCAGAATCAAGGAAATCTGAGTAATGAGTACTTTTTCTCTATAGGATCAGATATGATTGTATGTGTTTTAAAGAGCAATGGACTAAAAGTTTGAGTTATTGGATGCTAATACATCCAATATATTAAAAGTAAAGAAGAAAGAAGTAAAACTCCCTTTTCAGAAAAGGAAAATATATAAGACTCAAGGGTAGTTATGGGTGAATCCCAATGATCAGATTTACTAAACAGGAATAGGGAGAGTTCCTTGAGACATCTTCATCATCCATTAATCACCATGTCAACTTTTAAGAAGAAAATTTTTAAAAAGTCTATTTTGAGGGGCTATATATTGTCAGGCAAGATTGAGATAACAGAAAATGATTTTTTAAGATTAATAGTCACAGGCTTGATATTATTTTGGTAACATAGTCTTCTAAAGTTTCTTTATTATTTGGCCTGTTGGTAAGTAACCACACCCAACAATCTTGTTTAAGGAGTATTAAACCAAAATGATTCAAAATAATCAGGGTCTGAGAATCGTGTGAAACTGGTACCAGATGAGGTGAATGTAGTCTGAAGAAAGGCCTTGAGAAGGTCCCTGGTAGTCATATTGCATTTCAGGAACATTGTCATATAGCAAGAGGGTTGGGGTATTTGTCTATCATAGTTTCAGAAGGCCAAATACTATCAAATAGAAGGAAATTATAGGAAGGCAGGTATTGATGAAACTGGAGAGAAACAAAGCAGAACAAAGCAAAACAAACACCCTTTCCAGTAATGGAAGCTGTCTCAAATCTGGAAGTCTGCATGGTGAGGTTCTATACCAGTGGTCCTCAACCTTCCTAATGCCGTGACCCTTTAAGACAGCTCCTCATGTGGTGGTGACCCCCAACCATAAAATTATTATTTCCGTTGCTACTTCATAACTGTAATTTTGCAACTGTTATGAGCTGTAATGTAAATATCTGATATGCAGGATGTATTTTCATTGTTACAAATTGAACATAATTAAAGCATATGATTAATCACAAAAACAATATATAATTATATATTGTGAAATATTTATTTCTAATTACAAATAAATGAATTTTGTCTTGAATCGTTGTGTAGCATGGGTAACAGTCTTCATATGATAACAGTAAACTACATTGCTACACCAAGGAGCGGTGTGTTGGTTCCTAAGACCATGGGAAACAGGCGTTTTCCAACAGTCTTAGGTGACTCCTGTGAAAGGGTCATTCGACCCCCAAAGGGGTCCAGACACACAGGTTGAGAACCGCTGTCCTATATGGTTCTCATGGCTACTATGCAGGGGATTTCTAGTGTAGAAGGTTAAATTAGCTAATCCCTGAGCTTCTACCTGACCCTGCCTTCCGGGTTGCTATGATTTTATGAAACCAAAGGCAAGGACTGGACAAGTATTGATTCAGAAGAACCCGGGAGGCATGAAGCAACTACAGGAACACATCAAACTGTCTTGCAACCTGCCATAAAAGATTTATGCTGCTCCCTTAAGAGAAGGCCAAAGTTAAGATTGTTCAATCTTCAGCTTCTATGTTGGCTATTTGATCTCCTTGAATTCCTGACACAAGTTTTTTGGGGCCATTTGATCCTCTTTGAATTTCTGACACAGGGGAGGTATCATGATATGCAAGTTCTCTGTATGTTACGTTTTGTTCTTTAGGAAATATAGCGTTCTGTAGGAATGTGTTTAGTTTTTGTAGATGCATGTTTAGCGAATTTTGAGCTTTGAGATTTGTGTTGGTGAGATAGTGGTACAATTGTTTTTAGAGACGTCTAAATCTATGTTATTATATTTTAAAGATTTCGTTTTTTTATTGTTTTGATTATTCACATGAACAATATGTGTTTCCTGTCTACACTTACCTTCAAATTCAGAGATTTGGACTGAATTCTTTTTTAGGATATACTGCTATAACATCTTTTTAATGAAAATAAATCTGTTTTTCAATAAGATTTGCAGGGCAATTGAAAACTGTGTAAATGAATCAAAGGGGAGAGAAAAAAATCAAACACATTTGTTAATTCAGTAAATATTTCTTGAGTTTTTTCCTACCTGCTTTGTGTCAGATGTTGAACTTGGCAGTGGTGGTAAAATGGTGATAAGTCACACACAGCCTGTCTTTGAGTTGCATACAGTCAAGCAGCTGGGGAGTCATAGGAGGTAAATGGTGAAAATGCTGTGAGAGGGAAGACAATGATGCATAGAAAGGGAAACCAACCTAGATTTAATAAATTAGAGAGTAACATAATTAATGTTGAGGCCTGAACTGTGAGAAAGAAGAGAGGAGAGTGAGAACACCATGGTAACTGGTTTTCCCGATTCTCTACTGTCCTGTCTCTGTCCTTACTTAACACCGATGACTATGGCAGATCTGTCTTGTTTTTGTTTTTTCTCCCAGGCCTTAAAGGTCCTAACATTTTTAGAAGCTTTCTTTAAGGAAAATACAGACCATAAAATTAGAACTACAAAATTGGGTACAGTCAAGAAGTCATTATTTCAAATGAGAAAAACAAATGAAAGGAAATACTGACATTCTTTATAGATTCTGATTCTTTTCTTCTGAAATGTGCAGGCCATTTCCAGCAATGCTCTTGAGGGTTGCTTTCTGGATGCAACCTGGCTTTCCCTCCTCACCCAGAGAACACTCTATGACTAACTTTCAGCACTGGCAAGGTACTAAGCAAGTGAGTCATCTTGATGCTTTATTAAATATAAAATAAGCACACCTTACCAGCAATGCCCAGTTAGAAGGTACAAGCCCTGCCTCATATGTGCTATTACCTTTTGGAATTCACTGCAAAATTTTAGTAAAAATCATACCTCTATAACCCAGGTTACAGTACAGATTATGACCCACTTGTGCTTGAATTTTTGTTCTGCCACTGATTAGCTGTGTAAGCTTAGACATGTGAATTAAAGTCTTTGAGTCTCAGTTTTCTCATCTATGAAATGGGAATAATAACAATACCCACTATTTAAAGTTCCAGCAATAATTAAATCACCATTATAACCCCATCATGTTTTCCTCCATTATGTTTTTCAGTACTTTTGCACTGAAATTCATAGAGAATGCCATGGTTTATAAGTAAACTAGGGTGCACAGGTTTTATGAACCAATATTATAATCATACTACTTAAATTTAGATCTGTCTCATAGGTGACAAAGTATCTTGTCTACTGTCTCATCTGATCTCACCTGCTTCCTTCTGTTACAACTGCTATTCACCTGGGACTCTTTGGCAATTTGATATCAGATCTATTTTGCTTGGGCTGTGTCCCTGCCATAATAGTTGTTGGATATTTCGAATATCATTCTTCAGAATATAATAGATTTTACTGTTCCCTTACATTTAAATAAAACTTTGTTAATGTGCAGATTGAAACACGGAAGAATGATTTGCCCACAGACCTACACGTCGTAAGGAAGGCGGTTTACACTGATTGGAAATGAATTGTTCAGCCCAGGCCAGGTAGCTCAGTTGGTTAGAGTGCAGTCTGAATCCGCCAAAGTTGTGGGTTCGATTCCTGACATGTAGAGGAGGCAACCAATGAATGCATGCATAAAATTTTAAAAAGAAAGAACAAAATAAATCAAACTACTCAATAAATCCAGTTCATTCTATGATATCAAAACTCTTTTGACATTTAGATCATCATGGAATTGACAATGAAAGTGACATCAGTTAAGTAGGGCTGATTTTATATATATTCCAAGCGGCAATAGTTATGCTTAAGTCTTTTATACACAATCCCCAAGTGGAGAAGTGTGGTTTTTTTTGTTTGTTTTGTTTTTTTTTTGTTTTTTGTTTTTTGTTTTTTTACCAAAGCACAAATGTTCATTATGGACAAGAGGACACAGAAGTATAGGATAAAATCCTTATCCAATGAAGATGATGATGAACCACAAATTTCACATCACAATATAGCGGTCTCAGTCCCTGACTATGCACAGTACACACTGTGTGGTTTTGAAGTAACTCTTTATTTATTTATTTGTTGTTTTCTGGGGCAAAGTTTGTTTCCTGGAAAAAAAAAAAACACATCTTTTTGTTGGTGATGAAAATGAAAAGCTCTGGAAAATATCGTCCTTAGCAACAATTAAAGCTATTAACAAGGGAATCAAATGTTCTAGTGAAAATGAGAATATGGTGTGGTTGGTTGGGTTTATTATAAAAGAGGAGATATCATATCCACTGTTTTGATAATGAGTGCAACGTTAAGTGAGAGTATCCTGGGGAGAGATGTTAGATTCTGTTTCATAGCTAGAAAAGGCAGTTTAGCCAGCAGCGATCTCGATGAAGCATAAATATTTATCAAGCAGAAAAGAAACACCAGTAGTAGATGAGATCCCCTCATCCAAGTGCCAAGTGGCGCACCCCCTTCAGAATGGGAATGCGATGCTCCAATCAGAAGTTTTTCTTGGAGTTATTGAGAGTTCAAGGGCTGATTCAAATACAATAAAGGGTGTTGTTTATTTGATAGCTCACGGGTCCTGAAGAAAGGTCCATCTTTGCTCCACAGGCAGTTACAAAGAACAGAACCACAGTAGTAGGACTAGGAGACAGAGGGAGGAAGGGAGTGGGGAGTGCTGGAAAGTGGGGAGACAGAACAAAAAGCCACAGGTTTCCATTGAAACCGCTAATTGAAGATTCCCAAGCCCAGGCCCACTGACCTGAAATCTAAAAGGAGGGAAAAATGAGTCCCAAAATTATTTGGCTTTGAAGATGAGACTGCAAACTATTTGCTTCTTTTCTTCTAACTTTTTGGTTTCTCGTTGCATTAATAAAAGAACTCTTCGCTTGATTTTCTAGTATGGTGCCTTCTGACCTTCAAAAAATATGTTCTAGCTCAGTACATAACATTTTATTTTATTTTATTTTTTGTAAGAGTTTCATTTTATCTCCAATGCTCTCTCTTTTTTAAAAGAATATATTTTATTGATTTTTTCACAGAGAGAAAGGAAGAGGGATAGAGAGTTAGAAACATCGATGAGAGACATCAATCAGCTGCCTCATGCATGCCCCCTACTGGGGATGTACCCGCAATAAAGGTACATGCCCTTGACAGAAATCGAACCTAGGACTTTTCAGTCTGCAGACCAATGTTCTGAATCCACTGAGCCAAACCGGTTTTGGTCATAACTTTTTTCTTTTAATTTTACCTGGGAATGATGTTTAAGAGGAAGGGGAAAAAAAGGTGCATTTATTGACTCCTGTAGTTTTCAACTACATAATAAATAATCTTACAGAAAATCTGCCAAAAAAAGTGGTTAGACCCCATTTGAAAGGACCGCAACCCTGAAAGAACCACCTTTTCAGATTTCTATTTGCCTTTAAAAACACAGTCATCACGGGATCTTGAAACAGAGGTGCAGAGGTGAGCACATGAAATCAAGTACACATTCTCCTAAGTTACAGGGATGCTCTACTCCGGTGACTCTCTTTGAAGACAACGCAAAAATCAATTTATCTAGTCCCACCGTTGCTGCAACTTTTCTCTGCAGTACTTTAGCTTTAGAAGTGAATGGAGGAAAGACAAACTCTCACCTCTCTATTCTATTCTATTTTTAAAATATAGGAGAGATCAAACTTGAAGTTATAGCTAAAAATTCTCCAAGGTTCTGTTTCTCCTCTCCTTACCTATATTTTTTCCTCTCTCATTATAGATTGATGATGGTGAGCCACAGAGCTCTGTACTCAGATATGGTATAAAAAATTGTCAGTAGAAAATATGAGGATTTTGTCCAGGAGTAAAGTTGTGGTTTTTGAGACCAAATAATAATAATAATAATAATAATAATAATAATAATAATAATATAAAAAATAAAAAGTGCCCCTTTCTCTTCAAACTATTTTTATATGTTTTTAGTGATTTTTTTTTATAGAGAGAGAAAGGGAGAGGGATAGAGAGAGAAAAATATTGAGGGAGAAACATCAACCATCAGCTGCCTCCTGCATGCTCCTTACCAGGATCAAGCCTGAAAGCCAGAAACGAGCCCTGTCTGGGGAATTGAATTGGTGACCTCTTGGTTCCTGGGTTGATTCTCAACACTGAGCCACACTGGTCCGGCCTCCAAACTTTTTTTGAAGCCAGTATTGGTGTTTAAGGCCATTTAAAATCTGGGTCTCTCTCTCTCAAAGGAAAACAAAGGACTATGCACTGTTTGAAGACATATGGTTTGGAAGATGGCCAGTGATATAACCATTTATCAAGCACAACCATTTCATTGTTTTTAAAAATTGGTCTCTACAGCTACAGCAATATCATGTTATTCACTGGAGAAGGAAGTGCAGCAGCCTTTGATGCTCACTGTCATTTATAAACCTATGTAAAACTAAAAGGATGTTAAAGATTAGATCAATGTCAGCTGAATCCTCTGGGGATCTTTAAAAACCAGTGTGGGTTATTGCGTTGCACATGAGAAACAGGAGCCACTGATAACCCGACTTAATCACAGCCAGCTCACTGTTTTAGGTATCTATTGCTACCTAATAGGCTACCCAAACTTGGATGCTTCCCGCAACATGCATGTATGATCTCACAGTCCTGTGGATCAGAGGTCCAGGCACACCTTTGCTGGTTCCTCTGCTCCTTGTGCCATTATCCTGTTGACAGGGCTGCGCTGCTTTCAAGCTCAGAATCTTCCTCCCAACTCTTATGCTTGGCACAGTTCCTTGTGATTTTAGGGCTGAATGCTCATTGTTCACTGGCTGTCAGCTGAGAGTGACCCTGTGCTTTTAGAGGGTGCCATAGCTCCTTGCCAAGGCCCTCTCAGGGCCTTCTCATCGACCATCTGATATATGTGGTAGCTTCAGCCTCCAACCCAGCAGAAGGAGCATCTCTTGCTGCAGTCAGCTGAGAAATGGTCGCCTGTCATGGAACAATCACAGAGTGACTGTTTCATCACCTTTGTCCTATTCTATGACTAGAAGCAAGTCTGATTCTGCCCCCATCCAAGGCAGTAGGTAATTCAGGGATTTGTCTCCTTGGAGGTCACCTCAGAGTTTGCCCAGCCCAAGACATTCAGTTCCAAGGAGCTCAACTGATCAACTGTGTTTATCTAAATCACTGGCAGAACATGGGTTTTTAGATTAGTCTTGGGTGGTCTGTCCATAGAAAACAAAAGTTAAACCCAAATTGTTTGTCGTTTTAAATGCCACACTAAGGGTGTAATGCTGATGCAGTGAGCAGGTGATTCAGCAGGTTGTTTTTAATTTATATGTGGGATATAAAACTGAAAGTCACAAAGAAACAAATAAGGGAAAAACAAGTAAGCAAAATCTCACACAGACAACAGAATGGTGGTTACCAGGGAAAGAAGGGTGGTGAGGGGGTGAGGTAAAGGATAAAAAAGGTCAACTATACAATGATGGGAGATAGGTTGACTTAGAGTGGGAGGCACACAAGGCAATATACAGATCATGTATCAGAGAAATGTCTACTTTTTTATTAACCAATGTTACCACAATATATTTAATAAACATTAGATTCAATTAAATTTAAAAAGAGGTCTTCATGGAATGTGAAAACAACACTTGATGAGTTTGCTTCTTTTTTTTCTTACAATGTAGGCAAAGTATTTGTGCAAAATATTAAATAGTTAATCTACAAAGAGCCTCTGGCCCTAACATATGGTGGTGGTTTGAAAAATACTAATTTTGCTAAACTCTGATTTCTGTGGTGATTGCAACCACATCTTAAATAGTCTGCATCTGTGACTGGAATCCTTCATGTGGTAAACAGTTAGGACTAGAGGAAAGTTAAGTGTTTGGCCAAAAACATGGATGGCAATGTAAATTGAAGGTGTTTCTCCATTCTTAACATTTTTATGGATTCTTAAATATTTTTGGAGTAAGCATTTCATAATACGTGTGGGTCCCTCAGGAAGAAGTTGGTTATTTTAACTGACCCGTAGTTAGGATAGCATATACAAGCCTGAAATGTAATTGATTACCATCTGTTTCTAAATCTCTCAAGTCTCCTAATTTCACAGTTGAACATTTCTTTCCAATATCTTTTTCTATGTTTAATTAAAGTTATTTCATTTTGACACTCCAATAACAACCATGGGCATATGTTACACGTATTTGGGGAGATATTGTTTTTTATTGCATTATGAGTGCATTTAAATGTAGATGCTAGAATGATATAATTCGTTTTCATTCTTAGCCTAGGAATAGTTTCTAATAAACTAGTTCACCTCATTTGATAAATATATTGTTTTTGATACAATGCAATTACTCAGGTATGTCAATGCAATATTGGAAAGCAATATAATATTTTAGGTAGATTCCTCATTACTGTAACCAGGACCTGCTCTCCTTCTTAGCAGATAATCAGGCGAGAGGTAACTAGCCTTCTGAAGCATATCTTCACCATGTATATTTTATATCCCCGCTCCAGACTGATGAAAAAATAGCTAAGATTTTCCTCCGAGTGAAACTTATTCTAAAAGCCTCGCTGAAACAGTTGGAATGTGGTTGAATCATTTGCCCTGCACATCTTATTTTGACTCTTTTCTAGACAGGTGAGCTTTAATACCTACCAGAATACTATAAGCATGTTTAAACTTAAATTTCATTTCAAAACATATTAGGAAATAGATGGTGAGGATAAATGAAAGATGTGTACAGACATCAGTTCCTTTTTTGAAATCAATATATATCAACACATTTTTACTGAGTTATATGAAATGGTGATATTTGATCATACCTCTGATTGAAGACACACATAAGATAGTGCCATTCTCAATATAATAACTCAGTTCTTGATTGTATGCTTATGTCAAAAGTCACATTGAAATTTGGAATGCTGATGACACAAATGTAATAAAGGACCCTTTATCTATCTATCTATCTATCTATATTTATTTTTATTTTTATTGTTTAAAGTATTATAAAAAGTAGTACATATGTCTCTGTTTTCCCCCCTAATGGCTTCCCCCCGGTTTTCCGTACCCCCAGTACATGCCCTCACCTGCCCCTCAACTCCCATTCAGTGTCTTGTATCCATTGGTTATGCTTAAATACATGCATGCAAGTCCTTTGGTTGATCTCTTACAGCCCCATCCCCCAACCTTCCCTGCCTTCCTGCTGTAGTATGACAGTCTGTTCACTGCTTCTTTACCTCTATATCTTATTTTTCCTCCCTGATTCTTTTCTTTAAAAACATCTTGCCTTTGTAGGCTAGAAATAAACTTATAAGAGCAAAACAATGATTGAGTCCCAGTTTCAATGTCAAACAGTTCCTTATGTGTCAGCAATGTATCTGGATGGTGGACAAATGGTGGCAATGCAGGTTCGACCCTCTCTGGTTTGGTCCTAGGCATCCTGTAGCGATGCACAGCTGCTGACTGCTCGCATGGCAAGGCATCTTCAGCATCTTCCATCTCTGGACTGTTTCTCCTCTTGCCTTCATGGTTGGAGCAGACCAGGCAGTTCCTCTCTGTTGCAGGAGTTCACGTGGTCTCAGAGTTGTTTTCTCAAAGTATATAAACATATTCTCAACCAAAAATTAATAAAGGAGTCTTTTCTATAAAATTGACTTGAGATCCTTTTGTTTTTGCCCAAATGATTTTCCCTTGGCTCATTTTGACACCCTGTGTGTTTTTCATGGGTGTCTTGCTGTTAGCATTACTAATGGAAATTAATTTTCTAAAGTGAAAATTTTCTAAATGTAATTTACTTACCAGATATTTTTTTCTTACATGATATTATCCCACTATCCCCCTTTTTTTTATTAATAGAGACTTTTGTAAATTTTTAATGCAATCTTGATAACTTTAAATTTTATTTTTTTGCACAAAAATATGACTGCTTTATGTTCATGGCATGTTAAGCAATTTTACTATGAGTTAAATGAATTGTGATATTTTATGAGATGAACTACCAATAGAAATTTTAGTTAATGTTTTAGAAACCGCTTTTTGTCCAGTACAATTAAATTTTCTTGAATATTCACTTATTTCAATTAGCCAATTTAAATTAATCTGAAAGCTTGATTACTTTGACTGTCAAATTTAATACTCTACCAACAATCTTAGATTGCCCTGTAAATATTAGTGCAAAGGATTATTTGCATTCTTGAGTAGGCCCTGAGCATCCCTGGTGCTAGGCTGGATTTAGATACAGGGCAGCTGCTGTCGGTCAAGTTTCTATCTATGCGTGGGAAGTGAAGCGGCCATAGGGGCAGGAGACCTCCTTCAGAAGGGGTGAGGGTTCAGGCCCCTGCAAGGTAGAGGGGATGAGGGTCTGTGCCCCACCTCTGTTGACCCTCAAGTTCTCTCCTGATGACCCCTATGCGACTGCGCCTATCTTAGGTTGTGCCTTCCCTGAGGAATCTTACCTGTCTCTGGCTAACCAGTCATCCTCTGGGGCCAAGCAGGTTGATGTGAGGTTCATTCAGTTCCGTCTCCTTGGTAGCCTATGCCCTGGTGGCCTCCACGCCCAGCACCTGCCTTGGGATCCCCTCGCCTGCTGGCAGGGGCCCTGGCATTGATCACACATCTCAGGGAATTCAGGTTTCTTCTCCAGGGAGGGCCCAGCTCACACCATTGGGCAAGAGACAGATCCGTTATACCAGCCACCTCGAGGCTTCAACCTCAGCATGAATAGTAAGCTCAGGCTACAGCTGAGGGCCATTGGATTGTGAGAAGAGGGTTTCTCTTGGCAAAAAAAAGATAAGAGGGGCCAGTATAGAATGCTCAAGTGCCTTCCCAGTATCTTAATCCCTTCTGAAAGGGGTTAAATCCTTTCATGTCCTTTTTAAAAATGTTGTCAAACATTCAAAGAATTAAAAAAAACATTCAAAGAATTACTTTGTAAGTTTGTTTGGGATAATTGTACACTATGCTGTTGTGAAATATCAAGAATTATACTGACATTGTAGAATAATATCATTCAAGGATATTCTTTGCTCTAGGCCAAGGCAATTCAATTTCTAACTGGCTGTCAATTTCTTTCTGTAGCTTTATCTAAACTTTGTCAGGGAGGCAAAAACACACATTACTTACTTTTTAGCTCAAGAGGCCAAATATATTGACTTTCAATTACAATCCTTACGACGTTTGAAGGAAACTTCTCTTTATTTCCTTTCAAAATAATGTTCAGGCTACAGAGAGTTTTATTTACAAGTCTTTGTCACATGAAACAATTTCTCTTAAGGTTATGGTGACCGCTAGTATGGATTAGATTTAATACTTTATAATATTTTTCTTATAATTTTTTAATATTTATTTATACCCAGTAAACAGTATTAGAAGATGATGCATTTCCTCTTCCTTATGGTTAGCAATTTGGGTCTCATAATTCTATATTCAACTTATTATTTGTTGGTATATAATTTGCAAAGATTCTGTTTTTAGCATTAGTGTCTGCTTTGGCTTTCGCTATAAATTATATGTTCACACCCAGATCTTGAAAATATGTACTTGGGGAAATAATCACAGTACCTGGCCACTCAGAAACGTCCAGGTTTGGAGAGAGGCTGGTCAAAAGGGCAGGAGATGACAGCAGGTCTTGATACTGAACCTGAGGAGTATAACTTTCTTTTGGACTCCAAGAATCAGGAGAGAATCATACCCTGTTTCCCCGAAAATAAGACAGTGTCTTGTATTAATTTTTGCTCCCAAAGATGCGCTAGGTCTTATTTTCAGGGGATGTCTTATTTTTCCATGAAGAAGAATATGGTACATTAATGTTGAACAACAAAAAAAGGAAATTTATTGCCTCTATAGTGTAAGGTAGTAGTTGTCATCACAAACCAGCTCACTGATTGGCTGCAGCACAGCCAGAGCTGTTCAGGCAGTGCAGGGTCTCTTTAAATCAGGAGTCAGGCGCCTTAACGTAGCTTTGGGGGCCTTATATTCCAGGGAGGCCTTATTATTGGGGAGGTCTTATTTTCGGGGGGATGCCTTATATTACAGCGAGAGGCAAAACTGAAAGTAGGTCTTATTTTCGGGGGATGACTTACGTTCAGGGAAACAGGTTAGTGCTTCTGATCCTCTTAACTCTTGCTCTGTGGTCCATTCTGCAAAATCAACAGCAATCAGGTGGCAAAATGCACACTTGGAAACAGAGAGTTGGGCCCTCGTTAGAATGAATCCCTAAGATAAATCTGCTGCCAAATTGCAAAGAGATGAGTAGAATTAAAACAATTTATAAACCAAAATCTTTAAGTTTTATGCTGCCTTAGGTGCGGCTCTGATCAAGCCTGGATGGTGGGCAGGGGTAGGGGGTAGGTGTTTGACCATAAAACCTTGCTCTTCCTAGTACACGCAGGACACATATTAAAAAAGAGTTCATGTTTATCCTGGTCTAGGGTCCAGTACAACATAACTTCCCTTATTTAGATGATATAATTTAGATGTGTGTTATGGTTTGCTCCAGGAAGGATTAGTTATTTGATTCAGGCTTCTGGAAAGGTCATCTAGCGACTGAACATACCTAAAAACTAACTTCTTGTATACTCCTATCACATAAAAAATCTGGCTTTATCACTGAATATACCTTATCCTCGCCCTGCTCTCTGCCTTTGATCCAGTTATATTAGTATCATAGTTACAATTGGCTACAGGGTAGATGGGAGTTTCCTCATTTTTTCTAGATGGAACCTCTTTCTCTTTGCAACAGCGTACTCTGTGTTGAACATAGTCACATTTAAACATACAGTGAAAAAAAAAAAAGCCGAGACTGGTTTGGCTCAGTGGATAGAGCGTTGGCTTGCAGACTGAAGGGTCTCAGGTTCGATTCCGGTCGGGGGCATGTACCTTGCTTGCAGACACTCTCCACTGTGGGACGTGCAGGAGGCGGCTGATCGATGTCTCTCTCTCATCAATGTTTCTGACTTTCTATCTCTCTCCCTTCCTCTCTGTAAAAAATCAATAAAATATAAAAAAGTATAAACATACAGTGATATTTGTACACAGAAAGTTCCGCCTGGACCAATCATTAAACTAACATTTTCAAAGTAAAATTATACATTGTAAGTAAAACGGGACATGGAAACTGGAATAGTCCTGGATATTTACCTTGCTAAACAGTTAGTTATTGTATAGCCTTGGTCATACCTTGTATCTTCACTAACCATCAGTGTCTACTTGTTTAAAAATGATTAATTTTACATAGGTTCTCTTTAATTGTCTTGAGAATTATATGGAAGATACTTTCTTTTACTCTGCTCTTCTGGCCACTCAGAGGTAGGCAGCTTGTTAAATGAAAACAAAATCAGAAACAGTTAAAATGCACAAAAGTGGAAGATTATGAGTCATTAAAAATTTAAATTCCTGTACAGCTTTTCCCCCGTCAATTCCATTTTAAATATACACTGCAATTTGACATTGCTCAATTCACCAACTTCCCCTAAGGGCATCCTGTTTTCATAGCAGGAGTTCAACAATTCAGTGACCTCATGATACATGGATTATATTTCAGCAAAGGGATCGATCACTCACTGAGTGCCTTTGACTCGGGAGGGAAATAACACTTTTAGGTGGAAACCTGCAATATACTTGGACATCTGCATAATGACGGAAATTAGCATGGGTTTACATAGTACACAACTCCGTTTGAATTTTGATGCCTTAGACAGGAACAGAAGCTTTTAAATTTTCTAAAGGAAAGGCCCTGAGGGGTGGGAAGGCCTAACAGAAAGGGAGCCCAAGGTGAAAGGCATGACATGAGTGGATGAAGGGACATAAAAACTGGGTTTGTGCCACGCCAGCACAGCCAAGGGTTCAGTGAGCCTGAGGGAGGGAGGGCCAGCGAAGGCTGAAGAAAAGACAGACAGAGAATCAGCTGGGTCTAGGTGGATCTTCCGTGCGTGACTGAGACCACAGAACAGATCCAGACTGCAAGCTGAGCCTTTATTTTGTAGTCAGAGGTAACCAAGGTAATTTACAATGTTCTTGTGAGTTTCACTTGTTTTGGAATTTTTTGTGGCTTTGCCAGCAGGTCATTACGATGCTTAACCCTATAACCTCTCTCTACAGGATTCATCAAAGGAAAATGTATTTTCTAACCAAAAATGATCCATTGCTGCTTATGTGTTACAGCACTCTTACCCTGTCAGGATGTTATTAACAGGTGACCTCTCTCCATTCTGCTTACTGAGAGGTGATGTAGTGAAGCTTATTCATTACACAGATATCTATGACCATAAGTTCCTCAAAGAAATACTTGTGTGAAGGGGGAGGAGAAAAATTAGGAAAAGAGAGGAAACAAAAATGGGAGAATGAAGAGAGAGTAGAGGAGTGGATGAAAGATAAGAAGAGTTAGGGTGATGTGTGAAAAATTAAAAAAAAAAAACACCCACAAATGTCAGAGAGAAGGAGGGGTATCCAGAAGAGATTAACCAAATAATTTATATGCAGATATGCATAACCCATGGACATAGACAATAGTGTGGCTAAGCCTGAGAAGGGGTGGAGTGGAAATCAGGAGTTCAATGAGGGAGGAGGGATCTGTAATACATTTAACAATAAATATAAATTATAAATGAATAAACATATAAACAAACTTAGAATCTTCTTGATTATGTGGTTTAGACAGCCATGTGGTTCCAAAAGTTTCTAGACTATGTAGCTGTAAGTGAATAAAAAGCAATGTTCTCTGCCTGGAGTTTCTGAGATCTGCCAAGATTTTCTGCCTTCCTCTGCAAGTTTGGATAATCAGAAATCACTCCTGTCCTCCTGTTGGTACTGACAGTGGTAACCTGTACCTGGATTTGTGAGCAAAGGTGACTTACTTGCAAAGCTGGCCAGAACTGTGGGTTTCTGTTGAGTTCTCCAAACTCCATGGGCCACAGAGGAGCATGGGGAAGTGATTCCCTTTTCTAGTGTATTCTTGGTGTCACACAAACCCCATCATTTGAATTTTGTCCCCACTAAGCAGAGTCCATGGATTTCCTGATTTTTCCATAGTCATATTACTCAGTCAGCTATATCCTTCTATTCTCATGTAGGGTTGATATGATGAAAGAACAGCTGTACGTTGATTTAAATCCAGCCGTAAAGACATTTAACCTCTTAGATTGTCTTTGTCTTACTGTGGATGATGGTAATCACTTTCTTTATGAAATACGAAAAATGTCTCCTGGTATTTTATGAGTAGGAAATAAAAAAATATATACAATTATAATAATAAAGCAGAAAGAAAAATGAGTTCAGACATGAATCCTCAGATGTGCTGGATGGATAATACACGGGTAAGTGAGTTTGGAAAGAGCCTTTGGTGCATTCTGAGAGTCTTAAGCAAGTTTTAATAATTTTCCCCTTACCTGTCTCCCTGGATTTGATAGATTTGTGCCCCATTTTCTTACAATACTAGTCCCAGATAAGTGAAAAAAAATGCAGGAGCAGGTAGAAGCAAATGAAATTTGAGACAGAACCTGCTCCTAACCAAACAAGAGATTCAAGAGAATTAGCCTGCTTCCCAGAGCTCTGCTTTTCCATCTATAGAACGAGGACATGGACTGTGTGATCCGCTATCTCTTTCTACTGTAAATCACTTTCTGTGGCTTCATTTTTCTTATCTGCGAAAATGGAAAGAATGCCTACTTCACAAGGTGACTCAGGACTAAAAGAACACAGTTGAATATCTTTCTCTGCACCTATCTACTGGATTCCTGAATTTAGTTATCGAGAGTTCACAGAATGAGTTCAAGTAGTGAGGAGGGTAACACTGTTTGAATCTATTTGAGTTGAGTATTTCATATAGCATGTGGTGCGTTTTGAATAGTGAAGATTTGTGAAATGGCTTTGCGTCCTGGATATCTATTGAAGCACCTGACCTATTCTGGTCTCCTTGACCTTGGCCATAAAGACAGCTTTGTTCATCTCCCACTATGCCTAACAGTCAGGAATGCCCAGTGGATGTTTGTGGTCCTGAGGCCAGTCACAGGACCTTGCTGAGACTCAGGTCATTGGCTTTAAAATGTACTAAACAATCTGTACTAAACAATCAGAATTTTTTTAAGAATGATAAAGATCATTTCAGAACAGGTAAAACCATAACACACATGCAAAAATAAAATGAATAGGTAGTAAAGATTTTACATAGCTCATTAAATGAGAGAACCAGGATTATTACAACTAAGTAAAAGAAAAAACTAAAATAAATGCATGTTTTATAAATCAGGAATATTGAGATTAAAATACAAATGGAGGTAATACTAGCTTCTTCCATTAGTGGAGAGGGAAGTCTATTGACCTTTGACTGGACAAAATACAGTTTGTTTTTCTATAGAGAAGAATTATTTTGTACTGCTAATAGTTACAATTTACAGAGTTGTAAATTCTGTAGAATTCTTCTATGGAATCAGAATCATGTAAACAGAAGGGTGTACTATGGACAATATATGGTTTTACATTGAAACACAACTTTTTATCCCACATAAATAAATTAGATAATAATGTAAATCATTTAATGGTGCTTTGTACATGGGAAACTTCAAATAAATGGTTTTTAAAAATGTAGCAATAAGACGGTAATAAAATAGATTAGATGTTTTATATGTATTTCATAATTTGAATCAGAATTGGAACTAACATATACTTAGTGTGTTTTCTAGAATTTATATTTACCCTCTCATGTAATTCAGGGTTCTCCTTCTTTTTAAAAACTATTAGCTGTACTGTGCTTCTTGAACATGTACTAGAAGAGTCTGCAACAGGCATAGCACCATGCCCATGATCATTTCTCAATTGTTGGATGACTTTCCACCCTCTCAGTGCATGCAATCACAAGCAAATTGTAGTCAATCCTAGATATGGAATCTATAATCAATAAACTAGCTTTCCATTCACCTGGACTTCTGCTAGATGTAATTGCAGATGCAAAACCACATTAACATTCAATACAGTTTTAGATTTAAAAAAAATAACAGAAATGGTCAAATATTTTTTAGTGAGAGTAATAGGAGCTAAAATCTAACTGATCATCCAACATTTACTGAGGATTACGTATTCCTAAGTACATCATTTTATTTTTTAATTTATCGCATTGACATCTATAATAAGAAAAGCGTAATATGCTAATTAGGTCAGACATCCTTCTGGATGACCTTCCGGTCAAAGCCAGGGCTGCGAGGGAAGCCCGGATCCTGGATGCCTGCTGGTGGCTGGAGGGAAGCTCGGGTGCCAGGTGCCAGAGGGAATCCAGTGCCCGCAGCTGGGGGAAGGAAGGCCTACTCTTGCATGAATTTTGTGCACCGGGCCTCTAGTGTATATATATATATATATATAAGTTTATATAAATTTCAAGTGTATAATTCTGTGATACATGATCTGGAGATGTAACTTAATTTTCACCATAAGTCAGAAACCACCTACATAAGCACCTACATCACTCACATGGAGCACATACACAGCAGGAACAAAATGAAACTAAAAAAAAAAAAAATGTAAAAGAAATGTAACAGTGACTGACCTTTATTTGTAGGTAAATACATAATAAAAATACATAAAGCACATATGTACATATGTCGAAATAAGGAACTTTTTTTAAAATAAATAAACTAGAGTCCCAGTGCATGAATTCATGCACGAGTGGGGCCCCTTTGGGTGGCCTGCAGGGAGCGGGCTGAAACCCACTGTCCAAAGCTGTTTGCAGCTCCTACCTGCCACTCACGCTCATCTTCGCTCCATTATGTCTGCTGCGGACTTGTGCCCAATCAATCCTGATTGGGAGACGTTCACACTGTTCTAGGAGTGCTCACCAGCCACGGACCCTGTGTCTGGCACCTTCCCAAGGGGAGTGGCCTGTGGGATCAGGCTGAAACTGGCTCTCTGACATCCCTCCAAGGGGTCCCGGATTGTAAGAGGACTCAGGCCTGGCTGAGGGACCCCACCAGTGCATGATTGGGTTGGGGATGGCTCCAGGGCTTATCCAACTCATCTCCCTCAGTCCTGATCAGCTAGACCCCAGCAGCAAGCTAACCTACCGGTCAGAGCATCTGCCCCCTGGTGGTCAGTGCACATCATAGCTAGCGGTTAAGCAGCTTTAGTGTATTATTAGCATATTACGCTTTGCTTAGTTATTTAGTTGTTCTACCGTTTGGTCTATTTGCAAATTATCCTTTTATTGTATAGGATGGGAGATGGTGATGTAACCACGAAACGACGTAAGTCGAGTCTGACATAACCCAAGGGCTGTCTGTATTGCATTGTAAGCCCCAAATCAAATCATCTTCCCTTACCATTTGTTGTGTCCTTTTATTCTGTTTCATACAGGAGTTACTGGATGCAGAGAGATAACACGTATCTAGATCACCAATATGGAAACATCCTGAAACTACTTTGGAATATCAATAGATTGACTGGATTGAAGTTTAGCAAACAGGGAAACTGGTCCATGGACAATTTGCTGCAGGTAAGTGAGAGATATAACTTTCTCCCTTAGAATCCCTGAAAGATTCATTGACTGTGGGATACTTCCTTACATTTCAGAAGACTTTAATATCCTTTGGGTACAGCCGAGAATTTCTCTTCTCTCCCAAACGTCCCCGTGTGGATGCCAACACATGGCTAATTGTCTAGCCGTTTCTTTCTTTTCATTTGGGCTTCAGTCCGTTACAGATGGAGGATGCAGGCGGAGAAGGTACCCACCTCATTCAACTGTGACTAGTGGTGATTCAGGCGGAGGGGCGGGAGTCCAGCTGTTTCTGAACAGATGTTTACAGATGTTTCTTCGCCCTGCCCCTGGAGCAGACAGAGTGGCAGAGTGGTCTGCCCAGGATGCAGGATGACAGGCAGATGAAGAGTGATGCCCTCTGCCTTTTTTATTTCTGAAACGTGGGCACCAGTTAGGTCATTCAGGTGAAGCGAAGTGTTTGGGAAAGGAACCCAGCTGGTGAGGCTGGAAAGCTAGATGTGGTGACAACAGGGACATATTTTCGGTTGGGCTGCTGGGAAAGTTGAACTTGGCTGACTGCATTGGTGTGGAAGAACGAAAGTCTGAGTGACTCTAACAGGTGGCAGTCTGTGAGCTGGGCCTGAGTGGTGGCATCGTCTGTGGCTAGATATGCCATCATCGGTCAAGGCCACAGTTGAGCTTGCACTTACTGTCCAGGTCTCTGACATGGAAATCACCTGTTCCTTCTTCTGTGGGGTTTCTAATGCGTTGAAGGGGAAATAAAAAAAAATAAAATAAAAACACATCCAATTACAGTAACATTAAGCTTCATCTACGGCTGGGGAGACATTTGTACTTGCCATTTTAATTGGCAAATCATATTTGCATCATTCATGCTGTTTTAATGTTATAAGAACCTGGGGACCTCGGCAGGTGAAATTGCATGTACATTTGCCTGTTAATATTTGCCTCTCTCTGGATTGCATGTACAACAGGGATCTCTCCTGAAATCCCAACTCAAGAGCTTTCAGGAAGTTTTTCATTTGTTTTGTAACAACTTCATCACAGTATATGGATTAAGCTAATTTGGATCCATGTTATCTGTTATCTGTGTTTGAGGGGATCTCTTTGTTTTAAGACTCACATAAGAACCTAGATTTGGAGGTGTTTTGTAGCATGTAAAGGGCTCTCTAAAGATGAGGAGGCATTGGTAAGATAAAGATATGGTACCGGCACTCAAGAGGAACATGAACCAAAAAAGAGAAAATAAAACACTTGAAGGAGTTTTTATTTAAGTGTGTGGGTCTCACTCCTTTGCCTGCAATCTTGGTTCTTCTATTGACGCGAGAGGGTGGATACTGTCTTCTTTGAATTAGGCTATTCTGTTTAGTGGGAGAAAAAGACTCATGTAAGTAACCCAAGTGAAAAAGAGAATTTGTTCTGGTGACAAATGGGACCCGAAACTGAAACAAAATTTAAAAACAAGAAGGAAACAGCAGCTTATGTTTGTACTAATCTCATGAGCAACAGGGAACTGAACCTCTTACAACTCTACTTCGGTATGAACTTCCTATTCTCTCTCTCTCTCTCTCTCTCTCTCTCTCTCTCTCTCTCTCTCTCTCATTCTCTCATTCAGTGTGATTCTCGGGAGATTCACTTGAATTATTGGGTATATTAGCAGTTTATTCATTCTCTTTCAAAGGAATAGTATTTTATAGTAAGGCTATACAACAGTTTGTTTAACTTTGTACCTGTTGAAAGATGTCTTGATTTTTATTTTCCCAGTTTGGGACTATTATACTTAAAAAAATTGCTATATGCATTCATGAACAGGTTTTGGTGTGGGCATAGCATTTTAATACATTTCCCGGAACTGCCATTGCTGTATGAAATGGAAGTCTCATATTTGTGTTTTTATTTCCAGCTTTAAGATATAATGGACATGTAACATAGTGTAAGTTTGTAGTGTACAATGTGATAATTCAATGCATGTATTCATTGTGAAATGTTTACCTCAATATGGCCAGTTAACGCACGTTTCAACTCACATAATTGTCATTTTGTTGTTCTTATGGTGACAGAATTTAAGATCTACTCTCTTACTTTCAGCTATACACTATCGTCTTATTAACTATACATTAAGTTCCCCAGAAGTTACTCATAATATTCAACGTTTGTACCTTTTGGCCAGTATCTCACCATTTCTCTCGCCCCAGCTCCTGCTGAAAATCAATCTACAATTGCAGTAACTCCCCCCCCCCCCTTATTGGGAGGTTTTTTTTTCCACGGTTTCAATTACCCATGGTAAACCATCAACCACAAATACTAAATGGAAAATTTGAGAAAGAAAGAATTAATGTTTTAATTTACATGCCATTCTGAATAACATGGTGAATTCCTTTGCTGTCTCCTCGTCCATCTTACCTGGAATGTGAGTCATTCCTCTGTCCAGTATATCCACACTGTATATGCTACCTACCTATGTACATCTCAGTTGTCATGTTGACTGCTGCGGTATCACAGTATTTAAATGACTCTTATTAATAATGGCCTCAAAGCGCAAGAGTAGTGATGTTGGTAATTCAAGTACAGTGATACCTCGAGATACGAGTTTAATTTGTTCTGTAACCTTGAGGCATGGGAAACTATGAGACGCTCGAGTCACAGTAAACTGGTGAGTCGTGTGCAGCTGGCCGATCCATGCAATTACTCCTATCTCAAATGTTGCTCATATTTCAAAGCAAAAATTATTCGCTCGATGGCTTGTATCTCAAAAATCTCATATGTTAGGGCACTCATATCTCAAGGTACCACTGTATGCCAAAGGGAAGCCATAAATTGCTTTCTTTAAATGAAAAGGTAAATACATACAATAAGATAAATTTGAGAGTCCACATTCACATAATCTTTATTACAGTATGTTGTTATAATTGTCCCATTTCATTACTTACCGATAACATCTTACTCTAATTTATAAATTAAGCGTTATCATACGTCTGTATATATAGGGTTTAGTACTATCTGTGCTATTAGACATCCACGGAGGCTCTAGGAATGTACCCCCTTAAATAAGGGGGGACTAGTGTACTATCTCTTTCTGAGTTCAATGGTTTTAGATTCCACATGTGAGGCCATGTAGTATTTATTTTTCTCTCTGTATCTGACTTATTTCACTTAGCTTAATGGCCTCAAGGTTCATGCATGTTTTCCAAAGGCAAGATTTCCTTCTCATTAGAACTAAATGATACTTTATTATATTTATATATATATATATATATATATAGTATTAAATATATATACTGATATATTTTTTTCTTTATTCATTAGTTGATTGGCACAAGTTGTTTCTATGTCTTGGTTATTGTGACTAATGCTGTAATAAACAGGGTAGTGCAGCTATCTGTTTGAAGATAGTGATTTCATTTCTTTTACACAAACACCCGGAGATAGAATTGCTGGATCATCTGATACTTTTATTTAAACATTTGGAGGATTCTGCTTACTGGTTTCCACAGTGGCTGCACCCATCTATATTCCCATCATCAGTGCACCGGGGTTCCCCTTTCTCTGCGTAACTTGCCAACATGCCCTCTCTCTTGCCTTTTTAAAGTAGCCACTCTCACAGTTGTAAAGTGGCATCGCATTGTGGTTTTGATTTGCAACATGAAAGGCGGAAAGAGCACCCCTTGCTGGGAAAGGGAGAGTGGGGTGGTTGCCAGCTTCCACAGCCCTTAGGGCCCCTGTGGGAAGGACCCTCTTTGGTCTCAGCCCACGCCGAGACTGGCAAAGCCGAGAGGTACAGAGAGACTGGGAACAAGGAAGATAGGCAGGGGCCACCTGATTCTGCTGCTCAGTGGGAGCAGCCGGGATACCTAGGGTCTGCTCTGCAGAGGGTCTGTGCCGACTTTTGCCACAAAGAAAGTAGGACAGCTGCCTCAGGCCCCTAGTGATTTTACCAGGTTTTCACGTTGGCAGATGCCAGCCATCTGAGTGCCACCCCACTGTGCCCTGGCCCTGGGTCCTCAGAATGTGAACTGATAGCCAGCCAGGCCTGTGAGGGACTATTAAGGGTAAAATAGGAGCTGAGTCCCCTGGTTGATTTTTGCCCTTGCAGCTGTGCTTTTGGTGTCACCTAAAAGTGTGTGTATATATATATATATATATATATATATATTGTCAAGACCAGTGGTTCTCAGCCTTTCTAATGCCGTGACCCTTTAATACAGTTCCTCATGTTGTGGTGACCCCCAACCATAAAATTATTTTTGTTGCTACTTCATAACTGTAATTTTGCAACTGTTATGAATCATATTTGTGTTTTCCAATGGTCTTAGGCGGCCCCTGTGAAAGTGTCATTCGACCCCCAAAGGGGTCGTGACCCACAGGTTGAGAATAGCTGGTCAAGACCAACATCAAAAGCTTTTTCTCTAATAATGTCACAAAGATTTAATTTTTATTTCCTTAAATACCAGTGATATTTGACATGTTGACATCACTGTTTATACCTATTGACCAGATTTCTATTCTCTTCAGTGAAATGTCTTTTTATGTCTTTGTCCCATTTTTTCTAATTGGGTTGTCATTTTTGTTATTGTTGTTCTTTTTGGTGTGTTTTTAATTGTGTGTGTGTGTGTGTGTGTGTGTTGCTGTGAGTTTTGAGAATACAGTACCTTAAATATTCTATGTACTAGTTTTGTCAGATATGTAGTTAGCAAATACATTTTCTCATTCTGCAGCTCGTCGTTTTATCTCCCTAATGAGAATTCACAGAGCAGAAGCTGTTATTAATGGAGTCCCTTAATCAGTTTTTCCCTTTGTTCAGTAGGTAATCATGCAAGCCCATCTCAAAGAGATGGTTGTTTTACATAGAAGGGACATGAAAATAATGATCAAATGAAGACATAATTTCTAAATTAATTGATTTAACGAACTGTCTTCTACAGGTTAAATAATATTCTGTGTACTGAGAAAGCATATGTATGGGATACAGGCTCATTATAGTTACCTAAAACCCGTTAGTGATGCTTACATAGAAAGGCTGCATAGCTGTAACGTAGGAGAGAGTCCTCTTTCATCTCCTCGGAGTAAGGCCATGTCTTGGCAAACCATTACTCACCATACATAACTTGCTATAGAGCAGCAGTTCTCAACCTGTGGGTCGTGACCCCTTTGGGGTCAAACGACCCTGTCACAGGGGTCGCCTAAGACCATGGGAAAATGCAGATATTTACATCACGATGCATCACAGTAGCAAAATTTCATGGTTGGGGGTCACCACCACATGAGGAAGTGTATGCCAGGGTCGTGGCCTTAGGAAGGTTGAGAACCACTGCTATAGAGATTTAGCATTTGAACTGCCGGGAAGGAATCTGTCTCATATTTTCTAACATTTTTGAAGAAAAGGAGTTTTTTTTTAATATTTCTAGATAAAGTATTCGTACAGTTCACTTTTTTGTTTGTTTGTTTGTTTGTTTTCTTTAACCAAGTTAGGCAGGTCTTTGTGTAAATCCCATTCCTTCAAATGAATTGAAGTATTTATTGTTCTGGCCTTGGTAGAATCAGGGAAAAGATAAAAATCATTCTTCACAACATTTATTTTATTTTATTTTATTTATTTTATTTTTTATTTTTAGTTGTAATTTATTTATTTTTATTGTTTAAAGTATTACAAATAGTGGTACATATGTCTCCTTTTTTTCCCTCCATTGTCCTCCCTCCAGCTTCCCATACCGCATCCCCCAGTGTCTTGTATCCATTGGTTATGCTTACATACATGCATACAAGTCCTTCTGTTGATCTCTTACAGTTCCCTTTCCCCCCCAACCTCCCCTGCCTTCCCGCTGTAGTTTGACAGTCTGTTCACTGCTCCTTTGCCTCTGTATCTATTTTTCCCCCTGATTCTTTTCTTTAGAAAACCTTGCCTCTGCAGACTGGAAATAAACCTATAAGAACAAAATATGTTTGAGTCCCAATTTCAATATCCAACAGTTCTGAGTCTTAGTTTCAAAGTCAAACAGTTCCTTATGTGTACATGTCAGCAGTGGTATCTGGATGGTGGACAAATGGTGGCAATGCAGGTCCGACCCTCTCTGGTTTGGTGCTAGGCATCCTGTAGTGACGCACAGCTGCTGACTGCTTGCATGGCAAAGCGTCGTCAGCATCTTCCATCTCTGGCCTGTTTCTCCTCTTGCCTTCATGTTTGGAGCAGACCTGTCAATTCCTCTCTTTTGCGGGAGTCCATATGGTCTTTGGAGTTATTTTCTGAAAGTATAAAAACATATTCTTGACCAAAAGTTAATAAAGGAGTCTTTTCTATAAAATTGACTTGGGATCCTTTTTATTTTTGCCCAAATGATTTTCCTTTGGCTTATTTTGATGCCATGTGTGTTTTTGTGTTTTTCATGGGTGTTTTCTTATTATCATTACAAATAAAAATTAATTTTCTATAGTAAAATTTTTCTAGATGTAATTTACTTACCGGATATTTTTCCTTACATGATATTACCCTACTATCTGCCCCCCCTTTTTTTTTTGATTAATGGAGGCTTTTGTAAATTTTTAATGCTGTCTGGATAACTTTAAATTTTAATTTTTTGCACAAAAATATGACTGTTTTAGGTTCATTGCATGTTAATCAACTTTACCATGAGATGAGCTACCAATAGAAATTTTGGTTAATACTTTAGGAACAGCTTTTTGTCCAGTACAATTAAATTTTCTTGAATATTCGCTTATTTCAATTAACCAATTTAAATTAATCTGAAAACTTGATTACTATTTTACTGTCAAATTTAATACTGTACCAATAATCTTAGATTATCCTGTAAATATTAGTGCAAAGGATTATTTGCATTCTTGAGTAGGCCCTGAGCATCCCTGGTGCTAGGCTGGATTTAGATACAGAGCAGCTGCTGTCGGCCAAGTCTCTATCTCTTACCTGGGTCCTGATCTAGGCTGGGCGTGGGAAGCGAACCAGCCATGGGGGCAGAAGACCTCCCTCAGAAGGCATGAGGGTTCAGCCCCCTGCAAGGTTTGGGGGGTGAGGGTCTGTGCCCCACCTCTGATGATCCCTCTGTGACTGTGTCAGTCTTAGGTTGTGCCTTCCCTGAGGAATCTTACCCGTCTCTGGCTAACCAGTTATCCTCCAGGGCCAAGCAGGGTGCTGTGAGGTTCAGTTCTATCTCCTTGGTAGCCTGTGACCCCATTGCATCCATGCCTAGCACCTACCTGCCTTGGGATCCCCTCGCCTGCTGGCGGGGCCCCGGCTCTCATCACATATCTCGGAGAACTCAGGTTCCTTCTCCAGGGAGGGCCCAGCTCACACCATTGGGTGAGAGACAGATCCATAGTACCAGCCACCATGAGACTTCAAAGCTCAGGCAACAGCTGAGGGCAATTGGATTATGAGAAGATGGTCCCTCTTGGCAAAAAGGGTAAGAGGGGCCAATGCAGAATGCTCAAGTGCCTTCCCAGTGCCTTAATTCCTTCTGAAAGGATTAAATCCTTTCATGTTCTTTTTAAAATTGTTGCCAAACATTCAAAGAATTATTTTGTAATTTTGTTTGGGATAATTGTACACTATGCTGTTGTGAAATATCAAAAATCATAATGACATTGTAAAATAATACCATGTAAGGATATTCTTTGCTCTAGGCCATGGCAATTCAACTTCAAACTGGCTGTCAATTTCATTTTGTAACTTTATATCAACTTTGTCAGGGAGGCAAAAACACAGATTACTTATGTTAGTTCAAGAGGCCAAATATATTGACTTTCAATTACAATCCTTATGATATTTGAAGAAACCTTCTCTTTATTTCCTTCTAAAATAATTTTCAGGCTGCAGAAAGTGTCACTACTTTTAAATATTTAAGATCAATTACCCCCTTTATCTCATTATATATGATCTGATCTCAAATGTCAACCACCATAGCAGGATGTTTGATCATATATGTATGTAGACTGGTGGTCTGTGAATCAAATATCAACCTCCCCCCCATCCCATCACATGCAAAAATATTTTAAAAAATTTAATAATTAAATAAAAATGGCAGCATAGGTTATCGAGATGATTTCACCAACTTGTTAAGTCTATACATAAAGATAGCCCAAGGGAAAGCTCTGAATATTCTCTATTTCTATCACATCTGTCAGCTGGAGATCACATACACAGTGGCTTTCCAATTACCCAAGGAAGGGGCTTTATCCACAGATAGAACAAGCCCTTGACAGAAAGTCAGAAGCATAGCTAACAAACTCTTCAATACTGCCCTCCTGAATGGAGGAGGCAGGCTCAGAGAAAACAAGAGCCCTATTGGAGAGCATCATAAACCCCTGCTCCATCAGGGGATGGAGCAGAAACAAGCCTTGCTTAATGCAAGGCCAGGGACCTGCTTGCGAAAGCATATCAGTTCTGCTCATCACAGGCTGATGAAAAGACATATTTCTGACCTACATCATAGACACTTAGAGGGCATCAACTGTGTACTTGATAAGGTAGGGTATATTCAAAGGGCTTTCTAATAATGAATATTTATAGGATCTTATTTTTCAAAGCATCCTGGTTTTTGTTAGGTTGGCTCCATCATAAAAGCTTTGCACTTTGGGTGAAAAGCTTTCCATTGGTGCCTCGTGGAATGAAATAAATAAATAGAAAGTGAAGTTTAAAGTAGGTTGAGTTGTACTTTTCACAACTCTCAGTGAAGAATAAGGATAGCACATTGAAATAGGCTATATTTATGTTTGGTACATCTTGTTTCATGGAAATTCACTGTAATAAGTTTTCTAGACAAAAAAATCAGACTCATAACTTACACTCTTAAAACTTCCAAGAATTTAGAACCTTATGGCAGAATTGTATCTGTCATTTAAACTTTATAGTGGCCACAGTTGGAGGGTCAGGGTGCAATACAGTACCCAACATTGGAAATGATCGATATTCATGTAAAACTCTGTGGCTTTTAAGATTTCTGATGTTATCCGGTTTTAAAAATCGCCTTGTATTATGTTAGTTCTTTTAAAAGTTTTATTACATTCAGATTTCAATTTATTTTAAAGGTACGTTTGATATTGTCAAAAACAAAGTCATTATTAGAAACCCAGAAGCAAAATAAGATTACAATCACTTTGTTAAGGAAGAGAGAGTGAAGATATTTAAGAGATATGTGTAAATGAATGGCAGTTACTTCTTATTACAGTCATTCTGAATGTGATTTTGCTACTTCTCTGATGGTATAATACAAGGTTTAGTCATTTTTTCTGAGCCTCTTTCACATGACCTAGCTGAGGATTGAGAGGTGATAAGTAGAAATCACAGGGGATAGAATCAGAGTGACTGCATCTTCTTGCCATATTTCAGTTTATCAGTCATTATATTTAAAAATTTCAGGTATCCATGAAGCACCATTTGAGAGAAAAATCAGTTCATATCAGATCAGTCTCTTTTCCTGGCTTCCCCACTAGGCAAAACAATTGCATTAGTGGCAGTACCTCAATTTTCTCAACTTATTTTTCCAGTGACAATATGCTAAATATTATGGGAATCCCTTATGCTTGACTTTTCACATTTATATCTTTAAGCTCCATTTTCATGTTGCAAATATAGTGACATATCTCTGCAGTAAAGAAAAATGTGTCACGGTGCATGTTTACTGTTACAAAAAAAAAAAAAAAAACACCACCAATCCATAAAACAGAAATTTCAGGGCACTAAAACAATTTGAAAGGAGCATTCTCTTCCACTAAATGGGATGCATCTATTTCAGAGATCAGCCCCGAAATAGAGTGCCCTGCACAGAGAAGGTGCGGCACTAACATTGGTGAATGAGTGTTTATTTCATGCCCTGAGAAATAACAAGGGAGAGCGAATGGTATGCTGGGAAATCAGCTCTCTAAGGAGGAAAAAATAGCTCTGATTTGTAGTGTCTTTCCTGTTTCTGTGGTGCAAATACTTCCTCTCTGGCTCATTTTACTGATGTCATTGAGCACAGGTGGGGAGAGGTGTGCAGACTATTCTCTTGCAGGCTGGTACAAGCTGGTTCTCCTCCTTGACAGTTAAGAATTTTTAAATTGCTTTCGTGTGATTTGGAAAAAGAATATCATGTTGCCTGATTTCCTATTGGTTAATTAGCTGACTTGCTTTTGGTGGAGACTAGAGTTAGGTCTTTTTTCGGTAATGATAACGAAGTGTTACTTTCTCCAGGTAGGTTACCTGCAGGATGAAAAGTTGTAAGAATGCCTTCTCAGGAGTTGCCATTTTTATTGTACCAGCAAATAAAAATCAAGAGAGATTTCAAGTATACATTTATTTCTGTGATACAAAGTCTGTTCATTACATTGTGTGCCCACCACTCAAAGGCAAAGCATCTTCTGTTTCCATATATTAGGTCCCCTCCAGCCTCTACTACCCATCATCCCTTCCCTCTGGTAACCATCACTCTGTTGTCTGTGTCCACAAGTTTCACTTTTATATGAATTTGGTCACCTCATATATGAATAAAGTCATGGGGTCATGTGATTCTTAGCTTTGCCTGACTTATTTCACTTAGCGTACTATTCGGTAGGCCCATCTATGTTGTCACAAATGGCAATATTTTGTCTTTTTTTTATGGCTGAGCAGTATTCCACTATATATGTACTACATCTTCTTTATCCAATCATCTATTGAAGGACACTTTCATTGTTTCCATGTCTGGGCCACTTTAAAGAGTGTTACTATATAATCCTTTTAACCATTGTCACCCCCAGTAAACTTAGTTTTTTTTAAAAAAAATCAAGGGAGGCCATGAGGATTCTCCTGAAGTTGAAAAAAAAATCTCTTTAACAAGGACCATCTTCTTGTGGCCTAGGAGCTATTAAAAGTGCCTTGAAGAATTCTTCCTCTTAGTTACTGCAAGCTCAATAACTGCATAAAAAAGCCTTCAGCATGGTCTGTTTTAGCAACATAGTAGATTAAGTCTTGGAATTGATAAAGTCTTCCCAGCCCCCCATCTGAAGTCAAGAAATTTAGTGCATTGAAGAATTTCTTAAGTATGGTTTAACTGTAGATGAAATAATCCTTCTTTGTAGAACTTCTCTGGACCAAACTCCGAGCAAACCATTTTCACTTATTTTTTTTTTAATTTAATTCATGTGTCTTTACTTTGTGTGATAAAAGTAGAAATTCTTATCCATTTAATGAGGATTAAAAAGGCATTACACAGATTATTAAAAATAATATCGTAATAACAATAGCAATCATCATTTGTTTAATATTGACGATGTCCTAGACATCTCACACATATTATTTTTGTTTAATGCTCAACATTATTTCTGTTTTATAGAGGTAAATGAGACTAAGACTGAAAGAGGGTTATTCATGAAGTCAAGAGCTAATAAATTTTAGGAGAGGAATTGGTTCACAAATCGGTTTTACTCCAGATTCATTGCTTGGCATGTGTGAATTAATTCAGTCATTCCACAAGTGTTTATTGAACACCCACTCTGAGCCGGGCACTATTTATGACTTTGGAGATACGGCGGAGAACTACACAAATACAAATTCTGGCCCTGATCCTTATCAATCCATATTGTAGACAATAAACTACTAAGTAAAACAAAATAATAAGTAAAAGGCTATGTTGAATAGTAATAAGTTCTACAGAAAAATATAAAGTAGGAAAAATACACACAAGTAGTGCTGGCATGAGAGTGCCTTGAAATTTTTAACCGATAGAAGAGGCATCACTGAGAAGATGAGAAGGACCGAAAGGGGGTGAGAGGTTGAGAATAAAGATGTTCAGGTCCAGGAAACAGATGGAGAGACCTTGAAGTAAGTGCGTTTAAGGAACATCAGAGTCTATCGAATAGCTAACCAGAAGCAAGCAAGGGAGAAGGTGATGAGAATCGAGGTCCTAAAGTGGGAGGGGTGGGAGAGAGTGCTAGATTCCTTTGGTTTCTGTGTTGATAAAGACTGAAGACAGAGGAAGGTCAGAGGACAATTATCAGGCTATTGCAATAATACATGCGAAGGACGATCATTTCATGCACCATAATGATAGAGGTGCAAGAGGTTAAGAACTGTTTGGATTTTTAATGCATTTCACGTAGATGTAATCTGTGCGATGGTTAAAGGCAGAATGCAAAAAAAGAGAATTAAGATTTAGAAGAGGCTGATGTCTATTTGTGTCTACAGTTTCTCAAGATAGAAGGAAAAGCCAAGACGGAGGAAGTTTGGAACTTGGTCCTGCTGAACATCTGTAGAGTTGTTAAGAACAGAAGTCAGTCCACCCCATGTGGCTCAGTGGTTAAGCATTTTCCTATGAACCAGGAGATCATAATTTATTCCCATTGCAGGCTTAATCCCAAGGGCAAGGACATGAAAGAGGTGGCCATTTGATGGTTCTCTCTCATCGCTGATGTTTCTATATCTCTCTCGTTCTTCCTTCCTTTCTGAAATAGATAAAAATAAAAAGAGAATGGAAATCAAAGAATCTGGGTTACTAGAAGAGTAATTAATTCTGGATGTGAGCCACACGACTCTGGGAGTCCAGATGTCAATGTCAAATGCAGGAATAGGGCAGCAACGATTGTTCTGTCTCAGATGCTAGTATGACATTGTCAGTGGGAGATGTTAAAGGACCATCAAAAAAGGGTGGTTGTGCCTCTAAGCAGCATTCTCTGGGACTCACTGCCAAGTGCAGGCTGTAGCCCAGCGCCTTGACCAAGAAGACATAGTGAGTCGATATTTTCTGAGCAATGTGAGACACCCCAGTGATTCCTAGAAATAACTGATCAATTGCATGAAGAAAGTGAGTCTTCAACTCTAAGCAAATTAAGAAGTATCTTGTCTGTCCATTTATGAGGCCTCTTTTTCACTCTCTGGTTCAAGATGCCAATGGTTCTGCTATACTATATGTGTGACAGCCACCTCTCAAGCGATTCCTGCTAGATCAGCGGTTATCAACCTGTGGGTAGCGACCCTTTTGGGGGTCGAAGACCCTTTCACAGGGTTCGCCTAAGACTATTGGAAAACACCTATTTCCCATGGTTTTAGGAAACAACAGACTGTTCCTCGGATAGCAAAGTGTAGCAATGTAGTTTACTGTTGTCATATTAAGACTGTTATCCATGCTACACCATGATTCAAGACAAAATTTCATTTATTTGTAATCAGAAATAAATATTTCACAATATATAATTACATATTGTTTTTGTGATTAATCACTATGCTTTAATTATATTCAATTTGTAACAACGAAAATACATCCTGCATATCAGATATTTACATTACAGTTCCTAACAGTAGCAAAATTACAGTGATGAAGTAGCAACGGAAATAATTTTATGGTCGGGGGTCACCACCACATGAGGAGCTGTATTAAAGGGTCGCAGCACTAGGAAGATTGAGAACCACTGTGCTAGATGGTGACCTGCCCACTCGGAGACATTATGGATCTCCCTGGCATTTTGAAAGTTTAAGTCTCAGTGTCACTTCTCAATCCTGAGCTTGTCTCCTGTGTTCTATTTTCTGGTGGGTTTTTTTTTTTGGTTGTTGTTATTTTGTTTTTGTTTTTTATATATTAGGGATCTAGTCCGTTTTCCTTTACTTCCTGAGGTGTCATTATCCTTAGCATTCATGGTTCGCCCTAAGATAGCTCAGTTTCCACATCTCTCATTGTACTTGTTCTTCCTGAAAAAAAAAAGGGGGGAGGGGAGAGCTTTTTCACCTGGCCTTACCTTGCATACACCATGGTTTCTTGACTGAGGACCTTGGGCTCCTGCCATACAGTTCACTTCATGGTTCCATGTGCCACTTTTCCACAATGGGTGCAGATGTCTTGGCAGCTGGCTCCTGAGAGAGATGTCCAATGGGAGAGCACCTCCTAGGTCTCACTCTCATAGCCTAAGGGAACGGTGAGGGTCAAGGATTGATTATTGTGCTTGACCTGGAAACAGAATCCCCCTAGACCCTGCAAGATTGCCCCAGGGTCAGAGGCGGCAATGTTTTGCCACTTGTCTGTGCCAAGGCACACCAGACATGGCACACTCTCCTTTCCTGACATAAACTTTTTGCTTATAGCTGGAACCGGTTTGGCTCAGTGGATAGAGCGTCAGCCTGTGGACTTAAGGGTCCCAGGTTCGATTCTGGTCAAGGGCATGTATCGTGGTTGCGGGCCCATTCCTAATAGGGGGTGTGCAGGAGGCAGCTGATAGATGTCTCTCTCATTGATGTTTCTAACTTTCTATCCCTCTCCCTTCCTCACTGTAAAAACTCAATAATATATATCATATATATATATATAACCTTTTTGCTTATATGTTATTCTTTTTTTCCAGAATTTCCTCCTCTTTTCTAAATTCAGCCTTTCCCCCAATACCGGGGTGAATATCATTGTTATGAAGCTTTTTCTGATTTCCCACTACTGAATACGAGCTCCTTAGGTGGTCAGTATATTTGGAGGGGCGGGTCTTAGAGTATCTTTAAATTCACTAATTGATATGTGCTTGTGTACATTTTTTTTCTCCTGCTTGAAAGTGAGCCTCTTCAGCCAGCCTCGAACAATAAGTGCTGTTTAGCTCTCCAAAGCCTGGGCGTCCCTAGGGCAGTTGAGAAATGTAATGAGGCCCATAAGCCAGGAGCCTGGGATGTATTAGGAAAAGGCTTACGAAAAAGCTTCACGTAGACAATGAACTTTAGTTATAATTGAGATTTCAATTCATTTCCATAACCGACATTCACTTAGGGTGTTAGAGCTCAGCATTGTGAGTTTTATCAGGGACCACCAGGCTGAAACAGCCAAATGAGAAAGGACTGGTGAGCATTAGCTAGTTGCTAGAGCTATCAGTTTAACTTACTTTATGATTGTTTTATTTCCGGGGGTAGGCGTGTTGGGAATATCTTTGCAAGACTGCCTTAGGCCACGAGAACAAGTTTGTGAATGAAAGACAAAAGCCTTTCCCTCTGTAGTACTCTGATAACTTCTTTTTAAAAATTGTATTAAGTGGATTGGGGTAACATGGTGAAATTAGTTCAGGTTTAAGTAGCCACAGACACCCTCTCCTCTTTCCTTGAAATCAGCTAGAATAAAAACCAATGAATTAAAGAAATAGAATTCAGATTTTATGGTTAGCCACACACATTAAAAATAAGGCCCTTATTTTTTTTTAAACAAACTGTTTACATGCTGGCAGGAACATAATAAATTTTGAGATTTATGAGAAAGTTGCATTTTTCTCCTTCTACGGAATACTAATAAGACTCGCATATTTAACCCAGCTGTTTGTCATAGGTTATTTGAGAAAACAACATATTTATTAAAAATCTATAAACCCTGGAAACAACTTCCTTTCGTCTACAATAAATTTAAAGACCCTTTGCCGTGTTGTCAATGATAAGAAATCAAATTCCTGTTAGTATAAGGCAAAAGCACGTATTCAGTAGCCTTTAGGTGAGCACCACTTAGAATTAGGAATTATTATGGAAATGACATTAGTGTGCACTGTTTTCCAGCATTATCTGCCCTTTATCGGTCAGGCATTTATTCTGAAACCTCTTATCTGGCGCTAACCTTTTCATTGGCCCTGAACTCCAGAAAAAAATAAAATAAAATAAATAAACAAAATAAAAACACCAACGTCCTGGCAGTTAATTGTGAGCAATGAAAGGTTGTTAAAGTGTGATTATGACCTGGCACAACATTGTACCCACCACTGTAAACAGGAGGGGAGTAGGAAACATGCATGTATGGATGCCATTAGTTACCCAACTTTGCACCCGTTTCATTTAGTCTACAAATGGGCTTTAAATTTAGAGATCTCTTTACTTATTTAGTTTTTATAACTTCACTGATTTTTTTTGCCTATAAAACGTTCATGTAGCCAAAGCTGGTTTGGCTCAGTGGGTAGAACATTGGCCTGTGGACTGAAAGGTCCCAGGTTCGATTCCCATCAAGGGCATGTACCTTGGTTGTGGGCACATCCCCAGGAGGCGGCTGGTTGATGTTTCTCTCTCATTGATGTTTCTGACTCTCTATGCTTCTTCCTTCCTCTCTGTAAAAAAATCAATAAAATCTATTTTAAAAAATGTTCATGTAAACTAAAAAATCAATCATTATGGAAGTATTTGTATTGGATAAATCAGGGTATTCTCTTCCTTACTGGGTGCTGGGGGTGGGGTCTTGTGATATCTTGAGAAGAAGAATTTTATGATTCAGGAGGATAAATGATTTTTATTTGCACGGAATTATATTCCTGGGTTGTCAAAGCCCCATTTTCCTTAGTCTAGTCATGGAAGAAGGGTAGCTGGGATTTCCGTAGAGCTGAAATCAAAGCCAGAGTTCCCATTCTACACTGCGGCTGAGTCCAGTTCCATATCAGACTAGCTGCAGTCTGCTAGTCCATTGTGTGGAGGGATATACATGGACCATGTGGGAGAATGTCAGGAAGCAGGATCAAGAGAGCCCCCCAAATCAGGAGTCAACCACTACACCCTAAGAGGAACCAAGAGCACAGGAGAGTGAGCTTTCTTTATTCGGGAAATCACATATCCCAAATTTCTGTCTGCTGGCAGTGAGCATGCCCATTCTAGCCAATGACCTCTTTCCCAGGTGTGACTGGCAGCAAGCAGCCACACTAGCCCCCCAACTTTATGGGCATGTATCTATCTTCCCTTTGTGCTATCCCTCGGGGAGTGTAAAGTTGTTGCTTCCTGGTGAAGCTGCCCAAATGACATGCCTATAATATTTGACTTTCTCTTTGCTCCTTTCCTGTTATTAGTAACTAGGTTAATTACAATGGTATTATTAACATAAAAAGTCCAATTTTCTCGTAACTTCATGTTGTGTATTATTTGGCTATTTCTGTCAGAATCATGATGAGAACCCTCATTTTTATAACAGGTAAACTAAAGCTTAGGCATGTAATTAGGCCAACCCATAATTTTCATCAAGGCTTCTTGTTGCAAAACTCATGGGAGGTGTGTGTGTGTGTGTGTGTGTGTGTGTGTGTGTGTGTGTATGGTGTATTTCCTCTCCTTTCGCATTATATGAATACGTCACATTCAATAGTCAAAGATGACTTTTCTTTGTTTTTCCTGCTTGCGACATTCTGGGGACCCTCCCTGATCATTCATCCATTTGTTCATAATAGATGTGAGTATGAATTGGGAAAGTAAAGGACATTAAAGAAGAAAAAGAGGGTAAAGAGGTTGGAAAAAGGGAGCTAAGTAGCTGCAGCAAAGATAAAGGGAGTGGGTTTCAGTTAGAGAGGGAGGAGCAGAATCTGGGCTAAAAGAGACTTCCTTTCTAAACTGTGCTCTTACGCACTGCCACATGTTCCGTACCTCTGATGAGCTTGTCTAACTGATAAGTTCCTCTGAAGGTTTCATGACAAAAGTATCATTAATGCTGAGGTCCTCCAGGGTCACAATTGGAGGGGGCAACACTTACTAAGTACCCCACACCATCCTGAGCATCGGGGTCACAGAAAAAATCAGGTAAAATCCCTCACTTCCAAGTCAAGTCATGGGCTGCTCTCCATGGTACTGATCAGTGAGGCTTTTCAATGGCTTCCTCAGGTGACATGAGTGACTATTGTTCTCAACACTACTTGAGGCTACATCCCAAAGGCAGACTGTCTTCCTCTGCCTGCCCTCATTGCCTTGTTCTAGCCCTGCCTGCTTTTCATCTGCATAGCATGAGCTAATTCTGGTCCCTGGAAAGTAGAGACACATGGGGACCAATGGAAAGAGAGGCACAGGGAATGGTCTCATCCATCTTCTCTTGTCTTGACCCCAGCGAGTCTTCAGAAGCTTCAGTTGAGCTCTCGGGATCCCAGATGCTTCTCTGAATCATCCTGCCTTTGTGCTTTTTGAGATGTTCTTTTTAGCAATTCAGGAATATGTCTCTAGCCCAGAAGATCGCACAAAATATTTCACTTCTGAGTCAGGGCCAGCTTTAAAAATAAAAGCCTACTTTGAAATTCACCCTCCAGTACACAGTTGTATTCTTTTGAACACAAACCCTTTCAACACATATATTTTTTAAGAAGTGTGTGGTAGTAGGGGCAGCAGAGTAATTAGATCCATCATTCTGGGGTATAGATCCAGGGCTGCCATGTATTATGTAACCCCATCCAAGTAACTTAACTTCTCTGAACCTCCATTTCCTCTTTGATAAAATGTTGTTAGTGATACCTGCCTCAAGTATTTGTAATGCATAGTAAATAGCAATGATATTTGCTAAGAGGCTTTGTTGATAGTTTTGTGTTAAGTAGTAGTTGTGAATAATAATAATAACAATGATATATTATACTTCAGAGCTGCTGAAGGTCAAAGAAATTACATTTGGGAGCAAATATTTCACATACATAATATAACTGGCACACAATAGAAGACAGATATGGTCACATGATCACATATAACTCCCAGCATGCTATTCCAAATGGACATATTTGTGAGTCTACTTTCCTAGCACTGCATTATTATATCAAGAGGTAATTCTCACGCAATCTATTATATGTTAGAAAAACATCGGGATGCAGTGAGGGGAGAAGAGAAATGAAGAAGGAGAGGCTCAAACCTTTCTGTATCTTCCCATTTGTGAATAACTCCCAGCATTGGGAGAAAGAGCAATAAAGAGTTACCAGGGTGAAGCCAATACCTTTCCAATTTTGAGGCCATATGTCTGTCTCAATATTGAGCTATCACATATTGAAATTACATGTGTGACATCTTCATCGGTTTCAAACTGACTGCAGCGCAGAACAGCTCAGGCAATGACTCTAACACCAGGCTTGCTCCATCCTCCATCTCCTTGGCAGCTTAGGAGAAACGTGCTCTCAACATTGGACATATCTCTAAGGCAAGCTACCTTTTGTGGGCATTGGCCAACACTTGGCACCATAAAAACCCCAATCAGCCTCATCCCCCTTTTTAACTGTAAGAACCCAGGAAAAAACATTAGACAGGCAGACAATAGCCCGCTCATGCCAGCGAGTGAAAGCCAAAGTCAACTCTCCTAGCACGGTGCACACCAGACATTCAAAAGAGGGACAAGGAGCGCCAGAAAACGCTCCCATTGTTGTCTGGAGTGGATTTTTCTCTCTCCTTTTATAGGACTTCTATTGAATTTTTATATCATTATTACTTCACATTGAGAAATTACTCAATTCCTTTTAACTACCTCTGTTCCAAGCTGCACAGAAACTGAGCTCCCCTTCCTTCAGGGAAAAATGAGAGTATTCACAGGTGGGCTGGGAAGGTATAACACACATTTCATGTCGTAAACATCTCTGTTATGCGGGGAAGTCGCTTGGAATTGTGGGATGCTGTTGGGAATGTTAAGATCACTGATGCTTGGGCCCACTTTGGATTCTGAAAGGCAAGCAGCCGCAGATGGAATTGAGGTGTGTTTCAGTGAGAACATCTGCTGGCAACTGGATAATACTGACATGTTCTATCGCAGCTCTGAAGTTACAATCCCAGCTCAACCACATCTGTGTGTGACATCACACAATTTATTTAACCCCTCTCAGACGTAGTATGAGGAGCTACAATAATAATATTTGTGAACTGGGTAGTAATGAGAGAATGTACTTCATATAGTATCATTCTGATTAGGAAAGATGCAGTGCAATACTTGCTGCATAAGAAGATATCCATGAACATTGGCTAACGGCAAAAGGGATGGTTGTGTGAACCTGACTATGAACCAAACACGTCTTAAAAGCAAGGAACTATATTAAAGTCTAGATCTCCACAACATATCTGGCCTTAGTGTATGTTTTTCCCTATTGTGGTCTTGTACTTATGCCTTTTTTGAAAAATGTTCATGAGATTTCTTAAATAAGGTTTACAACTGGTGGTAAAAAAAGAAAAAAAAAGTGCAATGAAACCTTGTTCTAAAATGATGCATGAGAAATATTGATTTCAGTTTTGAGGATTTTAGAGAGATGAGCTAATCTGATATCTGATATATTTCCTTCAAATACATTAATTAACATTTTTATTTTTACAGAGAAGGGGAAAGAGAGAGAGAGAGAGAGAGAGAGAGAGAGAAAGAGAGAGAGAGAGAAACATTGATCAGTTGCATCCTGTATTCTAGTACATGTGTCCCCAACAAAGATCTAACCCACAGCCTGGGTATGCTCCCTCACCAGTACCAGTAATCTAATCCAGAACCTTTTGATGCATGATATGATGCTCCAACCAACAGAGCCATTTAGCCAGGGCATTAACTAAATTTTAAAATATAATTTATATGTGTATATATCTATATATCACTACGAATTACAACATAGCCAATAAATCTGTATAGAAAGATAAAGATGTCTGTATAAAATGTCACACAGTGCCTTTTACATGGTTATGGTAAAGCCAGTTGTTGAAAATAACTATTTCCATCCTAAAATCTTGCAGTTGCTATAAAGCTTTTGTTTACTTTTTTTTTTTTTACAAAAAGGGAAACTGAATTACATTGCGTGTGAATGATTAAGAAATGGAAAGCGGTATTTGATCTTAGAAGCTTAAATGAAAATAAAAAAATATGGAATTGAGAAAGGGGATAATAATCCTTATCATGTTAAGAAGGAAAACACATCTGTTTTATCTTCTGAAAATTGCAGGAAGGTATGTATCATTCATGCTGAAGTGGCACGTAGATGGAGATACCTAGGTTGGGTTAGGTAGGAGGAATGTTCTGCTGAGGCTTTGGGTGGGAAGCGATCCCAAATTGCTGTCATTTAAAGAGAATGATTCTGGCACAACTAAACTAGAAACATGAGTAAGAATTAGTGAATTTGGATTTGGGTAGTGCATAGTAGGACAATGTGTGGAACTTAATGAGGATTAGGTAGGAGCCAAATATTGATGGTCACAAGTCTTAGAGTTGCTTTACATCGTGCTGGTTTCCAGGTGCCGGGAATGGGCAACAACATGAAGAGATTTCACAGAACTAGGCAAACAGGAGTCTTCATTCATTCATTCATTCATGCATGCATGCATGCATGAAGGCATTTATTTGCCAAACGTTTATTGAAAACCTATGCTTTATCAAGCACATTTACAGGTACTGGGGATACAACAGCCAAAAAGTATTCTCATGGAGCTTACCTCTGAGTAGGTGAAGACAGAAATAAATACCTGTATTTTCTGGCGTATAAGACGACTTTTTAACCCAGGAAAATCTTCTCAAAAGTCGGAGGTCATCTTATATGCTGGGTGTCATCTTATAGGGTGAGTATATCCCAAACTCTATATTTTATACACCCAGTCGTCTTATATGCCGGAAAATACGGGTAAGACAAATTAAAGAAACACAGTATTTTGATGTCATTAAATGTTAAAGAAAATAATAAAAAGGAAAGGAAAGTAGGAAGTGTCACAGCATCGTAACTTTAGACGGAATGACCAAGAGAGGTGACACCTGACAAGATAGCATTTAGGTAAAGGCAAGGGAAAGGTGAGGAAGGAAGCCATAAGTATATTAGGGGAAAGAGCATTCCAGCAGAGGGAGCAAAAATCCTGAGGAATAAATCCATCAATCCTGGGTTTGAAGCAGAGTGGGTGAAGAGGAGACTATCAGAAGTTGAGTTCAGGGAGGATGTGGGCATGACAAGTGATGAAGTGAGGATTAGACCAAGTAGGTTCTCATACTTTACCAAAAAGGATATCATTTTTATTGAGTGAAAAATAAAATCATTGAATAATTTTGAGCAGGAAAAAATCAATTTATGATTTAATAGGGTCAGTTTGGGCTGCTTTGCTGAGATCAGAATGGGGAAAAGGAAATGAAGAAAAGCCAGGGGAAGTACTTAGGAGAACTTGGAGATAACCCACATAGAGAAGGTGATGAGTTAGTGTGAGATTGGTGAAGGTGTTGAGAGTGGCCATTCTCTGGAAAATTATTGAAGGCAGAAATGACTGGATTTAATTGACACAGACTCCCAAGGCACCTTTGCTCAGCAATTTTCAAAATTTGGAATGAGAAGAACAAGGAAATTAGGAAATAATGAGAAATTTTATAACAGAAATCATATGGTATACAGTGGCACAAAATGATATGGAGTACTTTGAAATGATATACAACAAAACTTTGCAATAACTTTTTTAAATGAGAATTGACACAATATATCATAATGATTAAGAGCATGGGCTATATCAATAGATACAGCTGCATTAAAGTCTAAGCCATGCCAACGATTAGGTGACTTATTTAAAATGCTCACTTTCCTTCCCTGGGAAAAAGATAATAATACAACCAACATTACAGTATCACTTGGAATATTACATGATCCAAGTTGCTTATTGCAATGTTCAGACTATAGCAAATGCTGACTAAATATTATTATCCATTCTTTTAATCTTACTTTGGCCTCAGATATTTGTCAGGTTTGGCAGGAATATAACACCTTTAAGGGATCATATGAGACTATAAATGCACTGGACTTGAAATTAAAAGCCCTAAGTTCAAATGTGGTGGTCATTTATTCAGCATTATGGTTATAGATATCAAGACGAATTCAGGTCTCATGGCTTATTTCTATGTGTTTTCTGTTATGCTGCCATTTCTCAGAAACACTGGTGTCTCAACATCTAAAATGGTGCACAGCTAGGTGATCCTCTAATAAGACAACCAGACAAACCAGAGTGTCAGCTTGTCAAATATGATAGCACTTGAAGACACATTAAGACTGATTTTCTGCTACTGAATAATGATGAAGTTACCAGTTTTTTGTTTATTTTGTTTTGTTTTGTTTGTAGTTTGTTTGTTTTTAGAGCAGGATTCTTGGCATACACTTCCTTACCAAATTTGCACATTTTGCTTTGACCATGTGCTGCTACGAACTAGCAAAAAAATTACTTTTTCCTTCATATGGTTACTAATCCAGTTGGAATTAGTGATGGGAGATCAAGTCAACTGGAGTGTAATTTACACATACCATGAAGACAACTTCTTAACCAAGTTTTATAACCCTCTCTACATCACAAAAATAACCAGAGTATCTTAAAAGGTTTTAGAAGTCAAATCACAGGAAAGTTGTAACCTGTTAATTAAATGATATCCATGATTATTTTTAACTAATATGCTTGCAGTATAAGTATTTGGAACCTGCTTTATCATCGAACATTTTTCGACCTTTTGGTTGACAGATGGGACATACTGACCAAACAGGGTAGTATCCCGCTTTCTCAGGTACTTTTTATTTTTAAATGAATAAATGAATTTACATTTGAATATTCAAATGGCTAAACTGAAATGTAGAGAAACAATAGCTTTCCCCAGATAGACACAATCGTATCTGCTCATAAAAAATTAAAAAAAAAATTGCCGAGACCGGTTTGGCTCAGCGGATAGAGCGTCGGCCTGTGGACTGAAAGGTCCCAGGTTTGATTCCTGTCAAGGGCATATATCCTGGTTGCGGGCACATCTCTACTGTGGGGCGTGCAGGAGGCGGCTGATCTATGTCTCTCTCTCATCGATGTTTCTGACTTTCTATCTCTCTCCATTCCTCTCAGTAAAAAATCAATACAAATATATTAAAAAAAAAGAAAAAAATTAAAAATAGCCGAAACCGGTTTGGCTCAGAGGATAGAGCATCAGTTTGTGGACTGAAAGGTCCCTGGTTCGAATGTGGTCAAGGGCATGTACCTTGGTTGTGGGCACATCCCCAGTAGGGGGTGTGCAGGAGGCAGCTGATCGATGTCTCTCTCTCATCGATGTTTCTAACTCTCTATCCCTCTCCCTTCCTCTCTGTGAAAAATCAATAAAATATATTTTAAAAAATTTTAAAAACAAAATGAAATTTCAATGTATTAAAATAGTTTACCATTTAGAAGAAATTGTTTATAGTTTGCTAGTTTTTGGAATATAGGAAGTGGCTATAATTTTTTTATCCTTTCTGTGGGGACAGGAGCAAGGTTCCAAAGCTACTGTTGAAAAATAAACCTCTCATAGTCATGTATTCTCATGTGTCCCCTCTGCAGCATGCAGGGAGGAAGTGACCTCCTATTATGGAGAGCTAACACTTGCGTGCTCCTCATGGTCAGCTTGTTATCCAGATATCAGGACACTGTTGGGACAAGATGGCATCTCAGCAGGTTTTCTGGAGTATGTGGAGCATTCGTGTAACCTTCAGTTAGCAGAAGAAATTGATTTTGTTAATCAGAAATCAAAGTGTTGGCACTTGGTACTGCTGCAAATAAAGATGCTGAACTCCATAATACTATCACTTTATGGATCATAGTAGCTACTTCAGGCATTCTAGAGTTCTGTTAGAACTTAAGTAATTGGCAAGAAAATGAGTGTAAGACCAAGAACTGTATTTACATGGCTGGGCAATTAAGCAAAGACAATTAGGTCAAGGAGAGTCCCTATTGCTGGAATAGACTAAAGATTATAGAAGTTAAAATAATAGAGACAATTGTTGGTATACCTCCACATTTTCTGAATTGTCTTTTTTTGCAACTCCTTTGCCATTGTCCATAGATGGCTTATTTTTTTGCATTTTTAATTTTGACATTGTTTTGTTTAAGTACAGTTTATATTCAATATTATGCTCTATTAGCTTTAGGCATATGGCATAATGGCTAAGTAGTCATGTACTTATTGACTATATTCCCTATGTCGTACTCTACATCTGCATGACTGTTTTGTAACTACCTATCTGAGCTTCTCAAGCCCTTCACCTTTTTCACCCAGTCTCCCCCAAACCTCTTCCCCTCATACCAAGTATGTTCTCAATATTGATGAGCCTATTTCTGTTTTGTTTGTTCATTTATATTTTTATTTAGATTCCTTATATGAATGAAAGAGTATCTTAAAAGGTTTTAGAAGTCAAATCACAGGAAAGTTGTAACCTGTTAATTAATTGATATCCATGATTATTTTTAACCGCAAAAAAATCTATGACTAAAACACAGCATCTGCAATATAACCTCTATAATAAAAGGCTAATATGCAAATTCTCCCCTTGACAGGGAGTTCGACCAGGAGTTAGACCAGGGGGTGGGACTGGCCAGCTAAACACCTGTGGCTCCTCCCCCTGACCACCCAGGCCAATCAACCTGAATGGGGTCAGGCCAGCTGGACCCCCACCCATGCATGAATTCATGCACCGAGCCTCTAGTTTAATAATAAAAGCTTGTGGTACTTCCTGTTTTTTTTTTCTATTGCTCTTAATATTAGACACAATCTGTGTTCCTGTAAGATAACCTGGGAAAGCTGATCTCTGTGATCCCAAAGCAGCCTGTTAATTTAGTTATTCCAACACAATTAAGTGTTTGTTCAAAACAATTTGATTTTAGTAAATGATGTATTCAGCAACCTTGTACAGATAGTACCTGAATGTATCTTTCAAAGAGGAGGGATATTCCTTCAAAGGAGAAAGACTATTAATTTTTTTAAGAAGTATTTCCTGTGCATAATCTGACTTCTGCTTATTGAAAACTTTCTATAATCTAGTACCATGCTAAGCATTTCACTGGTACTCACATAGTTTCTTTTGTGTGTGTTTTAAACTCCGAAAACAACTAGTTGAAGTAGACAAAATTGTTATCACCACTTTGTGAATGAAAAAAAAACTGAGACCAAAAGAGTTCATGACATTTTCCCAATAGACACATAAAGAGAACAGGGCATATCAAGCCTTTTTTTTTTTCCAGCAGAAAATAACTTAACTGTCTTTCCAACTCATTTGCAAACGAGGAAGCGAAGATTTGTCACTTGCTGGCTAACAAGATCCTGCAGACCTTGCAGATCCTGAAACAGAACATACAGCTCCTGTAGCCAGAATCCAGCGACATAAAACCACCCCCTGTCATGTTTAAAAAGTGGATAGAGGAAATAGTAACTGGTGGGTTTTTGATAATTTTTTTTTAAAGGCGAGTTTAAGCAGATAGATCTTCCTCAAAGGGAGTTTCTGATTATTGTGAGCTGATTGTTGAAATGATCAGTAAACATAGTCACTGCTAGGGTTTGTTTGCCATAAGAGAATTATTTATTAGCTAAGCACCATACAAATGCTCCAGGGTACAGAGACTGTGTTTTCCATTTACAAACAGGAGAGAAGCTAAGTCCTTGGCCCAAAGGCTCATGTTTAGAAAGCAGTGCAACTTGGGTTCAAATCCAGTCTCTGCTCTACTCTGTTTATTGCCTCCTTTAGCAAAAAAGTTTAAACAAGCACAGCTGGTGTGGCTGAGTGGTGGAGCATCGACTTATATGATGGGAGGTCAGGGTTCAATTCCTGGTCAGGGCACAAGCCTGGGTTGCAGGCTCCATCTCTAGTAGAAGGTTTGCAGGAGGCAGCTGATCAATTCTCTCTCATCATTGATGTTTCTCTCTTTCTCTTCCTCTCCCTTCCTCTCAGAAATCAATTTTTAAAAATGTAAAAAAAATTAAAATTAACTTAAAAAAGAAGTTTAAACAAAATGAATCTGGGTTAATTAATTCCGATCATTCTCTAAGGGATGGTTCTGGAATTGAAGGATGGCTTACCGTTGAGAGAAGAAATAGTTTCTCTCTGCTCAGGAGCCATCCAGAAACAGGAAGCTGGAATGGGGCTTGGCTCTGCTGCTCATCTTTCTCCATCTGTCTGCTTTCATGGCCAAGAGACAAGTCTAGTTGTTATAGGCAAAGTATGCCAGAAGGCAGAAGGCAGAAACCTAAATTTGTGGGAATTGGGCCCATGTCCACTGTTGTGATTCTTCTCGAATCCTTTGTATTAAAATCCTAGGCCTGACCTCACATCCATTGTCATTACGGGCCAGGCAGTCATTATGTTTCACTTACTTACATGGAACCATAGCCAATAAAACGCTTTCTGATTGGGAAAGTTGATTTTATCCTATAAATCTGAAGTGGAAAACCATAAAAATACAACTTCATTACAATTTCAAAGTTTCTTTTAAAAAGATCTGCTATGAAAGAAAATGCATAAAATCACAAGAAATTTGTTTAATGTGCGATTAAGTAGATGTAAGAATTTATATTATGATAAAGTTCACTGGATTGGAAACTATGAGATTGGTTCTAGTTACATTTTTGTTGAATGGTAGAATGGACTGGTATCAAATCGCCAGCACTTCCTTAGTCTCGTGATCTCTGAGAACCCAAGCCTGGATTTCCAGCTTGTGGCCTAGGAAAAAGTCCTGAATTTCAGAATCATTACCTGAATAATAATTATTACAGTGGTACCTCGAGATACGAGTTTAATTCGTTCTGTAACCTTGAGGCGTGGGAAACTATGAGATGCTCGAGTCGTGGTAAACTGGTGGGTCATGTGCAGCCCGCCAATCCGTGCGATGACTCCTATCTCAAATGTTGCTCGTATTTCAAAGCAAAAATCGCTCGCTCGATGGCTCATATCTCAAAAATCTCGTATGTTAGGGCACTTGTATTTCGAGGTATCGCTGTATTTGAAAATAGTATACCTATCTCAAAGTTTTTTGGGAGATTAATTGAGTCAATACATGGAACTATCTCAGAATAGATGACAGTGACTGAAAGATGTTAAGCACTCAAACAAATGCTAATTATTATCATTATAAATGCATTCAACTAATTTAACTGTGTGCCAGACCCTGAGAAAGGTATTGGGGACAGTGAAGAAGAATAAGGCTTATAGTTCAGCATATAACATGTAAACAGATACACTCATGATTATATTCGATGTGAAACAAACATTAGTAAAACAATGCCTCATGATATAGAAGAAGAAAGCAATTTGCCTTTGGATTTTAGAGCAGACTTCCATAACATAACAGGATTTTAACTAATGATAGGTCAGCAATGAAAAGAAAGGCCTTGGGTTAACAGTGACTACACAGCAGGTGCAAGGTTGTCTAGCATGAAGTGGCATGTGTATCTAAGCAACTAGAGATAGTATTGCTGATGGAGAGGGAGTGGTGAATGGTAAAGTTAAATGTAAAGGTACAGGTAGTCCTTGGGTTACTTCGGACTCGACATACATTGTTTTGTGGTTACATCACCATCTCCTACTTATTTATAAAAAAAGAAAAAAAAGAATAGTTTCATCATTTCAACGAATCATATTTTCCAGTGTATAAGACAACTTTTTAACCCAGGAAAATCTTCTCAAAAGTCGGGGTTGTCTTTTTTTGGTGTAGTGTTCCTTGTATGAATATATCACAACTTATTATCACGTCTTATAGGGCAGGTATATCCCATATTCTATATTTTAACTGGAAAAGTTGAGGGTCGTCTTAAACGCCCGGTTGTCTTATATGCCAGAAAATATGGTATGTGCATATGTGCTTTATGTTTCTTATTATTTATTTACCACAAGTAAAGGTCAGGAATTGTTATCTTTCTTTTAATATATATATTTTTTTCAGTTTCACTTTATTACTGCTGTGAATGTGCTCCATGTGAGTGATGTAGGTTCTAATGTAGGTGGGTTCTGACTTAGGGCAAAAATCACCTTACATTGCATTATAGGAATGGATCTCCTATGTAACCTGAGGGCCTATTATATGGACAGGGGCTAGATAAACTCAACTTTATGTTGCACTAATGTTTCCCCATTATCTCCAGGCTAGGAAGAACCATTAAAGAGATTAATTAGAGAGAATAAATGATCAAATTTATGCATTAACAAGCTCACACTAGCTATATTGGGTTTCCAATTGGATGAATAAAACAAAGAAATCCCGCTGCCTAAGAGGATGTTGGCCAGACTCAGTAATAGATGAAAAGGGCAGAAGAAACAGAGGAAAAAATTGTGAAAATTGTAGCTGCGTTTTACTTAATTAGATCCAGTCGTATGTATACCCTCCAGAAGGCATGTCCTCATAGGAAAAAATAAACTTTTTGAGTGCCTGCAACAGTGAATTTCTATCTAGACTATGGATTCTCTGAATGACATTGTCACCTGAAGAAAAGTGGTTTGGCTTATAGTACCTCACATTTTGTGTTATAAAAGTCTCAGATAGTATGACACTTTCCCTCCCAATGACAAATGTATGTAGTGTCAGGATCCTTATCTGCAAACTTTAATGACTGCAAAGTTGTTTTCTAAATGATCAATGCATAATAGAAAATGAAACTATCACCATTTCTTAAATGCACATTGGTAATTGACTATATCCTCAGTAGCAGGTTGAATGGGATTGCTTGTAAGATTGAATTCTATTCAGTCTAGTGTAAAATGGCAAAAACTTAATCCATATTTCTTTAGCATTTTATTTGTCACTCTAATGTGTTATTTCATGTTACACAATGAAGGTCAGTTTGGAAGGAAAGGTATCCTATATAATAAAAAAAGAGTAATATCCAAATTGACTGAATGGGGAATGACCAGTTGGCAGAGGGTGGGGCCTGTGAACAGAAGGCACCAGGCCAGCCAAGGAGCGTGCCAGTGGGCAGAGGGAGAGGACTGCCATGGGGAGGGGGAGGTGGCAGTGACCAGCAGCAGTGGAGGGGCGAGGGGAAGAGGTGGCCACACCTGCCAGCACCGTCCCCTGATTGGCCACCCAGTAGCCTCCACAGAGGGTGGCCAGTATGCAGCTTAGACTCGTTCCTTACAGGCAGTGGGTCTAAGCCATCAGTAGGGCATTCCCTAAGGGCACAGGTTGGGCTGAAGGACCCCCCTCCCACTGGGCTTCTAGGATATATCCTATCTAATAAAAGAGTAATATGCAAATTGACCATAATTCTGCTACACCCACAAGCCAGGCCCATCAGCCAATCAAGAATGAGTATACAAATTAACTCAACCAAGATGCGTGTGGCCATGGAGCAAGCAAGAGGCTTGGGTTTCCCAGCGATGGAGAAAGCCAAACTTCCTGGCTGGCCCAGACCTCCGCTAATGGCTACCAATTTTCAATTACAGAAGATAGTTAAATCCCAGATCCCAGGGCCTCCACTTGGGTTGATGGGGGGCATGGCCAGCCTTTAAACTACCACAGACTCCTCGCCCAGGCCACCTCATGCCCCAATGGAAAATCCACCCTCATCCAGGACACCCTTTAGGGCAAACCAGCTGGCCCCTACCCATGCAGCAGGCCTCTATCCTATCTAGTAAAAGAGTAACATGCAAATTGACCATCATTCCAACACAAGATGGCTGCCCCCATGTGGCCAAAGATGGCTGCCACCATGTGGACACAAGATGACCACCACAAGATGGCCAGCAGGTCAGTTGGCAGGTACCAGGCCTGCAAGGGAGGGCAGTTGGGGGTGATCAAGCCTGCAGGGGAGGGCAGTTAGGGGTGACCAGGCCAGCAGAGGAGGGAAGTTGGTGGTGATCAGGCCTGCAAGGAAAGGCAATTGGGGGGACTCAGGCCTGCAGGGGAGGGCAGTTATGGACAAACAGGCTGGCAGGGGAGCAGTTAGGCATCAATAAGGCTGGCAGGATAGTGGTTAGGGGGTGATCAGGCTGGCAGGCAGAAGTGGTTAGGGGCAATCAGGACGACGTCAGGCAAGCAGTTGGGAGCCAGAAATCCTGGGTTGTGAAAGGGATCCCAGATTGGAGAGGGTGAAGGCTGGGCTGAGGGGCATCCCTCTTCTCCCATGCATGAATTTCATGTATCAGGCCTCTAGTATATATATATTTCAGAGAGCAAGGGAGAAGGAGAGATAGAAACATCAATGATGAGAGAGAATCAGTGATCAGCTGCCTCCTGTATACTCCACACTGGGGATTGAGCCCACAAGCTGGGCATGTGTCTTAACTGGGAATTGAACCCTGACCTTCTGGTTCATAGGTCAATGCTCAACCACTGAACTATATTGGCCAGGCTGGAAGGTTTACTTTTATTGCATGCTATCCCTCAGTGATTTCAATATAAAACCAGTTGAATCAAAGAAATTCAGGGAATTGTATAGTATCTTATAGTACTTTCAAGTCTATCTCCTTCTTGTCAGAGGAACAATTTTTGACTCAAAAAGGTAACTTAGTGGCTATGCCTATGACTGCAAGCAGGAGAAAAGCAGAAGGAAACCCAAGACTCCTTACCATGTGGACTTAAAATATATAAACAAGATATGATAATACAATAAATAAATAATTAGAGCCTGGTATATATATTTGGTTCATTATACCAGGCTCTAATTATTTATTTATTGTATTCTCACTCATTAATTTCTGTTAGTTTTACCTGCACATAAAACCAGGTAGAAGTCTTGGAGAAGGTCACCCAGAGAAACTCCTCCCATTATTCCTGACTGCAGACTTGGAATGCAGGAGTTAGAAGCTCAGCCCTGCAGACTCGCCATGGGGAACACATTGTAATGACAGAGTCAGCTCAGCTCTCAATTCTCTCTTTATTTTCCTTTCACATATGTTTCTTTTAAACTTCCATTTTTCAAGTCTGGAGATGCTACATGTGTAATGGACTTTTACATTTGTTGGCTAATGCACTCATAACAGCCATTTTTGCACACAATGTAAACCACCTACAATAAACAATAACCGTCAGCATTATGCATTAGAAGAATTGCATAAGCACTGGCAATTTCTGTGCACCTACTAGTGTTTCACCCTGCAACTAGCCAGGTTAATAGTAACTGACTCATTAGTTAATGTTGAAATTCTCTATGTTGAGGATCGTAGATCAACTTGAAAGCATAAGTACATATTGGCAAAGACTAGGTTGTAGACCGTGTCATCAACACTAAAGTGGAAGTGGTAGGGGAAGGCGAGAAATATTTGCGGGAAATATTTACCAAGACAAAATAAAATAACAGCCAGAACTGCTTTATAAACCACTAGTGATGGGATTCCATTTTTATAAAAAATCCTAGGGACAGAAATATTAGGGGTAATTTCCTAGAGTATTCAGTTGAGAAGGAAAATGAGCCTCCATTAAGCTTAGTTGGAAAGGGTGCAGTGCTTGTACTAGTATTTGGTGACCCTGATTATGGCCCAACCTAACCATTTGTGAATGAGGCGGGGATTCCTAAATGTTACCTGCTTTCCTAAATGTGTATAGTCAGTAAGTGGGAGAACTTGACTTAAAAGACAGGTGATATAGTCATTCCAATGGAAGTGAAATGGACCTCCAACCAAAACAGGTTCAGACTTTGAAGCTGATGATGCCACACATACACCGAGAGGGTTTGAAGAGATTTACTGCTTATCTAATAGGGTTTGTGGAAATAACAGAGCAGGGTCCCAAGCAAATCCAATAATGGCTTTGGGAGGAGGGAGGGGGGAAGGCTCTCTTTGGCTTTGGATTTTATTGTGGTTGGGTGCTAGGCCCAGGGTAAGGTTTTCCATGCCTGGATCAGGGCTTGCATATCATATTATTTTTTAGGGTTGTTGTGACAAATTGTCACCAACCAGGTGGCATACACATGAGAAACTTTTTTCTCTACATTTCTGGAGGCTAGAAGTGATATAAGTGGCAGTAGAGTTAATTATGAAAGCTTTGAGAAAATCTGTTTCATGCCTCCCTCCAATTTATATATGTAAAGACCCTATTTCAAAATATATTTACTGGCAATTCTAAGGTTTCAGATAGACATGGATTCTTGGAAGACTATTCAACCCAGGTCATGTGATTAAACTTCCTGCTGGTGCCACATGAGAGAGCTCATGCACTTTCTTATTGACAGGTTTGGTGGTGGAGCAAGAGAGGAAGATGGAATGGTGAGAGTTTGGAGATGTCAGCCATTAAACATTAAGCACAGTCAGACTCTTTATTGCTAAAGGTCTCTTGATTCTTCAGGAAGTTTTATTCTTTACTTCATTCTTTTTTTTTTTTCAGTAAGACAGGGGTCATAGACATGTATCTTTCAAACTGGTGCTCCATTGTTGTAAAAGAAAAATGCTACAATATTACATGTGTTGAATTATCTACAAAAGTTGTATACCATTCTGTCCTAGGCAAATATGATCATATGTCCACCCTACCCAATAATAAAGAACCAAGAATTAGAAAATATCCAAGGATAGTTTTCAAGCAAATAGAGAATACAAGGAATTATTTCTCCAGAGGGCACCAGGTGAAGAGAGAGGTGAAGACTGGAATGGCAAACATCAAGCAGGACCCCCAGAAAGAAAGTTTGGGGATAGCAAAAAAGAATACAATTATAAGAATTGCCATTAGAGCTATTGGATTGAGCTCAGAAAAATGGCTGAGACCCATTTAATTCAACTTAAGTAAAAAGTTAACACTGGAGCCAGGAGCCTTGGTGAATTGATAATGAGTTCCTTGACCAGAATTCTAGAGAAATTTTTAAGACATTTCAGGGCTTGGGACCACCATAGGAGGGAGCAATATAGACCTATGGGGCCATTGTGACCTAACACCCCCTTGACATAGCAAGTGTTCTACAAACCATCCCCTTTGCTATCATTCTATGAAATGTGAAATGTTATCTACATCACACATATCTATAATGATAAAAGTGTAATATGCTAATTAGACTGGACGATCTTCTGGACGAAGCCACGGTGGCCAGGGGCTGAGGCAGAGGTGACTGCAGTGGCTGGGGCCAATCCCCTGGCACGAATTTTGTGCATCAGGCCTCTAGTAATTCTAATAACAGTAATCAATATAACCATCTAAATGTAAAAAAGGAGAAACATAAAAGTGATTTTAAAAAATGTGTTGATCTGTGAATAGATAGGCTTTTCCACAATGTACAGTGAGCTGCCTCCACTGAGGTAGCTGCTGAGAATGAGAGAGCAGTTAAATGCAAGTCCATCCTATTGGTGACTTAATAAGTCCTCAATGCAGCAACCATCTCAGATGTAAATTTCTGAAATGAGGGTCTGCTATTGGTAAAGATATTAACACATGAGGAAATAGTTTTCCCTTGATTTGCGTGACACTTTCATTCCTTGTCACTGCAAAAATCTTTTAATTTATATTGAAAACAGAATTAGGCTCCAGGATTAGTAATCATATACATATTTTCCTTCACTGTCGGGACACCTGTATACCAAATATTCCTCGTGACAAGCAAAAGTGCTCCTACAAATATACAAAATGCTCCTGAGACCCATTTGAATAGATGATTTCCAATTTCTAGACTTAAAGAGAATGTATTTCTTCCAGTAATAACAGGTGGTTATTTAATTTTTAACGTAATTTTTGAAAACTTGCAATTAAAGTCAATTTTAACAGGTCTGTCAGTCAGAGAAATTAACATGCCTTCACCATTCTAACTCAGTGGATGTATTGAACGCTGTGAAAACACTTCACTCTGCTGAGAAAGGGAGACTCGGGCATTTGTTTATTTCAGTTAAATGAAGATTAGTGTCATCGGTAAATATTTATGTGAACAAGACTCTGGTTTCCCACTAGTTTAGGGTGAAGAAATGGAGACACGTTTCTCACCTGATATTTATGAAGCTAGAGGTCAGAAGCCATCTATGCCAGTTTTATCCTGTGAGGGGATTAGAAATGGAGCATAGGTTGGTGGAATCTGATGTCGAGGAAATGAATCATAATTTAATATGAACACATAATAACTGACCCCTGAGAAAGAGTTTATAGAAATATATATATATGTATATGTATGTATATATATATATATATATATATATATATATTAAATATGATATAAAATCATTGACTGATGATTCATTGATTGGGCAATATTAAAATAACTATAGTGTCTAGAACAAGAAAGTTCTCTGTACTTATCAGACACTATAATCTATTGTGTTCATTCTGGATCCTGCATTTAAATAAATAAATATATTAGAGTTTCATATCCAAAAAAATGCAGCAATGTATGTGTGTGTGTGTGCAGGTATGTGTGAATATAGACAGACATATGGATATTTTATGTATGCAGACCACCAATCCTGAAAAATATACTCACATTTCACATTATATTTACACTAGAAGCCCGATGCATGAAATTCATGCAATAGTAGGCCTTTGTATCCCAGGCTTTGTCCGGAAGGTCGTCTGGACTGTTGTTCTGCTGTTCAGCTGTTTGGTCGATATGCATATTATGCTTTTATTATTATAGAATCTTTTCTTTAACTATGAATACATTGAGTTGTGTTGTCAAGTATACATTTAACTCAATGTTCTTTTTAAAATTGTGATAAAGAGCACATAACATGAAAAGTAATCTCTTAAATTTTAGAGTACAATAGAGTGTTATTAACTATATGCGCACTGTTGTAGAGCAGATCTCTTAAAATTTTTCATCTTGCAAGTTAAAAATTTATGCATATTCAATGATTTCCTCATTCCCACTCACTTAAATCTCTGACAACCACATTTCGCTTTTATGAATTTAACTACTTTAGCTAACCTATAACTAGAGTCTTGTAGTTTGTCCTTGTGTGACTAGCTTATTTCACTTAGTATAATGTCCTTCATTTTAAAGGTTGAATAATATTATATTTTATACATTACGCTACATTTTGTTTACCCATGCTTCTATTAATGGACATCCATGTTATTTTCAACTTTGGGCTGTTGTAAATTATGCTGCAGTGAACACAGATTAAATTATCTCCTCAAATCTTTATTTAATTTCTTTTGGATAAATACCTTAAACTGGATTTCTGGATATTCTGGTAGTAATTTACTTTTAAATTTTTGAGTAACCTCTATTGTGCTTTTCATAGCAGTTGCACTAATTTAAATTCCCACCAAATTACACAGTCTTGCAATCTTGGTAGGATTGCTATTTATCATATATATAAGTAAAAATAGATACATATATAGGTATATATCATATAATCCTACCATTTGTGAGATGATATCTTATTATTGTTTTCATTTGTATTCCTTTGAGGATTTTCTATACAAGTCATTTGCCCATTTTTAATTGGATTATTTGTACTTCTATTTTGTTATTAAATATATATGTATACCTAATATCTATTTTGAATTTTGACCTGTTGTCAGACATATGGTTTGCGAAAAACCCTCCCCCACACCCTATTCTCTAGATTGTCTTTTATTCTGTTGAATGTTTTGTTCCCTATGCAGAAACTTTTATTGACCTTACTTTTGGTGTCAGATCCAAGAAATCATTGCCAAAACCAACATCATGAAGCTTTCTCCCTGTGTTTTCTTTTAGGAGTTTCATAGTTTCAGGCCTTACACATAAGTCTTTAAACCATTTTGTTGACTTTTGTGGATAGGATAAGGGATTAGACAACATTTCACTTTTAGTCTTTTGTATGTGGATATCTAGTTTCCTCAAACTCGTTTTCCGAAGAAACTGTCTTTCCCCATTGTGTAGCCTTGACAATGACCATGTGACTGTATATGTGGGCTCTTTGTTCTGTTGCATTGCCCCATAGATATGTTTCTTTGCATTATCATCCTGTTTTGATTACTATAGCTCTGTAATATGTTTTCAAGCCAGGAAGTGTGTGTGTCTCTATCTTTGCTTCCTTTCTTAATTTTTTTTGACTTTGCAGAGTACTTGTCATTCCATATGAATTTTAGTGTTTTTTTATTTTTTTGAAAAAAATGCCGTTGATATTTTTTATAGGAATTACTTTAAATCTGTAGATTACTTTGGATATTGTGGACACTTTGACATTACTGAGTTTCCAAACTGTGAACACGGGATGTCTTTCATTCATTTGTGTTCTTTAATTTCTTTTACTAATATTTTATATTTTTCAGTGTACTTTTTATTTTCTTTCTCTTTGTTTAAGGGAAGAATACCTATTAATGCCCATCATAGAAGAAGATGATTATCTTTTTGGAAATCTATCATATTGAAAACTTCCTTAGCTAATAAAGTTTCAGATAATATTTAGCTTTTCAAGAATTATTTTTGTTAAAGATGTTGGTGATTTATTTGCTATGTAAAGTGAAATTTCAGGTTGAATTTTTGTGCTCAAGTAAATGTTTCCTTCTCTTTCTTCCTATATATGTTTGTGTCTATGATTTGAGCTGTAAACATACAAACATGGATAGATTGTACTTTGTGATGACCCAAGGTCAGTAGCTAATGATTCAAACAGCTTATAGCCAAGAATTCTGAAGAACTTTTAACTCCTCTAGGTATATAGGCAGAGACTATTTACATTTGGAATTATCATGCCAGACTTCTGGAGAGCTTGTGCGACTAAATTGTTTTCTGTGATTTAATGTTTTCTTATAACAGCGCTTCTCCAGTTCACTCAGAGCTGCTGTAGCTTGGCTAAAATGTGTGTCTAGCCTACAAATAAATCGCTTTTCTGTGTTATAGAGTGCAAAAACTCAGTAAACTCCCTTTATGACATACACAAGCTTTTTTCTAACTCCATAGCTGCTTACATAGTCTGCCCTGACATTTAGCCACCGTGTGCTCTGTACACAAGCTTTGCTTTTGCCATAAACTCTGTTTAGGTCTGTATTGGATTTCCGATATTAGCATTCCAGGTTTGTGGCCGCACACATTACACGCAGTGTTGCTAGGAATTAAACTCACTTGAATCTTAGGACAGGAGCCAAAACAGACATAAGATGTGACTGAAGTGCAGGAAGCAAGTCTTGGCAGTAAAGTGGTTCTTTTCTCGCCTGTGTTGGCACTGCTCAGCAGCCCACTTCAACTCACATGTCAATCTTGACATGAGAATTCTCTGGGGAGTTATCAAAGTCATTGCTGGTGGAAATGTTGGAGAGAGAATGATGACTCACTTATGCCTCAATTTACCATACAGGCACATTTGGTGGTCAAATGACTGCATTGCATTGCTAGTCATTGTCCTTGGACTCAGGTCCTCTCTCTCTCTCTCTCTTTTTAAAATATATTTTATTGATTTTTCACAGAGAGGAAGGGAGAAGGATAGAAAGAAACATCAATGAGAGAGAGACATCCATCAGCCGCCTCCTGCACGCCCCCTAGTGGGGATGTGCCAGCAACCAATGTACATGCCCTTGACCGGAATCGAACCTGGGACCTTTCAGTCCGCAGGCTGACACTCTATCCACTGAGCCAAACCGGTTTCGGCAAGGTCCTCTCTCTTATATTGTCTTGCCTGATGCCTGTGTTGCATTCCCTTTAGTCAGAATGGCTTTGGTATCTCAGATACAAGGTCTCCTAATAGTAAAGAGATGCTCTGGTTGAGTTTTGTCATCCTTTTAAGATCTTCCTTTACTCTCTGTATGAATATCTCTTCCTGGGAAGTCATAGTGTTGAGGGCTGGCTCAGTAAAGGCCCATTCTTGAATTTCTTGGGGCATGCCCAAAAATGATATGAAGGATCAGGATTAGTAGGTCTATGGTGAAACAAATAAAACTAAGCCTCAAACTCCTTACTTACAGTGTGCCTTCTCAGACCCAACACTGCATCTGTTATTTTCCATTATTTTACTGAAAAACTGCTGAGATGGAATAAAATATAATTATAAGATCTAGTACAGACTATGCGGGTGAATATGGCCCATGAAAACATCTGTTTCTTTTTCCCTTTTCTCCTTTATTTTAGCTCACCATTCCCTTAATTCTTCTTTATTTTCTCTTGTCCATCTCTTTTCATTTTCTTTTTTCTCTCACTTTCTCATTTTTTCTTTTTTTTTGGATAATTTAGTTTTCTTCTTCTGTATTCCCATGGTTACCATCAGTGCATTTATCATTTGACTAAAAATATCCCGCCCTTGGGAGACTAACACTCATTTTCACTCTTGTTCCTTTCTTATGAACACAATTTGTACACATGGATTTCCACCCATAGCAAAGCTATACAGAATACACATCTCCAACTGGGATTTCAAATGAGTTTATCAAGAAAGAGCTCACGATATTTCTACCTGCTAAAATATTTTGTGAGACCAACAGCATACAAAAATAAATCTCTGCTAAAAGTTATGGAAACTTTCTTCACTTAGTAGATATCTGTACCTTTCTTGAAGTAAAAGAGAGGCAAGGGAGCTTTACAATTTCATATTCCAATTTAGAATTGGAAGCAGTACAATAACATGAAATTTTTATTTATTATTAGAATAAGATATATTATTATATTGCCTATAAGAAAAAAATGTCAACGTAATTATAAGTAGAATGTTAGTTGATTTACACACATCAGAAAATATTTAAGTACTTTCTGTAAATTAGGACTTTGATGGATTAGACCCAGTTCCACCTATTAAGGAAATTTTGATGATACATGAAATGAAGATATAATGATGATGATGGTAAAATTAAAATAAAGCTATTAAAATAAAATAATTAGATGTGCCAGTTGAATAATTTCTGAATGTGGTTGATCATCAGAAATTGCCAGCCATATGTTTATATCTTTTAATAAAATTTTATGGGCTCTACTCCAGATATATTAAATCAGAACTTCTAGATTTGCAGACATAGCACTTGTACCTTTAAAAATATCTACAGATAATTGTGGTGTCCAATCAGGTTGGAGAATTACTGATAAGGAGGAATATAAGTTCTGGGTCTTTAGAAGAAAAAGAAATAGCTTTAGAGTCACATGGCCATGAAGAAAGAAATATTTGGCCAGTGTTGAATAGAGAGCACTTAGATAAGCATCAAGTTTTAAGAAGAAAATTATTGGCAAGAGAAATGAAGAGTATACAGTATATCTGAATATGAAGGTTAAAGGTATCAAGGAATAGTAAAGGGACTTAGTTGACAAGAATTAATGTTACTTAGTGAGAAACAGAAGAGAAAGCTAGAGCATCAGATAACATCTCAAGTGTAGAGGACCTTGAAACAGGAAAAGGAAGCATAAAGTGTTTACCTAGTGGCACCTCATTGCTTATTTTAGAGTAGGGTATACCATCATGAAAGTAGCATTTAGAAAGATTCCTCCATACGTTTGCAGAGGCTGGGTGGGAGAGACACTGATACTGGAGTTAGAGTCCAATGAATAGTAGTAAATATCTTAGGCCATAGTAGTAAAAATCTAAGTTGCATTTCTATATGATACAGTAACTAATTTTAATCTTGACTCTTTTATGACCTTCACAAGTGGTTTCCTACATTATAGTGATATGCATAAAATTTTAATGTTTTTTAGGAATATAATCCAACTAATATGAAATCACCATATATTGAATGTACCAAGATGTTTCATTTGTGGTAACTAGATTTCTTATTTATTTGTGAGCAATCTAGGTTAACAAAGTTATAGTAAAGTTGTCCAGTGTGGCCCTGGGAAATACCAATAGGTGATCTCTGGTTTGGGAAGTTTGATCAGCAAGATTGGTAGTGAATGGAGATATTGCTCCATAGGTTCTATGAAGTTTACAAATGCAATGGCCCTCAACAGAGGCAGGTCAAGAGTTCTATGGGTGTCACAAGCGTTTAGTGCAGAGAGCTAGAGATGCTTTGTGAAGGAAAGTCCTCCCAAAAAATAATTGCTTGCCAAAATGTCAGTGTCTTCAGAAACATATAGTAATAAAGTGGTTTTCAGTGAAGTCAATCTGGGAGTAAGTTCAAGGTGTACTATAATTTCTTCTGTGATTGTGGGCAACTGACTTAATCTCTGTAAGCCTCAGTAAATCCATGTTAAAGAAAGCAAAAATATAATACTTATACACAGAGGTCTTGTGATGATCAGAGAAGATAATACTCTAAATGATTTTGCATAGTGACTGGGGCATACAGAGAAATGACCAGTTTGGTGGCCATTGAGTGTCTGTGAAGTCCCTAAATTGAGCTCACCTTCTCCAGTCATCCTGAATCTTCAGATTTCTTCCAAACTCCGATTTCTTCTAAACAGCAAATGAGATACAGAGATACAGTGTATAACATCAGCTATTGAATATCAATATTTATTCCTTTACTAGATAAACCATACTGCTCACCCCGCTTCCCCCCATTTTTTTCACTTGTCATCATCAATAATCTGGCTTGAGAAAATCCTGAGAGTTGAAACTCCTAAGACTCTTTTCTCTTGGACCTGTTCCCCTCTTAATCACCTATTATTTTTTACCTCATGCTCGAATAAAAGAATAGGCTACACTAGGCAAAAGCGCTTTTTTATTCATTTTTCTTCTCCTGATTCCTAATGTGCTCTTCTATACTGATAAACTCATTTTGTTCTTGGGCGTGTCTAAAGTACCTCTTGTATCCAAATTTTGCCTTTCATTTCTTCATTCTTTCAACAACTATTTGTTGGGTAACAACTGTATGCTGGATGTCATTAAGCACTAAGGATACAGCTTTGTAAAAGACAGATATGGGGCCTGTCCTCATCCAGCATCCATTCGCTGTCTGGAAGAAGCAGACAGCGAACACAGTATCCAGTAAATGGAGAGTGAAGAGTAATTTTAGAGAGGCAAAACATGGTCAGAAAAATGACACAGGGTCCTTTGATGAATAACACAATAGATGTGAGGAAATAAAGAAGGCCTTCTGACATTTGATATGAAACTTGAACAGCCATTTGAAATGAAATTGTTGGGGTGGAGAAGGGAACGTGTTCCAAGCCAAGATCATAGTACTGAAGGTTCAATACTATGAAAAGGAAATGAAAGAGGGAAGGGGAGGAGAGGAAAGTTAAAGAAAGAGCCCTAGCTGGTTTGTCTCAGGGGGTAGAGCATAGGCTTGCAGACTGAAGAAGGATCCTGGGTTCTATTCTGGTCAAGGGCACATGCCCAGATTGCTGGCTCATTTTCCAATGGGGGCATGCAGGAGGCAACCGATTGATGATTCTCTCTTATCATTGATGTTTCTCTCTCTCTCACTCCCTCTCCTTTCCTGTCTGAAATCAGTAAAAAATAAAGTAAATAAAAATAAAAGAGAAAGCCAGTCTGGCCATTAAACAATAGTTAGGTGTTAGGGGCAAAATCAGTAAGTACGTGGGCAAGGTTGGGAATGTAGGCAGCAGCCCATTCTAAAACCTAGAGAAGATCCAATGTAAAGCAAACTTCACCATCTCCATTGCGCTCTCTCCCTAGCATCATCCTGCTTAGCTTTCTGAGGGTGAGCGAACCTCCCATGTTTTAATTTTACAATCAATTTCTCCATGTGGATTGGAGAGGGATGATTCAGTAGCCATGCCATTGCACCTATCTTCCTATGTGCCAGCACAGGCACCTCATAATTTTCCCTTGGCAAAGTGACAGTGGTGTTACAAGAGAAGATGTACCTCTAACAGATACAAAAGAATTTTAAAAGTTAACTGAAGAATATAGTGTAGCTTGGCTGATGTGGCTCAGTGGCTGAGCATCAATCTATGAACCGAGAGGTCTCAGTTCTATTCTGGGTGGGTCCGGGCACATACCCCAGTTGCAGGCTCTATCTCCAGTGTGGAGTGTGCAGAAGGCAGGCAACGCAATCCATGATTCTTTCTCATCATTGATGTGTCTATCTCTCTCTCCATCTCCCTCTTTGAAATAAATAGAATATATATACATATTTTTTAAAAAAAGAATCTAGTGTATAATAAAATAGGCATATCCATATATTGTATAGTTCCTAAAAGAAAACACAGATCTTAGTGTGAGGGTTTGATCAGGACAAGCTTTCTAAGGTATGTGTTGAAAGAGATGAAAAATTTGGACTCACTGTGACGATAGAACAGAACATTCAAGATTAGCCTTTTATGGTAATAACACAGCTTGTTTTGACCTTTCCTTTCTCACCTAGTCAACATGTTTTGTGTGCCTCTGAGGCAGCATGCTAAGTGCATTGACAGTGATTGTGTAACAGAGTGGTTTGGAAGAGGTCTACCCAGAGAGGGATGATTTTTTTAAGTGATAGTAGATAAAAATTAAAAGTAAAACAAACTTATATAAACATAGTCCTTTTTTTTCCCCCAGCAACCAAAGTCATCATTAAGTTTTTGTTCTGGTTTGGTTTAAACTCTAATGTAATTTTCTAAGAGAAAACTGGACAAGCAGAGTTGCTCAGAAATCTGTTCATTTTGTCTCCAGCTCATGGAAAGAGAATAAAAGCAATGGTTTTTGCTCTCTTAGTTTCAGCGAGAGATATCCACTCAGCATCACTAAACATAAGGAGACTTTTATGTGGCTTGCTTCCCCTTAGGAATACTTTCTGCTACTTCATAAGGACATTTTGAAAAAGCAACTATGAGTAACAAATGATAATGGATTGTACTCTGAATCAGGCATCCAGGCAAATAAAAAAGGCTTTCAAATACTAACTGATCAAACCTCACAGTAGTCATCTGGACTTCATGCCTACTTACAGGCTTAATTGTAATAAAGCTCTTTTAGAGACAAAAAGATATTATGTAAACTGTTGGAAAATGTTCTTCCTATTATTGGTGCTCATTGACTGCGATCTCTTTTCATTATTGTATTATTATGGGGCTGACTGCTAAGTCAATATGGGACCACGCAATCATCCAGGGGATCAGGCAGAGGGAATGGGTTTGCCTGACCCAACGTTCCTGAAACCCTATCTACGAATTTACTATCCTCCCTCCTGTAGTAGACCCTGTCCCAACATGTTCTATGGGTGAATATGACTTGGGTCCTTGAACCTGTGGCAATGAATTTCTTCTTTCCTGTTGGATGCTCCTCAATTCATTTCTGCTATATATGTGTGTCTATATTTTACGCACATTTAATATCTGGAGCTTAAAAATAAGGCTGAGTAGTAAAAGAGTCAGGGTGAATGGATGGCGGGATGATAGAGATGATAGAATTGTGAAGTAATGCTAGAAACAACTCCCAAGATATGGGCCTTCGGTAGTGCTTTGGAATTGGAATTGAAAGATTAAAAAAGGGATGTCAGTCCAATCAGATCGAATACGTAAGTTTGAATTTCATTCTGGTAAGCATGGTAGTACCTTGAACTTGCGCATTCTTGGGAGCCACTTGCTGGGATTGGGCCGGGGTTCTGAGGCTTTGTGTCATGTCAAGCTATTGTCTTTCTCTGGACCATCATGGCTTTGTGGATCTATCATGCTGCAGCCTGCCTTTTCCCATATCCATGATCTGTTCAGGTTTGGTGGCTCTATGTGCAGTTTCTATGTTTTACTAACAACACAAGGACTCTTTGGTGAGGATGGGCATCTCATGTCTGGGGCTATATGTGCTGGCAACCATCTCACTCGCTCTCTGTGTTTCTGTAAAGGATTTGAGCTGTTCAGACACCGCCCTGTAGCCATATACCTCCCTCAGCTTAGTTGAAGGGTCTCTGTATCTGCAAAGAAACACCCTATACTTTCCTTCTACCTCTTCCCGTAACCCTCAGAATCCCTCTAAAATCCAGGATGTGTGGAGAGGAAAAGGCAGAAAGACCCATAGGCTACTTCTGCCTATTGGGGAGGAATCTCCTTCAAGACAGGGCAGAACAGAAAACCATTTGAATGATGAGAGAGAAAAGGAAAAATCAGGCTGAAGAAACCCTGATATCTTAATATGTAAAAGCATAGGGGATAAGAATATGTAATACCTTAATCAATAAAGAAAAAAATAAAAAACATGCTGACCTCTTGATTAAAGTGTCACATAGATCATGAAACAAAGAATGAGCCTGTTAGTAAAGAAGGACAAGTATTGTTGGAAGAGCAAAAAAAGAGGAGATGGAGGATGAGAAGGAGGAAAAAGAGGAGGAGATGATGGAAAGGGTTGAAGAGGAAAAGGAGAAGGAGGAGGAGGAGGAGAAGGAGGAAGAGGAGGAGGAGGAGGAAGAAAGGGAGGAGGAGGAAGAGAAGTAGGAGATGGAGGAAGAGGAGGAGGAGGAAGAAGAGGAGAAAAGGGAAAAGGAGAAGAAATGCAAGCATGCTGGAGACCAAGGAAGTTGGTTTGCATGAGAAACACTAACATGATTCTGAATACTGGACTAGCCACTGGTCTTTCAGGTCCCCGCTGTTGTGTAGTCAGACTCACTGTAGTCAGAATCCCTAAGAATTCAAAAAACTCTATTCAATACTTCTCTCAGATTTCCTATTAATTAAGCTAACATCTGGGTAAAACCCTACAGCTTGAATGTTATTGATGGATTTTTAAAGTAATACCCAGAGTTTGTTGAGACATTTATTTTTGGTTTAGCCTAATAGACATGTCTCTCTCTTTCCCAAATACTGTAAATAAAGTTCTATGACACCCGGAGATTAATTCACAGAGAAAAATTGATCAGAGAGAAAAACTGGAAATGACATGCATGTCTAATGAAAGAATGATTAAATTCTGATAAATACATATGATAGAAAACTATGCAATCATTAAAATTCACTAGGTAAAAGAAGAGCCAAAATATGTAACTATATTACAATCCTTTTCTTATACATATGTATATACACACACATTAAAATTAATATTTTGGGGCAGCTTAGTATTAAAAGCTTTTTTTTATTTTCTATTTCCTGCATGCTGAAAATATGAAATAATATTAAAAAGAGAGAAAAACATGATATTATGGAGATAATTGACAAATATGTCTTTAGATGCCTAGACTTGCTGAAAGCTGTCGTGAATCAGAGATGTCAGTCATAGTGTGAAAATCTTGTGTGCATATCTCAGGTCTGTTAAATACTGGGTACCTAACCTCTTCTTATCTTAAAAAAAATTAGAATAATACTTTCCACATTGTATTTTGAGAATTAAACAAGAGGCAACATATTTTAAATGTATGTATAGAAACAACCACCTACCAGGTCAGCCGTAAACATTTATTTTCTGTTCTTCCTCTTGACTGTTAATTAATAGGAGAAACATCACAGAGTCCTCAGTCGGAGAAACCAGAAACCAAATGAAAGGTCAGCATATATTTGATAGGACAAGGACAAGGACAAGGACAAGGTCTGGAGCAGTGGTTCTCAACCTGTGGGTCGCGACCCCTTTGGGGGTTGAAAGACCCTTTTACAAGGGTTGCCTAAGTCTATTGGAAAACACCTATTTCCCATGGTCTTAGGAACCAACACACCGCTCCTCAGTGTAGCAAAATGTAGCAATGTAGCTTACTGTTGTCATATTAAGACTGTTACCCATGCTACACCATGATTCAAGACAAAATTTCATTTATTTGTAATTAGAAATAAATATTTCACAATATATAATTAAATATTGTTTTTGTGATTAATCACTATGCTTTAATTATGTTCAATTTGTAACAACAAAAATACATCCTGCATATCAGATATTTACATTACAGTTCATAAGAGTAGCAAAATTACAGCTATGAAGTAGCAATGAAAATAATTTTATGGTTGGGGGTCACCACCACACGAGGAGCTGTCTTAAAGGGTCGTGGCATTAGGAAGGTTGAGAACCACTGGTCTGGAGGATCTCTGAGCTCTTGCTTCCTCATCTATAGAATGAGAATAAGTGAAGTTCCCCCCCCCAGAGGGTAGTCCTGAGGATTGCATCAGATGATGGACACAGAGAACCCAATATAACACAGGGCTGAACACCAAGCCAGGGGGCGGTAAATAGTAGCTCCTTGTCGTTTCCCCAGCCATTTAAGGAGCTAATATTTCAATGACAAATGGTATAGGCTACTACAGAGATGGCAGGGGTATGGTGATCCTGGGGTGCAGGAGGGTCCAGGAGTGAGAGAAGCTCTGTTGGAAAACAAAGCAGGTCAGAGTACCGATGCTGCGGGTGACCCAGATAGTGTTTGAGGTCCCAGACCTTCAGCCACATCCTCACTAATTCTCTACCATCGCAAAGAATATGCTCTACATCTTTCAAAATAGACGTTTCTTCATCTTGTCTTTGATTTATTTCAGTCACATCTACATTATTTTAAAGTTTTAAATAACTCTAAAGGATATGGTGAGGTTTTCATTTTAATTAAAACAAAGCATGGGATTTAAAAAATATGAAAAGAGCGGAGTTGTCGATTTTCATATTCAGGTGGAAAACTTTGGGAATAGGAAATGCAGCCTTAAGCAATTTTTACTTTCCTGCACATAGGAACTGACTGTCCAGAAAAGTTTTTAGATATCATATCCCCCTCTCCCCTTTGGCAGATGGGGAAACTGAGGCCTAGAACAGGAAATTGTTTCATCCAGAGATAACTGAATGCAAGATCTGAAAACTAGACCCTCAGGGTAGCAGAATGTAGACATCATTACACATCTCATCTCTGGGTTTTTCTATTTCTCACTTGTTCATTTTACATATATAAGTATATACCTATACATATATTCACATGGCATATATTTATGTGTTTTGATATTATATGTACATATAATTGATCATTTTGTGTCCTCTGATATGCATATGGCATGTGAGACTCTGTAAGCTACAGAGAGAGGCAAACAAATGTGCCTATCTGTGAGACATGATTAGTTTATAACCTAAAGAGTAATGTTGCTCTCTCTAAAACTGTTTAAGCTAAGGTAGCTTTGAGAAACGTACATTTTTATTCCTGATCCTGTAATGACTCCCAGGTTGAGTCCCTCTCCGATAATCTCTTCCTTCATTTGACAAATTTGCAGCATCTCTGCGCTTGCTTTCTGCTCGGGTCCTAAGCACTCGGGCTGTGAATAATAAAGCCTCCGAGGCTGTGCCTGGCTGGCAGAGGTGTCAGTTGAAAAATTGTAATTTGGATTGATTAGTAAATTCACACTCTTCCGCGGCCTATCAGAAAGGCCCACTGGAGTTGGAGTTTCTGCTATATTAGTTCAAAGGCACTCTTGAGAGAAAGAACGCAATTTCTGTAAGATTAAGCCCCCAACTCAAGAAAGATGATTCCAGAGAATGGCTGAATGTCTTCAGCATGCTCTCCATCCGAGCTGAGATACTGGCTCGCTTTTTGTAGGTACCGGGGCTGCTGTGTGCCTTCCTCTGGATGGCAACCATGAAAGCAATCCCTAAGCCCCAGTGTGGGAGACAGATAGCAGATAGCAGAGTGGTCTGACCCAATGGGAGGAAAGGAATTGACCAACTCTGGGTGATGGTCTCTTGTCTGCTATTTTCTAGGAGTGTCCATGGCCAGTTTCTGAAATGTCCTTTGCAGGTTTTTTTTTTAATATATTTTATTGATTTTTCACAGAGAGGAAGGGAGAGAGATAGAAAGTTAGAAACATCGATGAGAAAGAGACATCGATCAGCCGCCTCCTGCACGCCCCCTACTGGGGATGTGCCCGCAACCAATGTACGTGCCCTTGACCGGAATCGAACCTGGTACCTTTCAGTCCTCAGGCCGATGCTCTGCCCACTGAGCCAAACCGGTTTTGGCCCTTTGCAGGTTTCTCCTGAGGAGAAAGGCAGGGCTTCCTAGTCCAGAGTGGAAGGGGCCCAGGGCAGACTTGCTTCCTCTTCCCACAGGTCCTTTGCTCGGGTTTTACTTTGCTTGGAATGTGCAGTGGTTCCCGAAGCGTGCTTTCCCGAGCTGCAGCACAGATCCTATAGGAATAGGCGAATTCTGCGAATTCTCAGGTCTAGCCCGGTCCTATCCATGAGAAACTGGGGAAGGGGCTCAGCACGTTGTGATTTAGTCATTCCTCCAGGAGATTCAGATGTGGACAATGTGGGAAAAACCCTCCCCTGGTAACTCCAGTGTATCTCATCCCAGGGATCACCTACTCTGCCCTCTCCCACCAGATCTAACTCCCCCACGGTGGGTCAGCTGCCATTTACAACTCATTGGATGAGATTCTCATTGCTTCATGAGGCCAGAGGTAGGCCTGTGTGGGTTCATCATTGTACCCCCATGCAGCAAAGCACCTGCCACACAGTAGGCACAGAATAATCACTTGTCATTTAGATGAAAGTTAAATTCTTTACATCCATTATTTAAACTTGCTGAGATTCAATGTACTTTTCTTTAAAATGGACACAATGAAACCTACCTTGGAAACTAGTGAGCTAAGAATAAAAATTCAACAAACAATGTCTTTAATTTCACACACACACACACACACACACACACACACGCACACACACACATACATATACTGAGTGGCCAGATTATTATGATCTCTGAATGCATAATAATCTGGACACTCAATGAATATCCTATATAATAAAAGGCTAATATGCAAATTATTCCCTTGACCAGGAGTTCAACCAGGTGGTAGGCCGGTCAACTGTCCAGGTTAGTTGGACCCTACCTATGCATGAATTCATGCACCAGGCCTCTAATACATACATACATGTGTGTGTGTGTGTGTGTGTGCGCACACGCACGCACGCGCACACATACTAAGTGGCCAGATTAGTATGCATTCAGAGATTATAATAATCTGGACACTCAGTGTATATTATTTATATACTATATAGTGTATATAATATACAGTGTATATTATTTATATTATTTATATACTATGTGTGTGTGTGTGTGTGTGTGTGTATATATATAATCTTAACTGGAAACCCTCTTTTGCTTCTGAGTATGTAAATTAATCTGATTCTTCTTTGTGTTTCCTTCCCAACCCTGGGTTGAATCACCATTTTATGAAGCATCATGATGACTTAAAGTGGCTCTACGAAGACATCTAATCCTTCAAATTTAGAACACAGAGTGACCTGCTGAAATGCTCATATCCTCAACACACATGATAACCCCTTAAAAATCTGGCTTTCTATGCCTGTGATTTATTTATTTGTTAAAAGTCTGTCTGCAAAGATGATATAATCCTCTCTGCCCATACCCAATTGTACTCATTTTGTTTGGAGGTCTTGCCTACATCCCATGACACTGCCAGAGTATAGGCCTACTCCTGCTCTACAACCCAGAATCCTCCATGTTCCCATCCCCATCAGTCATATCCCTTCAGCCCACAGGAATCTCTTTTCACTGCAGGCTAATCTTTCTCCCTTCATTTGTCAGCCTGATACCCCATAAAAATGACCCTGGATTCTTCATCTTTGCTTTTGGCCAGTGCATTTTATCTCTAACAATATTTCCCCCCTCCATTTTGGGACTTGAGCTTTTTGAAACAAAAGCCAGGAAAACTAGTAAGGGTCTCTGTTTATTTACCCTGCTTTCATTTTCCTCCTGAGAAAGTGGGATCACCGGTTTCTACCTGAGGTGGGGAAAAATACTATCATCAAAATAAAATAGTAGTCGTCCATACGTGTGTTTCTCAAACGGGGGCAATTTTGTCCTCCAGATCACATTTGGTAATATCTGGAGACATTTCATTATCACCACTTAGAGGAAAGGTCTAGTGGCTTCCATTGAGTAGAGGTCAATGATGCTGCCAAACATCTTATGATGCACAAGACCACCACCACCACCATCACAAAGAATAACCAGGTCCCAAATTTCTAGTGTCCATCCACATTGGGAAACCCTGCCCCACATGAAGCTATGCAGTAAATTCTGGGAAAAGTGGCACAAAGCAGGTGTTGCATGAATCATCTGACTTTAAACCTAGGTCTCTTCCATCTCTGATATCCTTGCAACTTGGCACTTTGGAGAGACTTTAGAAGCTTTGTGTTGTCACTAACTTTAGCATGGGCACCAGTCTTAGCCTTCAGTCACACTCCTAGTGAGCAAATTTACATGCATACATCTAAGTTGTTGTTTTTTTTATCTGCCTTAAAGTCATATATTCTGTTGCTTCTCTTTGTCCTGGTTGTATATTAATTTATTAGAAAAAGTGGAACTGATGTTTGACCTTGACTTCAATGTATTCACCATGAAATGATAAAGGATGAAGTTAATGCTCTACAAATGTATGATGACATTGGCTAGAGAGCTAAGCACAGAGTACTAAGGAAGTGGGACAGAGGCCTACCGAATAGCAGGTAAATGTGCAAGGGAAAGACACAGTAGGATTAGTCAATGGGACCGGAGGGATTGGGGGCAGTAGAAATTGTTGATGAGGAAAATGAGGAGTGGAGTATGACAGGCCAGGATGTGGTGTGCCCAACACATAGGCATGAGAAAGATGACTAAGGGTTGGGAGGACAGGCCACAAAATTTGTGGATGTCAGTGAAAAATGAAGTGCAGAAACTCTTGTTTGAAAAGCAGGAAAGGGTTACCATAAAGAGTATTAAAATGTAAAACTATTTTATGTCTGCTGTAGTTTCTCTCTCTTGACCTTTTCCAGTACTCTGTATTAGCTATCCATTGTTACAGCAGCTGTGATGTGGGTGAGAGTCGAATAGTTAAAATTAAAGAGTGGCTAAGAAGAAAAAGGTGCCTTAAGTCGTCTGAAATGAAGTTGTCTGGCACATGTAGGAACCCTTGTGGGCAGAAGGTCATAGGGTGGGCATTTGGAATCATCGGCCATAAAGCAACCTAAGATGGAAATGTATACAGTGGGGAAAACTGAGTGCAGAAGATATGAAACTGAACCAGGGGAGAAGTAGGTGCAAGAAGAAAGTTTAGTTCTCTAAACTATTTTAAAAAATGCTATGGATCAGGTTAAGTCTGTCTGTGAATAAAATGATCAGTTTCTTTTTTGTTTATTTAAGTACTAGAGGCCCAGCACACAATTTAATCGAGCACATCTAGGGTCCCGTAGAGCTAACCTGCCATCTGACAAAGCCTTGCACACTCGGTGGACACTGCCAGCAGCCCACAATGCTTCTTAGATGCTGCCAGCGCCCTGTGACACAAGACCCAGAAGTCCCGCCCCCCGCGGCTGCCATGGACCCATCAATGCACCTCCTGATGGGTCCAGTCATTGGTCGTGATGCCATGATGGCCTTTTATGATATAGATAGTAAAGTCATTAGTTAGTACCATCTGCTGCTTGTAATGCACATATAACAACTTACATACATCTGATATTATGATTTTGCAATCATAAAACTATTTAAAAATCACAGTTTGAAAATAGAATAAAATTAAAAAACTTACAGCGGTACCTTGAGATACGAGTACCCTAACATATGAGATTTTTGAGATATGAGCCATCGAGCGAGTGATTTTTGCTTTGAAATACGAGCAACATTTGAGATAGGAGTAATTGCGAGGCCGGCTACACACAACCCACCAGTTTACCGTGACTCGAGCGTCTCATAATTTCCCACACCTCAAGGTTACGGAACAAATTAAACTCGTATCTCGAGGTACCACTGTGAATGTATTATTAGAAGAGGTCTGGTGCACAAATTCATGCATAAGTGGGGTCTGGTCAGCCTACCCTGATGGGGGCCAATTGGCGCCATGCTGGTGAGGGGGAGGGGCCACAGGCAGTTGATTGGCAGGCCTCATCCCCGATCAGGGTGGAGTGGCCAATCAGGAGCCAGGCCTGCAGGATATTGGGGCTGTGAGAGGTTGAGGGGGAGGGAGAGGCATTTGTGGCCCCAACTGGGCCAGTTGTCCACCTCAGTGATAGTCACAGTGACGAGTTGTTCCAGTTGTTCTGGTCCTTCCATGGTTTCAGTCACTTGGCTTTTATATATAGAGATTTTACATATTTCCTTTTTAGTTATATATGGATTAACAATAATATTTTTATACTATAGGAACACCATTCTATAAATCCCCTTTTTAAAACTTACCATTACATTACCTATAAATATTTTCTGTCTATCTGCATAGTGTTTAATCTTTATTTTTATGGCTATATAATAACCCACTGAAGAGATGGATTTGGATTTTTCTTAGACTTTACCCATTGTGGGATTACTGGGTTTAATTTCTTGGCATTCTTGAATATATATACAATTTCAGGACACTTCAATCTTACCCTTTTTTATATCAAGCACCCTTTTGCAGGCAATTTTCTTGGGATCTGGCAGGCCAACATACTCTACATAAAAATAAAAATATAATAGAATTAAATTACTATTAATGGCATAAAAACAGAACTAAAACAAAACAAATAAATAAAAGTATAAGCTCCAACCCTGCTAAAACCTTAAATTAGGTTTAAAATACAGAGAAATCCAAATCAGCTTATGGTGGTCTTTAAAGACAAATGTACTAGTAAAAATCATCAATATTATTAGAAACTGTTCTAACGAAACATTGTCCAGTGCCCTGACTGTGGTTTAATCATCAGTTTCACAGAAGAAAAATCCAGTGTTATAGAAAATAAATGACCACAATTCACACTGAGTTACAGTTTTCATATCACAGTTGAACACACGGATATTTGATGGGGCAATTTTCTGTTAGTGTAATTAGCCAGTTTGGACTTGTTAAAGTGCATTTGCCATGCCCCAGAGATTATGGTTTCAGAGAGCAGAAAGGGAAAAGGATAGAAAGACTTGCAAACAACAAGACCAAGCTTGATGCATGAAGGCGGTAAACACTTTAGAAAAAACATCAATATTGCATGCTCACACAATTATTCACAGGGACAGTTGGCTGGTAGTACAAGGTCACATATAAGTGGCAATAATACATCTGAAATAGTTCATTTAACAAAAGGAAGTTGTATTATTGAGTCCAATGTAGCTATCAAAACTTGTTTAACTGCCTCAGAATGAAACATTGAGAGGCAAGGGTTTCAACTAAATGCCCATTTATCCAATTCTTCATCAAATGCAAATCTTATCTCCAAGCTAAGATTTCTGAATTGGACTCTTATCAGTGCCATACATTTCATCAGCAGAATTCTCTTTGAAGTACTAAGCTATTCAAGATTTTAAAATTGAGGATTTGCCTTTTAATGGGGAATTTACATCTGCATTTCTCTGTGCAGATGAAATGTGTCACCGGGTTATTCTGTGAAGGAAGTTGGCGTGTTTATTTATTTTTGGTTATGGATACTTATTACAAAACCGGATCGGAAATGATCCAGATATGCACTGCTGATGTATTCTGAGAATGGGAAACTTCAGGTAATGAGCGCACATATTTCATTCTCAGAGGAGAGCTGATAAAATTCAGTGGCTTGCAACTACCTTAGGTGGTTTTCTGTATCTGTTACCCCTTCTGTGTCCTTAAAAAATGGAAAAGCAGTAATATGAATGTGGTGTTACTCAATTTAGGGAACAGTTAGAGTTTGCTTGCTTAATTAAAGAACTCTGGAAACACTCAGGAATTCCATCCATGAATAAACAAGAGATTATCCCAAGCTCAGATGCATTGTCAAATTTCTACCTCAGCTTCTTACATGCTGTTCTGAGGTTTGCCATGATCCTAAGAACATTTAGATAGTTATTATTTAGGTAATTATAATTATATAAACATATACATGATTATTATTTCATTTTCTCATTGGAAAAAAAAGATAGACTTGGATCAAAATATTAAATCAGGCATGCAGTTTAAGTTTACTTATCTGCTGGAAACTCCAAAACCAAAAAATAGTATATTTTTCTGCTTAGAAAAGCTAGCTCTTAGCAGACTTTTTTTTTTCTTTGTTTTTTATTCTGGTTTTATTGAGATATACTTGATCTAAATGTTAATTTTAAAGCATATCAGAGTTATTTTGATACACATATATTGCAAAATGATTATCACTATAGTATTAGCCAACAACTTTATCACATCATATAATTACCATTTTATTGTGATGAGAATATTTAAGGTGTATTTTCCTAGCAACTTTCAAATTAGCAACTGCTGATCTATACAGGGGTGTTCTCCTCATGATCCCTGTATTAAAAACCTCTGGTTTGACTTAGTCTTTTCCTTTTTAAAATTAAAACAACAGACGCATTTCCAGAGTCATATTTCTATGGTCATTTTGCTTTACTGCTCAGAAGCAGGAAAATAAAGATAAATTGGGAGAAAATAAAATGAAATGAAGGGAGCAGTAATTTGTCTTTGTGTTCGCTATTTTGTATGTGATTTATCGGGTTATAATTTTGTAAGCAGAAAAATGCACCCATTAATTAGAGCAGAGGGAAATGAAGCCACATTTCACATGCCATCCGCCTCCATTCTCCATTCCATCTACTGCTTATGACAGTGGCGTAGCTTAGAAAATACTCACTTACTCCTAGAAATATATCCTTCTTATGATTACTATTGCTTGCCATTGATGAAACAATTCTGTCTTCTGAATAAGAACTGTCAGCACATTTATGGAGTATTCATCCCTCCATCCTACAGGGGGCCATATTCTTCATTTTATAGATGAAACCCAACGTGAGAGGCTTAAATTCACATAACAAATTAGTAGTACACTTCGGATTAGAAGTCAGATATTTCTCCATCCAGTTACATGCCCTTTCCACCACCTACATTTTGCTTTTATTACGATGGATTTTTGAGCTCTGAGAGTTGAAAGTAGAGTGATGGATACATCCTGGCTTGTGTGGGGTTTATTATTTTTAGCACTGAAAGCAAATCCCAGTTCCCAGGGAACCCCCTCAGTCCCAGCAAAACCCGGATAGCTGGTCACTTACTTTGTTGTCTGTCTCTGTCTTTGTCTCTGACTCACACATACTCTTATGGGCTAGACACCTGAGATTTCTATGAGCTGTAATGTGTTTGCTTTCTTGCTTTCATAACCTGTGCTGAAAGTGCCAACTGGATTGCCCTGGAATATGGACAAAAAGGGGCATCATTCTTTACAGGAGGCTGCTCAAAGCTTCCTCGGGCCTTGTGCCAGTCCATGGGGTGATGAGTCTTCCAGCCAAAGGGCTGTGCCCACACAGAGGGATGTGTCATGCTGATTTTCTGGACAATTGTAGCTACCAGGAACCTTGGTGGTAACATGCATTCTTCTGTAGACTGCACAGGCCTCTTCATAACGATACATGTGCACATCCAGTCAAGGTGGCCAAGGACAACTGTTTGTAGACTCTAGGGAGAAGGATGTGGAAGGGTCTGGAATAAGTGAGCTCTGTCATCTGCATGCCTGGACATACATCTCTGGGGTGGTGTTGGCTGAAAAAGAAGAGGAGGGTGAAGCCAGAAATTGGATCCATAGCTTCACTCTCCTCTCATCCCAAGTCCCGCCCTGATTTCTAAGGCTTGTGGGAATTCTGCACCCTAAGGCTGGCCTTCCAGATTCGTCTGAAGGAGCACGTGTCAAGATGGGAGGCTTGCACACGTTGTATTTCACAGCTGGTTAGCTTAGTTTATAATTTTAGAGTATTTATCATATTGTGCTTGGGTGTGCATTTGTACTATTGTCTGCAACTCTTATGAGAGGGCCTGCCCGCTACCTTCCCTTGGGTCAGATGTGTCTTTGAAAACACCTCTAAGTGTATTAGAAATGTTGTCTCTCTAAGCGACTCAACAACAAAGTAAACTTCTGATACGTGCATGCAGAGTATGCCTGCTTCTTGTCAAGGTTCCATGGCCCATTCTGTGCTCTCTTGTTTCTGACTCCATTTCCCTGGCTTGCCCATGGCTTCAAGCAATTGGGATCATCAGGAGCTTTGGTCTTCTGCCTGGTTATCTCAGTTACTGAAAGCAAATAACACTCTTTTCCCAAGATAGGGGAAGGTAGAGGGAATTGTCACGATGAGATGGATACCGCAGAATTGTTTGAGTTCCATTTTTCTGGGGAGAATGTTTTTTTTTTTTCAACATAGTTCAAGTACAGAAAGGATCCTTTCTGTTTTTACATCACACATACTTTCTCACATACACATGCTCTCACTTTTCAACTGTACACATCACTGCATCAGTAAATGACTGAGCTACTTGAACACAGTGACCACATTTCAAAAATGCAGATAGGAAGCATTAAAAATCTAAAATATATGAGTAGGCACTGATTTAAAATGTATCCACTCTGCATTAAACGATTTACATGCATTGTCCCAGTTAAGTCTTGCAACAGCCTGATGTCCATGCCGTTCCTTATATAAGTGAGAAAACTGAGGTTTAAGAGTTTGTATTTTGCCTGGGTAACATAACTAGTGTGTAGCCCTTTGTCCTCTGTCAAAGCTTTAGTTAAATCCTCCAAGAATTATTCAGTGTACAATATTCATGGGGCATGGTATGTGCTAGGTCCTCCTAATGTGTTGTGTGAATGAACAATAAACAGTTATTTTTTAAATAATGTGATCTAGATGCTTAGAATTTAGAAAAGGGATCAGAAGAAATCCATTGAACTCAATCCCGGGTGGAACGAATGTCTGAAAACCTAGGAGATTTTCATGTGGAATCAAAGATGGAGCTGAATCTGGAAGAAGAAATGGGTATCATTGAAGACATGGAATGAGGACAGATTTGTTAGATGAAGAGAACAGCACATGCAAAGTCATGGAGACATAAATGTTTCTGGAGTGTGGTTTCTAGAAAATGGTAATGGCTTTCCTGTGGTCAAAATGGCTATAAGGGAGGGACAGATGAAGGTAAGCATTTAAAAGAAGATAGAGTATAAAGAAAACTCTCCTGATCTTAAAAAAAAATAGTGTAATTTGTCTACATAGGTTCATAGATGCCCCAAGCATCACTGCACGAACTCCGGGAAGCTTACCATTCTGTATCACACATTGAAGATGAATACATAAAATCTGGGCATAGTTAAGCAACTTGCTCAGCTTGAGAGCTAACATCTAGTTGAATGTCATTATTTTGAATCTGAAATCTCAAGACTTGGGCTCTAATAGTCACCCTGGAGAGACTATTATTTCATTTGGTTTTAACAACCTAGCAAATCAATTCAAATACAATTTAATGAATCTTCTCTAATTGCAGACTGAATTTTAGTGAACATATTTTTGTAGACAATCAATGATATGGATAGACTTGGATGAGGGCAATTATCCCTATGCAGAATGCTTCATAACCATTTCATTTTCAATAGTCATCTCATTTTTTGAATGGCAGATACTATTATCATGACAAATATTACTCACATCTAGAATGTGTTCGTTAAAAGTGATCAAACTCACGTTAAAGTTGAGACCTCTCCAATTTCCTCACTCTGTATGATTCCCCTCTCAACGATTCTGGTCCCAATTTTAGGATCAATCCTAACTCCATATGGGAAGAACTGAGTGTCAACATTTTAGACATCTCAATGTAAATAGCCAGGTTTTTGTCTTATTCCCTAAACCGAGACCCTGCCTTCTATTCTGATAAATGGACCTTCCTATTATTATCTGGCTCTTTCTTTCCCTTTCCAGTCTTCTTTAAAGATGTGTTCAGCTCCAAACTCCAGCCTGCACTGAATTCTACTTCCTTTTTCTGATATTGTTGATTCAGCCACTTTTTGGATTCTTCAGCATATAGTATAGATGCATGCATGAGCCTTTTGCACCTTCTGGAACATATGGGAACTCTCCATTAAGTGCCTCTGATGGGTGCTAATATACAGAGCTATCATCCGCTGTTACTCTTTCTCTCAGAAAGTATTCATCTGGTTGACGAGGGGTTAATTCTGGAACCTTTCAATTCACATATTTGAAAAAAAATATATGTTTATTTCCCTTAGGAAACTAATTGCTGTTGTATGGGCCTGCCTCATGCTAAACCAGGTAGCATTCCTTTTTACAATGGAAGACATGGTGGTCCCTTGTTAAGAGTGGGCATATGGAGTGGTGGAGACTAAGAGAGGACCGAGAAGACTGTGTGTTGAGATTCTCTTCAGGAGAGAATAGGAATAGAGGGTAAAGGAAGGCCACTTTTTGGCAAAGTAGTCGGTTGTATTTGGGGAAAATTCATTCATTGGAGGAACACAGATGAACGACTGCTCCAGAGATAGGTTCTCTTTGCCAAGTGAGTTGAAAAATCGGAGAGACTTCCTTTTTTATTCTTAAAACCGGCTTCTTCTGTGTTTTCTATGATTCTTTATAAGGAAAAGTTGCCAAAGAAACCTGAAGTCCTCATGCTGGAAAGATGTTCTAAGACACAGAAAATATTTAAAGATCTAAGAACAGATGGAAATTTAATAGAATGGGAAATTTAGGATCAGATATTGTTTTATTTAGAAAGAGCCTCTTTAGCTATCTCTAATTTTAGAGAAAGCAGGACAGAATACAGAGAGAACATTAGGCTGGGGGTCAAGAGCCCTGTGTTCTAGTGACATATATCATTGTAACTGGTTCTGGAAGGTGCCCTTGATGAAGTCAGTTGAGGCATTTTTTTAGCTTGAGCCAGATAGTAAAGGAAACTAAGTGTTTTATTTTTTTTAAATCCTCTTTATCTTGGAAATTATGTTTTATGAGGGTATATGACTATCTTATATAATAAAGATGTAATATGCAAATGGTAGTTACGCTGTGAAGCATAACAACCAACCACGTAATGACTGGATCATGGATCAGCAGGATGGTGGGGCAGCAAGCGGGTGGGGGTGAAAGGGGGCGAGGCGAGCTACAGGAGAGTGGAGAGCTACAGCAGGGTGGCAGTGAGCTACTGGCACATGGATTTGTGTACAGGGCTACTAGTTATCTATAAAAGCTCTTAGTCAACAGTGAATGTCACAATATGAACAAAGAAAATATAACTACAAATTTAACACACACACACTTTAACATTTGTGGGTCTTAGCTAGTTTGGCTCAGTGGATAGAGCATCAGCCTGTGGACTGAAGAGTCCTGGGCTTGATTCTGGTCAAGAGCACATGCCCGGGTTGTAGGCTCAATCCCCAGTAGGAGGCATGCAGGAGGCATCCAATCAATGATTCCCTCTCTTCATTGATATCTCTTTCAATCCTTCTCCCTTCCTCTCTGAAATCAATAAAAATAGATACTAAAAAAAATTGTGGGTATTGAACAGTAGTATGCATTTTTGTTTTAAATTTTGTAATTCAAGCATATGTAAATCAATGAAGTACAAACATTTTTAATTGAAACCTAAATGTTTTCTAACTGGATGCCTCATTTCCATTCTCATATTCCTATAGACTTTCTTCTGCACAGCAGTTGGGATGACCTTCCTATAAAGCCTACTGCCCCCTTAATTCTCTCTTGATGCTAAGACAGTATCCAAACATCTTATTGTGATCTTTACAGTCACCTATGTAAATAAGTTCTTAAACCCCCTGCTGATCTCATGTTACCTCTCTACTAATTTGAACCACAAACACTTCTTTGAACCCTTCAGATATCTCTTATATGAATAATCGAAAATAAATCATGTTTTATTTAGAATCGTTGCATGTGCTGGAGTTACCGCCTTGGGTACCTTCTCTGCAATCCTGGCATCACTGGCCCCTCCACATCATTCAGGTCTCAGTTGCACCTCTGTGCAAAGAGACCTTCTTCAACCAAACCAGCTAATATACTGCCCTTTGTTGAGACCTCTTTCACTTGATTTCCTATTTTTCTTTCTACAAATTACTCATTTCTAGCTCATGAGGTATGTTTGGATTAATGACTACTATTTCTCTTCTCTCATCAGAATGTGAGCCCTATGTTGGCAGAAACTTTATCTTGATCACTGAGGTATATCTTGTGTTTAAGGTAATGTTCTACATGTGGTTATTGTTCCTAGAATATTCATTAAAGGAATGGAGATGTCCTTGGAAGGAAAGTCAACCCTAACATTCCAGATCAGATCCCGTGTCTGTTGTTTATAAAAGCCATAAATCAATATCGTATATTGCACAATTAATGCAATTCTGTTCTAATCTAGTTATATATTCATGAGGCTACTGAAATACAAAAAATGGAATATTAGAGACACTATTTATATATTTGATTCATAATTTATAATAATAGATCTAAAATATATAGCTTTATAGCAGCAAAGAAAGGTATCAGAAGAAAATTCTATAGAACATTGTATGTTAATATGGCTTATTTTTTTTGTCTTTTTTAAAAATATATTTTTATTGATTTCAGAGAGGGAGAAGGATAGAGAGATAGAAACATCAATGATGACAGAGAATCATTGATTGGCTGCCTCCTGCACCTCCCACACTAGGTATTGAGCCCTCAATCCAGGCATATGCCCCGACCAGGGATCAAACCATGGCCTCCTGGTTCATAGGTTGATGTTCAACCACTGAGCCATGCTAGCTGAACAATAATTTTGTCTTTTCAAAACAATTCTTTAATTTATGCCATTTTTATTTTTATTTTTTAAATTTATTTTTTTTTAATTTAAGAAATCAGAGGTTTGATTGCCTACTATCCTTTTCTTGTATATCTAATATTCACAATGGCTGATGATACATCAAGGAATCCATTCAAAGATTTGGAATCATAGAAGGCAAGAGGAATAAAAAGTGTCTTTAGAGCAGATATAAAGAGAAAGGATCAGTTTTCAGAAAGATAAGGAGGCAGAAAATGAGTACATAACATATATTGAGCCACTGTAATTGAATTAGGAGCAATTCTGTATCTAGACAAACATGTAATTGCCCTCCCAAAAGAAATACTTGTTAGGGATTGTTTCACTCCTTAAATGATGGTGGAATTGCAATTACAGAAATACAAAATACCAATTCTTCAAGGTGGAGGGACATATATACGTATGCCCTTAACATAGTCTAGAAGTGCAACTAGCCTGTTTCTAGAGTATGACTATGCCAGAGACAGAATCAGTATCCCTCTGCCTGGTGGTCCTAGTGCTACCCACTCAGTGAAAGTGTTCCATGTCAAACAGACTTTTAGTAGTGTGCAGTTAGGACTTATATCCACAGAACTCTAGCCCTTTCTGCCATACTAACTTTAGTCATCTAATTTTAACTTGCCAATATTGATTTCTCCTCAATCTGAAAATGATACATGCTTAATCCTAACATTTGAGAACTTTAAACCCGCATAGAAAAACAATGCATGTATAAATTACACCATTCAGGCATTGTACTATTTTGATTCACATTTTCCTAGTACTCATGAATATGGTTACTAGTATATGTTGATTCATACAATGTATGTATACACATATGCATGTGCATATATATGTACATATAGTCATATATACAATATGTTATTTTATATATTCCTTTTATTTTATATATATATCTGTAGTTTATAAATGTAATATATTATTTATTATAAACATATTTTAGAAAATATTATCATTCAGATAGATAATCTGATTTGTTTTAACTCTGAACATTTTCTCTCTATAAATATTCCTGAACAATACAAATTTAATTAATTTTAGTATTCCACTATGTAGATGTATTACTTCTATTTTGTCCAGTTTAGTTTGTTTAATAAAATCTTATGAATGCTTGAATTTTAAAGAGTCCTATTAGTACATGTAGAATAAAAGAAGTCTATTTTCATTAAACCATCAATGCAGTGGTTGCACTCATAGTAGTCCCTTTGTTCCAGCCATTGTGCTGATAACTTTACGAAGATCATATTGTTTAATCTTCACATTTCTATGTAGATTGGATATTGTTGTTATCATTTTACAATCAAGAAAACTAGATAATGTAGTACAGTCAAGAAAAAATATATAAATATATACATGCTCACCTAAAAACACAGAGGCATCAGCATCCCTCTGCCTGATGGTCCTTGGGCTACACACATACACTTATACTGATTAGGAAGTTTCCCTATATTTAGTCATTTTATCTTTAAGAGTCAATAAATGACCTTAGCTAAAACCAGTTTGGCTCAGTAGATAGAGTGCCGGCCTGCGGACTGAAAGGTCCCAGGTTCGATTCCAGTCAATGGCATGTACCTTGGTTGCAGGTACATCTCCAGTGTGGGGCATGCAGGAGGCAGCTGATAAATGTCTCTCTCTCATCGATGTTTCTAACTCTATATCCCTCTCCCTTCCTCTCTGTAAAAAAATCAATAAAATATATTTTTAAAAAAATAGATGACCTCAGGCCAGGATTTTTAGTCTCTTGTAATATTCTTAATGTTAGGAGTCTGTGTAGTTTAGGGGACAGTAGACTCTCAGAACTATTAGATAGGGTTCTAGGTTTCTTCTGACTTAACCCTATTGTTCTACAGATGAAGAACTTGGACTCAGATAATCATGTTCATATGAGTTTCAGCATCAGAATCTAAATCCAGGCTATGCCAATCAGCATTTCTTCATTAATTCCTTCCTTCAGTGATTATTTATTGAGTGCCTACTGTGGGATGGACAATATATAAAGGCCCACACATGTCAGTAGATCAAATTTTCAACAGTGTGTTATCTCTGAAGTAGACCTTTATTTATGCATCAAGTCTGAATCAATGTGTAATTTCTCTAGAAAAATCACTTGATTATTTCCTCCCAACTTCCTTCTCTCATCCAATGACAATGTCTCATAGTTGACCATGGATTATACCAGCGGTTCTCAACCTGTGGGTCATGACCTGTTTTCTGATGGTCTTAGGCTCTACAGCAGTGACCCACAGGTTGAGAACCACTAGCAGGGTCGCCTAAGATCATCAGAAAACACAGATATTTACATTACGATTCACCACAACACGAGGAACTGTATTAAATGATCTCAGCATTAGAAATATTGAGAACCAGTGGATTATACTGTATGCCTGTGTGAGAGATTGATAGATTTCTTCTGTTTTAGGCACATGATTCTTAGGATGGGGATAAAGTGATTTCCTCCTTCCTGTCTGATAGATTGTATAGTCAGTGTGGCCCAGAAAGTTTCTGCCCATATTAATCAAATCCTCCAAATCTTAAGTATGACTTCAATAGCATCAGACAAGTCAGATTGAGGGAAGTGCTGAAATAAGGATACAATTGCTTATTTATTACCTTATAACAAATTATTCTCAAATTTAGTGACATAAAACTCCAAAAAAATGCATTATTTCATGGTTTCTGTGAATAAGCAATCCAGGGGTGACTTAGCTGTCTCCTCTGGCTCAGGGGGTTCTCACAAGCCTGGGATCAAGGCGTCACCTCGGGCTATCATCTGAGGAAGGCTTAGTTGTGGAAGAACCACCTCCAAACTCATTCATGTGCTTGTGCCTTATGAGCTGTAGTATTGAAGGCCTCAGATCCTCTCAGGCTGATGGCAAAGGTATCAGTTCCTTCTCATGTTGCTTTCTCCCTAGGATTTGCTCATAACATAGATTTGTAGTCTTCCAGAGTTTGGGGGCCACAGAAAGAATGGAGTTGGCTAGCCAGAAGGAAGGCACACTATTTTTATAACCTAATCGCAGAAGTGGCATCTCACCACTTCTGCTATATTCTATCTATCTGAAGCAAATTGCTAGGTCTAGCACCCTTTCATATAGAGAGGATCACACCAAGAGCAGAAACACTGGAATTGGGGGTCACAGAGAGCCATTTAAGAACTTGCCTTGCACAGAAATAAATCAAAGAGAATGGATGAAGTATTATGAGTAGGGATTTCCGAATGTCTTCATTGAAGAGACAGTATTTGAACTCAACTTTGAAGAATATAACCTTAAAGTGAAAGGGGATTTGACAAGAAAATAAACAAGAGAGAAAGGGTATCAGCCTGAGTAAAGGCACAGGGAAATTGAGGCTCTGGGACTCATTCATATTCAATGACATTACAGGGAGACTGCCACATGCCAGAGTCATAGTGAAGGAGGGCTGGGGTATAGGACAAATCCTGTGTCTAATCGGATTTTTAGCAAAAAGATCATTATTAACCCCTTTCCTTTCTACTGCTAACTGCCGCTCCATCACTTTTCTGAAGCAGTGACTGTGCATTGAGCTTCAATCCTGGCACTGGAGATAATTATAAGTCCTGGAGCTTATTTCAGTTTATGCAGAAACAACAGACTTTCACATCTGAGACACCTGAATCCCATTCGGGATATATATCAGCCCTTTACCCACGTCATTGAACCTTGCTAAGTGCCAGTGTCCACAGCTGCAAAATGGAGTAAATATAATTATATCAAACTGCTGTTGGAAGGATTAAAGGATATAACATTTGTAAAAATACATACTTTTATGCCCAGTATATAATACGCGTTCAGTAAGTTTGCCTCACTTGACTTTCTCTTCTTCTGTACGTTTTTGCCCATTTTTTTCTTAACCACTTAGAAAGTCTCATTTAATAATAAATGATTACCTTGTTTTAAAAAGCCTGCAAAGGAGCGTTAACCTCCTTTACATTAAGATGTGATATGTTTGTTCTCTTAGAAGCGAAGATGTAAGGCCTGTAAAAGTAGGACAAATTTAACCCCATTTTAATTCCATTATACTGAGTTAATACAATGCGCATAATACGCACTCATTAGATGCTTCCTAATTGAGTTATTTTTCACCTTCGAGTCAACACTAATATCACTCCTCTGAAAGGTAAAACTAACACACAACTAATTGTACAAAATCTCAAGAACTTTAATGAGCACTAAGCAAACAGATGGTTAGTTTAAATGACTTAAGATACTGTATGTTTTATCGTAAGAAAGATATTTAATACCTAGGCTAATTATAGATACAACACTACGTGACACATTGTAATGTATGTTTATATTCTAGTTTCTTTTTTTATTTAAAGAAACTAGGTTCCTTGGCATGAGGTGTTCCATGCATCTGAGACTGTTGTGCAAACTATGGCTAAACTTAATTCCAATATTTGAAACTGCTAGCTTTAATCTGTACCTTCTTAAGGGGGGAAAATTGATATTGCTGCTTGAGCTCATTAACAATAAAAGAAAGGAAAGATATACCAAATAGCAGGTACATACTTTTCTTGTCTAGACCCTTTACTGCATAAAGAGCAGACCTTCTTACTCTATAAGTTTGAATATATGGCTTTTGAAAGTTAAATTAAGGAATCTTTTGTAGTTGTGGATTGATCCAAAATTTGGTAATAAGTCTATAATTTGTTATAGATTGCATCATCATTTGTCATTACCCGATGTAAAGAGTATGTGACATAACCTACCTCATCATGATACATTTTGATTTCTATCTTAGTCTGACATAGAGTGGAAACTTAGCATTCAACATATAAACATTATTTTCCCTCCTTTAGGAGCAACCCTAAGCATCCTTACAGTTTTCTCAAAATGCTGATATGAATTATGTATTTTTTAAGAATCCCATAATTATGAGCAGAATTTGTCCATCACCCAGAGTTCTGGCCAGGACATTCAACCCAATGTCCTAAGGAAACGCTCCCAAGTTTATAAGCTTAGTTATACATTCTGGCCCTGTTTGATGAACCCCTCTCAAAACCCAATCCAGCCAAAACCAGTTTGACTCAGTGGATAGAGTGTCACCCTGCGGACTGAGGAGTCCCAGGTTCGATTCCAGTCAAGGGCATGTACCTTGGTTGCAGGCACATACCCAGTGGGGGGTGTGCAGGAGGCAGCTAATTGATGTCTCTCTCTCATCAATGTTTCTAACTCTCTATCTCTCTCTCCCTAAAAATAAATAAAAATATATTTAATAAAAAGAACAATCCCAGGTATTCCCTGGCTCTTGGGGATATGTATTAAATAATTCCTGCAGCTTCCTTGGAGTACACTCTCTTTTCTTGGTTTTCAGGCCAATTCACACTCAGGCATAACCTTAGTTATTGGCCTCGCAGTTAAAGATGAAGCAACAGCAGCATGAGGAGGCAGAGGGCTCCTTGTCATCTCAGTGCACTGGGGAAGCAATTAGAGAGAGTCCTCCCTGAAGGGGGCAGGTCCTGTTTTAAAGCTCAGAAGCCAAGTTTCTCAAGAGCTGCTTCTCCAATGCCCATGTTTAATGTCTCACAGTTCATGATTATCCAGATCAGCATCACAGATCTACCAGGTCTGAGCCTGTATTTGACTTGGGAATTCTGTGCCTTCAACTATTCATGTTTATATTTATTATCAGTGTTTTTTTTGTTTGTTTTTTTTTTTTAATATATTTTATGGACTTTTCAATGAGAGGAAGGGAGAGGGACAGATAGTCAGAAACATCGATGAGAGAGAGACATTGATCAGCCGCCTCCTGCACACCCCACACTGGAGATGTGCCCGCAAGCAAGGTACATGCCCTTGACCGGAATCAAACCCGGGACCCCCCAGTCCGCAGGCCGATGCTCTATCCACTGAGCCAAACCAGTCTCGGCTACTATCAGTTTTGTCTGCTCTTCCATAAAGGATATAAGGACCTCTTTGTATGTGACCAAAGTCCCTCTTGCTTCACATTTAGCCTTTGAGAGTTTTGAACCACCCTCAGTTTCTCATTGTCCCTCTATCTGGTGTCCATATAATTTAATAGTAGTCAGCCCACTTCACAGTCCTTCTAGGGCAGTGGTTCTCAACCTGTGGGTCGTGACCCCTTTGGGGGTCGAAAGACCCTTTCACAGGGGTCGCCTAAGACCAGCGGAAAACACCTATTTCCCATGGTCTTAGGAACCAACACACCGCTCCTCGGTGTAGCAAAGTGTAGCAGTGTAGTTTACTGCTGTTATATTAAGACTGTTACCCATGCTACACCACAATTCAAGACAAAATTTCATTTATTTGTAATTAGAAATAAATATTTCACAATATATAATTACATATTGTTTTTGTAATTAATCACTATGCTTCAATTATGTTCAATTTGTAACAATGGAAATACATCCTGCATATCAGATATTTACATTACAGTTCATAACAGTAGCAAAATTACAGTTATGAAGTATCAATGGAAATAATTTTATGGTTGGGGGTCACCACCACATGAGGAGCTGTCTTAAAGGGTCATGGCATTAGGAAGGTTGAAAACTACTGTTCTAGGGAATTGGTACTCAGACACTTTTTCAGAGCCTGAATCATCTCATCGGCAAGGGCATCTTCCTCTACCAGGCTACCACCAGTGCCATCTTTAGTGATGGGTTTATGACGTGGGGCCAGGGACTCTCCTTGCCCTGCATTTCACATATATGAGGTCCTTCCCTCCAGCTCTAGGGAGTGATGAACTCCAGAAACCTAATCATCCACCTGCTTTCTCAGACCACACTCTGTACCAGCAGTGTTCGTTTGGGTCATCTCAAGATCAGACACCAAAAGGAAATTGGATTTTCAAGATATTTATTGATGGGTGTAAAAGGAGAAAGGGAACAAGAGTGAGACTGAAAAGAGCAAGAGAAGGAACGATGATTGAATAGAAAGAGCCAGAGGTGGTATGCCACACGAGGACTGTCGGAGCCGGACAGATGGAGAGGTCTGGAGAAAAGATGACCCTTTTGAGGACCTGTAAGATGCGCTGGGATGGTTCACCTCTAATATAGCTACTTATTCTGATCATTGATAGGGGCAGCCCTAGATGAACAAGGCCAATGTGAATTCTGCAGAAAGTGCTCTCTTGTCAGGAGATCTGAGTGCTGCACTTCCAGGCAGTTTGATATAATGGAGGAAAAAGAAGTAGCAAGTCTAGTCTAGACTAAGATAAATAAGAGTTTCTATCCCAGCTCACTTTCTCTGGTTCTGTAATCAGCATAAGTTATTTGATATTTATGGGGTTCACTTTTCTCATATATAATCCAAAGACAATATTACCTTCTTCAACGTTTGTAATTATTCAGTATGAAGTTTGTAAAATGACACAACATGAGGACTGTTATATAGTAGTTTTAGAAATGTCATTTGATGCTGAAACCAGTTTGGCTCAGTGGATAGAGCGTCGGCCTGTGGACTAAGAGTCCCGGGTTCAGTTCCAGTCAAAGGCATGTACCTCGGTTGCGGGCGTGCAGGAGGTGGCTGATCGATGTCTCTCTCTCATTGATGTTTCTGACTTTCTATCCCTCTTCCTTCCACTCTGTAAAAAAATCATAAAATATATTTTAAAAAAAAGAAAGAAATGTCATTTGACCACAATTGCATCAAATTCTGCTTCTCTCCAGTCTATTTTTATTTGCTCTGTCTATTAAGTTGAGGTAATAATAGTCTTTTTAAAAAACACCAAAATTATAATTGTGTTTTTCAACATTTAGGAAATCTAGTTGCTTCAAGTTGGTAATCAAAGAAACACACCAATTAGGAGTTTTAACATTTATTATGAAACGTGCAAAATTTACCTTAGCAATTCAATTCTTGAAATTTGTTTGATATTCTTACCTTTTTATTCTTCTAGTCCTGGCAGAAAGATTTATATAAATCAACTATGTACTCTCTGTACTGCCTATATGTATGATATGTGTGATATGCCCGCTAAGTTTCTTTTATATATTCAATATAATATATAATAACTATACCTGTTGTAAACATATCTTCTGCCTCAGGACTATAAAAACTGTTTGATGTACTCTAATATGGATAACAGATTACAACTATTCTTCAATTTCAACTCCATTAAAGATTATATGAAGAAAAACCTAACTAATGGCTGCCAAACACCCGATAGTCAGTTTTGATCAATACTTTATTAAATCACTTGTGTGCCTGTGCTTTTGTTACCACCATAATGGTAATGTTTATCTAATCTTTCTTAACAAACAAAATACAAAACCACACACACACACAAAAAAAAAAACCCCACAAACCAACAAATAAAAAACATTAACCCTGAGAAAGAAGAATGGAAATAATCTATCACTGAGCAAATAGACACTAGATAATGAGAGGGTATTGCTGGAAGAAGCCTTGGAGATCATGCAGTGCAGTGCTGTTATTTCTCACATAAGCAGAGCGGTTAAACCATTGTCAAAGCTGGCTCGGAGCCTGGCTGGTGTGGCTCAGTGAGCATTGATTACAGGGGGTCAGGGTTTGATTTCAGGTCAGGGCACATGCCTGGGTTGTGGGCTTGATCCCCAGTGATGGGGCATGCAAGATGCAGCCAATCAATGATTCTCTCTCATCATTGATGTTTCTCTCTCTCTCTCTATCTTTTCCTTCTCTGAAATCAATAAAAAATATATTTTGTAAAAAGCTGACTCAGGCAGGTGGTATCAGGGTTTATACAAAGTCAGATCTTCAAACCCCAGACACATATGAGATCTAATAGTTACTCTATCTATCCATTTGCTCAACAGCATCATTTAGTACAGAATTACTCTGAGAATTGTATTTTCTCCTGTAGGTAAATGATAATAGATACCTGAAAGTATCTATACCTAAGTTCTAAAGTAAGTCACCAAGGAATAAAACATGATGTTTTGATGGTATTTATATTTTTATTTATTTTGCCCCCTTCCCAATCCATTTTAAATCCATGTCTGTCTAAGACACAGTTGGTCAAGATTAGAAAATTAAATTATAATTGTTTATTTGTTTTACATTTATATCATAGCGATTTTAAGATGGTTTCATAGACCATTAATTTTTCACTATTAGTTTATTTTCTCTACCCTGACCCAAAATATCATTTTTTGTGGATACTAAATATTTATTTTGTAGATACATATGTTTTATAGAGCTTCACACATTTTTTTTCACCATAGTTTTATACTGTTGTTCTTGTGATTTAAAAAAAAAATATTCACAATGTTTTAAGTCTAAAAAATTTAGCATGTAAGTGGGAGACAGTAAATTAGGGGGACCAGAGGTGGTCCAATATTTTCAGAATTAGAGAATAAGAAACAGAAATATGCCGGGGGAGATAGTAGAAGTTTTCCTTCATGAGCTGATTCTTCTTGACCTCAAATTGTTTTCCTTCTAAGAAAAAGGAAAAGACTTTGAAAGTACTGGTTTTGGATATTTTAAGGGCAGCATGGAGGTAGTGCTGATTTGGCCATAAAATATGATAAAATGTAAATGAGGCAAAACACCTTTCAAATTACTCTGTATATTGATCCTCTTGCTCCAGCAATGATTTTAAGTAGGATCTTTCCAATTAACTAGTCTCCAAAAATTAAATTAAAAGGCTTGAGTATATTAAAAATTTATTATTATCTCAAATATGAGTTTTTATTCATTCAATACATTCAACTCCTATTCCTAATAAGTTGTGTTGTTCATTTAATATTCTATTCAGTTTGATTCTTAAGACTTGTATTTGTGAGCAATAATTGCAGTGCTCAACAATTATAATCATTGTTGTTCAAAGACAGATATTTTTATGAGTAATTCAAGTATACAGAGTGAATTATTTATACAGTGGGATAGAATTAATTTTTATGGTGTTGCCCTAGCATATTCTGTGGGTTTAATTGTTATTAATATGGGTAAATTTTAACTTTAAAAACATTAATTTAGTTCACCGGGTCTTCTGGCTCATTAATCTCTACAATAGTGCCACTTAGAATAAAATGGTCCAGCGAAATTTAGTGATTCAATCATAAATATGTCAAAGTGGAATAGCAGCTACACTGAAGGCTCATAGGACTCAAAACATTTTTCACTTCTCCATATTCTTCATTTTTAATCATGTCAGTCATTGTTGGAGATTTTTCCACTTCATTAAAATATAATTATCCATTAATGTACCTTTAATTTTTCTCATACACATGCACAGACATGCATCTGCACACACATACACACACACACACACACACACACCTCTTCAGAGATTACAAAAATATCAGAGAGCATCACCTTTCCTCACCTTAAGAAAGCCTGCCCTCCTTACCTCAAAAAGTGCTTGAGATAGATGATTCTTGAAATAGTAAAGGGTCATAATAATGTAAGCTGCTACCCTGGCCATTGTGACTCAGTTGGTTAAGCAACATCCCATCCACCAAAAGGTCTCTGGTTCAATTCTTCGTCAGGATACATGCCCAGGTTTCAGGCTTAATTTCCAGTTGGGAGGGGGGAGGGGTGGCATGCAGGAGGTAGCCTATCAATATTTCTCTCTCTCTCCATCTCTCCCTTCCTCTCTCTTTATAATCAATAAAACATATTTTTAAAAAATAATAATGATCTATATTAATAAAAGCCTAGGTGGCCCTTGCACCCTTGCATGACACCTTCCCATCATCACAAAATGGCCACTACAAGCTGGCCAGCAGTGGAGGGTAGTAGTGGGTGATCGGGCCAGCAGGGGAGGGCAGTTGGGGGCAACCAGGCCAGCAAGGGAGGGCAATGGGGGTCATCAGGCAGGCAGGGGAGGACAATTAGAGGCTATTGGGCCGACAGGGCAGGGCAATTGGGGGTAATCAGGCCAGAAGAGAGTGGTTAGGGGGCAACCAGGCTGTCAGGCAGAAGTGGTTAGGGGCAATCAGGTAGACAGACAGGTGAGTGATTAGCAGCCAGGAGTCCCTGATTGTGGGTGATTAGCAGCCAGCAGTCAGACATCCCCTAAGGGGTCCCAGATTGGAGAGGGCGTAGGCCGGGCTGAAGGACACCCCCTCCCATGCACAAATTTCATGCACTGGGCCCTTTAGTAATTATCTATCTATCTATCTGCCTATCTATCATCTATCTATAAAGAGGTAGTATGCAAATTAGCTGGGACACCTTAAGGCATCACAACTGACTCAGGAAGAGCTGCACTCAGATGGGCAGGAGGGGACTGCGTTCCGCTCCCAGCCTCAGTGGACACACGCCAGGGGTGGGAGCATGCTCTGAGTGGCCATGGCACAGTTTAGAGCATGCCCCCTGTGGGTGGTGGTGGCAGCTGGAATGAAGCAGCCTGGGTCGCAGATCCCTGGTGGTGGCTGGAGTGAAGCCGTTCAGGTCCTGGGTGCCTGAGGGAAGCCAGTGTCGGCAGCCAGGGGAAGGAAGGCCTATTCTTGCATGAATCTTTGTGCATCGGGCCTCTAGTAATAATGATGATGATGATGATGATGATGTAAGCTGGTATAATTATGGCTATTGTTAGGAACTACTTTGTTTCCAAATTCCAAAGCTAAGTTTTTCAGCTCATCCATACTTTTTGCATATAATAACCCTGTGTGCCAGATACGGTGTCTGTGTGCTTTATACACAAACTGCAAAATCTTCACCGTAGGCCTGCTAGGCAGTTGTCATTATTTGCACTTCGTTTATGAGGAGTTTTAAGAGACCAAGTACCTGCTCACCATTGACTAAGTGGTGGTGCCAAGATTCAAATCAGGTCTGCTCCAAAAGATCATTTTCTTCCTGCTGTTCTTTCTGCATGTGTCTTTTGCTTGAACCTCCATCTAAATCTTATATTTGCAGTTGGTTCTTATGTAAAAAAAATGATGTAAGATGAATGCACAATTTTTGTGACTAAGTTGAAACAAAAATAACCACAATTTCATTTTAATCATAATATGTGTTCATGATGTTACATAAATCATATCCATTAACTGTCAGATTAGCACATGGTTCCTTTTGTGTATATGTGTGTGGTTGTTTCTTTTTTCATTTTGTTTTGATTTGCTTCAAATTATGGACGAGTAAACAGACTTAGGGAAATTAATTACTCATGATGCCTCAAATTATAAATAAAATCTAATGGGATGTGGCAGAAATGGACTTCTAATCCTGACCTATTTGACTCTGAAACCCTTTTAAACAAGTGTTTCATGAAAGGGAAACATGCTTTGCAATCATTTGAGCTATGATGGCATTTTTTTTCTTTTGTCCGTTGTGATTAGCCATCGACTTGAACTCTGGACGTGGCTATCATCTCCTTATTTGTGTCTTTGGCTGGGGTTGCACTGCCAACCCCTCATGGCTGACTGTGGCAGCCCCAAAGAACTGACTGCTCGCTAGTCCATCCACAAAGCGCAGCTCCATGGAGAGCCAGTGATTCACCTTCTGCACAGAAACAGGAAGATCGATTGGACTGTAGTGTCTATTGAGACAGGTACAAGATCCATTTCAAACATGAATTATGTCATTTGGGGCAAACCGCTGATAATCTTTCTGAGGCTATGGACCAGACTTTTTAAACCAGTGAATGATAATGTCACCGAATTTATTCCTATAGATAACTCTTTCTCTTTCTACATCCTCTCTCTAGTGTTTCAATTTCACTGAGGGCACTACCTCTGGCTTCAGATTTATCACAACAAAGGGAAATTTGAAGGAAAGCGAGAGCCATCTGTTTTCTGTAAATTAAATGTTTTGATTAGAGATCCCTATAAGATATATGTGCCAGAAAGGCATGGCATGTTACTCGTGTGAGAGACCGTTATTTCTTGCTATGATTAATATGCCAGGCTTGAAACTTTCTCTTTCACTGTTGGTTCTCTGTTTTATTTTATTTTATTTTTTTCTGTAGAAGTATCAAAATTAGAATTAGATGAAGTAAGCGATATAGATGACATTGCTAGGTGGAAAATGGGCTAAGGATTAACTTATTCTTTGTATTTTTAATTGGGTCAAAGTGAAGATTTTTGCCCTTCTTGATCCTCATATAATTTATTTTATTTTTGAATTGCTTATTTTGAACATATTTGCAGTATATCCTTTCTTTATATATAATATTTTATTTTTATTTTTTATTGAATTTATTGAAGTGACATTGGAAAACATGATCATACAGGTTTTAAAAGAACAAACAAGGTCTAGATTTTTAAACTTTGATTTATAGTTGTTGTATTGTTTTCCTGAGAATTTATATTTCGTGGCCAGTAATATTATCTGTTGCTTTTCTAAAATTTCAGTAGAAAAGCGCAGACCCCATTTCTTTAAATTTATTTTTTTTACTTTGCTAAAAACTTCTTTTTTTTCCTCAGAAATGTCTACATCTCAGTGGTTGTAACAAAATTTCATAAAGTGTACATCATGAAAATTGGAGGAATATATATTCTTCCTAACGCTGGGTCTTTGGATCAGAATAAGAACTGCAATAATATTATGCTTAAATTGGGACATGTAATTCCTGAAAATATCAGGAAGATCATTTTAGAGAGGAATTTTAAACAAGTGTACAGTTTGTTGGCACCACTGACATAGAATTAGATGAACAAGTTTAAAACAATACATTTTTATTTAATCTAATTCTGAGATATAGGATGTTTAACATACAATTTCCAAATAATAATCAAGTATAGAATATTCTCTTTTTGTAAATTCTTTCTAGACAGTGGATTCTCATAGAATGCCTTTGTGGATTTTTACTGGTCTTGCATCTATAGCCAACCTATGAATATTGATTGATATTTTAATTTACATTAGCATTTAAGACAAAAAAATGAAACAACAAAGACGTATTAAAACATCTCTAGTATGTAAATGAAATAAGCAGCTGGTTTAGTTAGATAATAATATTCAAATATAGGAAGAATAATTCTCAATTTCTTGTGCTATCCACAGTGCAATGTCTACAGACAAGGGACACAAAGTATACTCTGCATTATGAACATTTTCTTCATCACTTTTTAACCATCCATTCTCTAAGGGGGTGATATGACACATAAGGGCAAACACTGGCTCTTGGATTGGAGAAAACATGTTACATTTTTATGTATAAATCATAAACATGCACACCCAATCTAATAAAGAGGGAATATGCAAATTGACCGTCATGCTGTCACAAAGATGGTGGCACCCATAGCCACAAGATGACAGTGCTCAGTCCACTCAGCCCTGATGGAGTTCCTTTCAGCCCCATCGGTAAGGGGGCGGTAGGCACGCAGTACATTCAGACCCACCCTCAGCCCCTCAGCTTCCAGAACCAGCCCAAGGCACAGGCAAGCCTCAGATGTCAGCTTCCCTGCCGCCCAGGGATGCCTGAGACTCAGGTAACCAGGGCCAGCCAAGGCTTGCACTGCCGGCAGTGGCAGCAGCAGAGGTGTGATGGGGACATCGCCTTCCCCTGATTTTCGGGTCACCTCCCACCACTGAGGGCTCCTGGACTGTGAGATGGGGGCAGGCCAGGCTGAGGGACACCCCCCTCCAGTGCATGAATTTTCATGCACTGGGCCTCTAATTGTACATAAATAGTAGTATACCTGTGGTTTAAATATTTCATGGGGGTGGGGTCAGTTAGGACACAAGTATTTAAAAGGTCTCATTAAGGTGGTGATAATAATAAAAAAAAGTTAAGAAATACTTATTTAGACCTTATCAACAGGTATAGAGCCCTGAGTTGTACTATTTTCTGATTTCTATAGTATAAATACTCCCACCATGGCCAATTTTAAGCTACCTAAGTGATATTGTTAAACATGGAGTAGGGAAAAGAGGTAGAGTAGTAATATACCATTATATACCTCCATCATGTATGCATAATAGCTGCAAAGAACCGCGAGCACATTTAGGGAAGGGCAAAGCGTAACGAAGTAATTAGTAATTGGTGAGTTTTAAATATTTTAACATAAATCATTAAAATGCAAGCTTATTTCATTTTGTTTTTATCAAAGGCTTTATCTAACCACCCACTTCACAAAATTTTTGAAAATTTAGTTATCATCTTTTATGAGCAGGTGTGAGCCAGTTCCTGCACATGACGCTATGGTAAATGCAAAATTTATTCATGGGTAAAGACTGCCAGAAAGCCACCTGAAGAGACAGCTTTTCTTCAGTCCTATTAAATGGATGCCTAGAGAGGGCCCAGCTATTACAGTTAATTGGCTAACATAACACATATTTTTTCCACATCTTTAAATAAAAGAAATAGTATATATTTCTAGAATTAGGCTTATGGGTCAAAAGGTATGAATCCAATTTTGAAATTGATGACTAATGTCAAATTATTTCCAGTAAAGTTATACCAAATTGCATTATCTCTGGTAGGACTGGAGATTCTTATTTCAGAACACATTGTATTTTCAAAAATGTTATGTAAGAAAATTATGGGATCTCAGTTGATTGACAAATCTGAAAGTAAAATGTTCATATGCCAGTTGAAGAGGATTTTATTGTAAGAAACAATAAATCCACATGAAAAATAATGAAACCCAGAGTTCCTAATATTAAGGGTTAATTGAAAGATGCCTGAAATGTGTTGTTCCTTTACATTTGAAGTGTGTAGGTCCTCAGTAGTCTATGAGATGGTAGTTATGAATCATTGGCCTATGCTTAGTGATTTTGCACAAGGTTTCTCTCTGCCAATATAGAAAATATTACTAACAGTTTTATAAGCAATGGCATTTTTATAATAGTAATAATAGAAAAAAAGATGCTAACAGAATCTGTTCCAATTAAAATTGTGTCATCTCAAGAATCTAGAGAGATATTAAAAGCCCTGGGTTTTATGTTATATAAAATGCTATTTGAATATAAAGATTTTAAATGTATTCCTCTAAAAATATTGAAACACATTTTTTCTGCTTCCAAGCAGTTTATATGTAGATATATGCATTAAAAAATCTTCAAAACCTGACATCATATTTTCCTTCTCAAAACTAAAGTGATTATTGAGTCTCAGGAACTTTATTGGGTGGCATGTCAGGACTCAGATGAGGTGTGTAGTATTTAATTTGTGGTATGATATTACAGATGAACAGTTCTTAGATTACAAGATATTATTTAAGATTGTTGATTTTATTATTATGGGTCCAAGTTGATATGACTTTAAGGGGAAAACATCAGCTTATAATATATATCCTTTTTCATCATTTTATGATGTGCGGATGAAGTGGAGAGAGGAAAAATGTCTTGCTCAAATTCAAAATCCTGTTTGTACTGGAGATATAACTTATGTGTGTGTCTCTTGACTCCAGAGTTCCTTGCTTAGCCATTCAACCATCCATCTGTTGTTAAAATAAGATCTAGAATCAAGTAATACATTTGAATTTTCATAGGGATGTTGCTATAAAATAAATGTAGGGAGCCCTCCTGAATGAGATTAATGTGTTCATAAGAAAAAGTGCCCTCACCTGTTTGGCTCAGTGAATAGAGCATCAGCCTGCGAACTGAAGAGTCCCAGGTTTGATTCTGGTTAACAGCACATGGCCTGGTTGCAGGCTTGATCTTTAATAGGGGGTGTGCAGGAGGCATCCAATCAATGATTCTCTCTCATTAATGTTTCTATCTCTCTCCCTTTCTCTCTAAAAACAATAAAAATATGTTTTAAAAAATAAAGGAAAAAAGCATGAAAGAGTTTTCTCTCTCAGCCACCTGAGATCATAGCAAGAAGACATCCTTCTTTGAACTAGGAAGAAGGACAACATCAGGGACCAAATCAGTACCTTGATCTCAGACTTCTCAGCCTTCAGAAAAGACATTTCTACTGATTAAGCCACTCAGTCTATAGGAGCTTGTTATAGGAGCTTAAACGAACAGAGACAGACCTTAGTGTTCTAACAAGGGTCTTATCTACACTAATAAAAGTCAAAGATGCAAACTGACTGTACCTCTGTGACACACACCAGCCAATCAGAAGTGGATATGCAAAATAATCCAACAAAGATGGTGGATTAATTTGCATACGCAGGTGAGGAGTAAAGACTGAAGGCTCCAGCCTGAGTGAAGACTGAACACTGAAGACTGAAGAGGTTTGACTTCTCAGCTATGGCTGGAGCGAAGGCCTGGGTCCCAGGTGCCAGAGGAAAACCAGTGCTGGCTGCCTGCGGAAGAAAGGACTGTTGCATGAATCTTCATGCAACGTCCCTCTAGTATGAATATAAGAATCCAAAGGCTGAGATTGGAGAGGAAGAAAGCCTGACGGGAGAGGTGTGAAGATCTCTGTGATCCTCCTCATAGGGCAGATGTCTGACCAATTCAAAAAACCATAACAGAGTGGAAATTTGTTTCCTCTTATTTTTGTTAAAAATGATTAATTAACTGCAGAATCAATTGGTCAACACTCTCCAATATAGGAGAGTTGTAAATAACTACAATTCATTGGAACAGATTTTCCCCCAACATTAACCATAACTGGGAGCGTGTTAGGCCTCCCTTAGATCCTTTTTCTTTTCCACACAAAATGTAGTGGTCCCTCCTGTTCAGATAAATCAAGGATGGTGCCAGTGAGCCGCTGCCCAAAAGGCGGTCTATGTGTCACCGCTGAGTTGTGGTATACTGTAAGTAATACTCGCTGCTCGAGGAGCTGGAATGATGGATGCGAACGGCATTGTTCGGGTTTATGAACATCGATTAATATTCACGAGTCTGTCTCACTGTACTTCCTGCATCTCCACTTATGAAAAGAGGACTGTCAATTAGTCTGGAGGCTGGCAGGACATTAAAGAGCCTTTTGTTGGGCTGTGTTTACAATATATAGAGTCTTCATGTTCTTTTCTCAGGAAAAAAATCCTTATGAGACTGACTGTAAAGCATGGGAGCATAAATAACCGTTAGTTACATTGGAGTTGGTCTTTGCATGTTCTGAGAAGGGGTGTTTTTGAGGTGGAATCTGGATAAACCTCCAAATCAATATAGAGAACAGCGTTGCTTTGAGAAGAGAGGCAATCATGGGATCAAGGGATACACATTAAAAACCTGCCTCAGTAGCTTTATTAAATTATCTGATTAATATTTTTGAATAATGCATATCAATTAATTTATAGTGAATACACTTGTTGACCTCTCCACTGTATAATTTACACATCAGGTCCCTTGATATCTGTAACCTATTAGCTTTATAAGCATGTCATTATTATTATTCAATTAAAGTTGTAGGTGAGGAGAAGATGTTAATTAGGTTTAAAACATGGCCATTCCACTGTCATTATCAAATAGACAGCATGTCTGTTTAATTTTTGTCACTTAACATTTTCATATAGTGCATATTTCAATAATGAGAGTTGATGCTGATATACTTCGCTACGATATTATTAGCCTCTATGTATCACCTAATGATATTATAGCCTATAATTATGCAACGCAGTAGCTTCAACGGCATTTTAATGCTTCTCCCCCATATATTTTCATTTTTTCCCTCTCATTTAATTCACTAAACTCCTGGCACTTAATTTACCAGTTAATGCTGTCTCCATTAGGGCTTCGTATGCTACCAGTTACGAAATAGTCATTATCATATGGGAAAACGTATAAACTTCTGAAATTCTTCCAGAACTGGGAACTCTGGAAGAATTCCAGAACTCTTCTTGCCTAACTTGATTGATTAGCTGTTGGTTAACTCTGCTTCCAGAGTACAGTGGTACCTCGAGATACGAGTTTAATTCGTTCCGTTACCTTGAGGCGTGGGAAACTATGAGACCCTCGAATCGCGGTAAACTGGTGGGTCATGTGCAGCCGGCCCATCCACGTGATTACTCCTATCTCAAATATTGCTCGTATTTCAAAGCAAAAATAGCTCGTATCTCAAAAATATCGTATGTTAGGGCACTCGTATCTCGAGGCACCGCTGTATAAAGCTAGTTAGTTTCTCATAGACAGATAACCGAATATCAGCTGACTCTAATCTCTGCACATCCTTTGTGTCAGGTCCTATGGTTTAGACTCCCAGGTCAGATGGCATTGCCAGCCCTTTTTCACACACAACCCAATCAAGGTATTGCGGGACCCCTTCTCTGATCTGTCCCTGGCCCAGGGTAAGGAAGGAATGTGGTCCATCCTGTTTTCCTTCCTGCTCTTTGACCTTCGGATTGCCTCAAATCCAATCAAGGTGTTATTGCAGTTAGTGTGAGAATGGCTGCCGCGCCCTGAAATACTATTTTAGGCATCGCATGTTCATCAGACTCGATCCTCTCCTAATTGTGTCATGAACAAGCCTGCCCTGTTTAATGACAGATAATGAGGGGAGGAAAGAGCTGCTTTGATTAGGACCAGCACGGTTCAAAAAAAGAGAGATTCACTCAACCCAGAGGACGAACAGAAGAAACACTCGGCTTCAGAAATTCTCTCTGTCGGTGGTCCCGTTGGTGACTTTGTGGAGGGAATTTAACTCTCTGCGATTCAGCTCCTTCCTGCGTCATGGGATACACACATACATACAGTGGACTCATACTCACTCTTTTACTGCCAACAGTTGTACCATGCAAATGGAGCAGCTAATAGGAAAGTACAGTGGTACCTTGAGATACGAGTGCCCTAACATATGAGATTTTTGAGATAGGAGTCATCGAGTGAGCGATTTTTGCTTTGAAATACGAGCAACATTTGAGATAGGAGTCATCGCGCAGATAGGCCGGCTGCACATGACCCACCAGTTTACCATGACTTGAGCATCTCATAGTTTCCCACGCCTCAAGGTTACGGAAGGAATTAAACTCGTATCTCGAGGTACCACTGTATTTTGTTACCGTGAACTGCTGTCATAAATGAAGTTACCCAATAGACCCCTGCTCTACCAATCTTGCCTCCCTGGCTTTCCCTGAACCCTGTCAGGAGTGCTCCCTCCCACTTGCCCCTGTGTTAGTGTGGGAGGGACCGTCTAACAAACTGGCTGGTTTCATAGCAAACATGTCTTCACAGTTCTGGGAGCTGGAAGTCTGACATCAAAGTGTGATCAAGGTTGATTTTTTCTGAGCGCTGTGAGGGATGGATGTGTTCTGGGCCTCTCTCTCTTTCTGGCTAATGGTTGTCTTCTCCTTGTGTTCCTCCAGAATTTCTCCCCTATATGTGTCTGTCTCTGCGCCCAGAATTCCTCTTTTCATAAAGACCCCAGTCATATTGAATTGGGGCCCACACTACATTTCTCATTTCAACTTGATTGACCCCAAAAAAACACCAAAAAGAACCCTATCTTCAAATAAGATCACGATGGAAGTTCTGGGTGTTATGGCACCAAGACATCTTTTGTAAAGGGCTACAACTCAATGCACTCCAGTCCTCAAAGAGCAACATGACTCACTCACTTCTTCCAGACCCTTGTCCTCCAGGAATCCCTCTCTGGCCACCCCATGGAAAAATGCACCCCTCCTCCCAAGCACTCCTTCTCTCTTTCCTGTTGTGATTTAGTCATTGACACTTCCTACCATTACATGCTGTTTATGTTTCTGGTTTACCTTGTTTATTGTCTGGCTCACTCCACTGATACGAAGACTGGTGGAAGCCTTTGTTATTTCTTATCTTTTAATCAGAGGCCTGGTGCATAAATTTGTGCATGGGTGGGGGTCCCTTGGCCTGGCCTGCAATTGGGGCCGATTGGGGGGAAGGAGGGGACCCTCAGGTTAGCCAGCCACCAGAGGTTGGCTGTGGGAGCACACTGACCACCAGGGGGCCTCTCCTGCATTGAGCTCATGCCCCCTGGTGGTCAGTGCACAGCATAGCAACTGAGCGACTAGTCTTTCCGGTCGTTCAGTCATAACAGCCACTTAGGCATCCTAATATATAAAGAGCCAGGGTCCATCACGTCCTAAATGACCAGACAGATGACCGGACACAAGGCTGGGGTCCCGTGGCCCCTTCCCCCACCATGAGGTGGCAGTGACTGGCGAATGGGCTGAACTGCTGACCTCTCTGTCCCTCCCCCTCCTGCCTCCCGCAGTCTCCAATCGCAGCATGGTGGACAGGGAACGACAGTGAGCAAAGCAGTGGGACGGGACTGGTGAGTGGGCTAAATGGCGACCTCTTGGTCTCTCCCCACTCCATCACTACCCCCCCTCCGCAGCAGGCTCCAGGGAACTGAGGAGAGTGGCAGCGGGATGAGACTGGTGAACTGGGCGGTACAGTCAACCTCTTGGTACCTCCCTAGCCCTCAGGCTTCCATTGCAGCTTGGGGAACGGGGGACCACGGTGAAAGCAGTGCGTGGCAGCAGGGCCGGGAGAGGGCAGAACAGTGACTTCTAGGTCCCTCCCCACCCCGTCCCACAGGCTCTGGGGAACCGGAGCCATGCTGTGATGGGGAACCACAGAGAACCAAGGCGACAGGGACTGGCGAGCAGGTAGAAGATGGCCTAGGTACCCTAACTGTGCTGGGCCTCTAGTTTATATCTATCTATATCTATATCTATATCTATATCTGTATCTGTATCTGTATCTGTATCTGTATCTGTACCTGTATCTGTATCTATATCTATATCCATATCCATATCCATATCTATATATCTCTATCTCTATCTCTATCTCTATCTCTATCTCTATCTCTATCTCTATCTCTATCTCTATCTCTATCTCTATCTCTATATCTATATATCTGTATCTGTATCTGTATCTGTATCTCTATCTCTATCTCTATCTCTATCTCTATATCCATATCCATATCCATATCTCTATATCTCTATATCCATATCCATATCCATATCCATATCCATATCTCTATATCTATATCTATATCTATATCTATATCTATATCTATATCTATATCTATATCTATATCTATATCTATATATCTATATATATATATCTATACTTATCTATATCTATATCTATATATCTATATCTATATCTATATCTATCTATACCTCTATATATCTATATCTATATCTATATTATATCTATATCTATATCTATATCTATATCTATATCTATATCTATATCTATATCTATATCTATATCTATATCTATATTATATCTATATCTATATCTATATCTATATCTATATCTATATCTATATCTATATCTATACATAGAAGAGTATGGGGCACAGAGTAGATGTTCAATAAACATGTGCTGAATGCGATGGAGAGAATGTGGCGCTGCCCTCTGGGAACTCATATCATCCCCCCTCTCAGCATCTGCGTAGGTGAGAGCACCCAACCTCCCTGTCAAAGTGTCATTAAACAGCCTGGTTACCATGGGCTCTCTACGTCCCAAGCGTGGTTAAGAGCACTGTATCCTTCAGATACATGTCTCAGTGGCAAAAGGAGAGGCGACAGGGATTTTAGGCCAGCATAGTTGATCTCCTTTTTTTTTCCTTTAAAGCTACCGCGGGGGTTTATTGGAAACGCTCATTTATGTAGCATCAAAGGCAAGAGAAAGAAAGCGAAGGGGCCAGACAGCAGGTGGTAGAGAAAAGACACCAGGGCACTTCTCAGCTCCCCTGCGTTCCCTCGGGAAAGTGGGGGTGCTCTCCGCTCACTGCTGTCAGCCTTAAGCACCAGGCTGGCTTCACGCAGCAGAAGGGCTAATTAAAATAATTATGTCTCTCCACCCGGAATTTGGCTGAAGATCACTTTAGCCTTTCAGTGCCCATGATTTGAGAAAGAAATCTAAGACAGGTTTTTTTCTTTTTTCTTTTTTTTTTCTTTTTGGTAGCTCTTCTCCTGCAAATGAAGCTCATAAAGGTGCCAGCAACAAAATAAATCAGTTATCTGGTGCTCTTAGCTGAATCTCGCTGCTGTTATTGTTGGCTGATGTGCCTCTGGGGAAAAGACATTTGAGAAAGGGCTAAATCCACACATAGTGTTGCTGTAATAAAGCAACATTTAGCCAAAAAAAAAAAAAAAAATCAACTTCAGGAACACTATATTAAGGCTGGAAGCTAATTTGCAAGGAAGGCTGTGCCGAATTCATTCTTTCAGAGCCATCTATGTGGAAGGGACTCGCGCGCTGCCCAGGCTAGGTGCGAATTCACACTATTGCCATTTTCTGGTGCAGGCTGCGTGGGGTGCCAGAAAGAGCCGGTGCCGTGAGTCCCCCAAGTGCTGCTCCGCCCCTCACTGCACCCGTGATGGTGGTCAAGTCTCAGACTCTCTCATCCGTCTTGCCATCTTTAAAATGGAGCTCATACATCAGCCTGCAGACTGAAAGGCCCCAGGTTCGATTCCGGTCAGGGGCATGTACCTGGGTTGCAGGCACATCCCCAGTAGGGGGTGTGCAGGAGGCAGCTGAGCAATGTTTCTCCCGCATCGATGTTTCGAACTCTCTATCTCTCTTCCTTCCTCTCTGTAAAAACATATTTTAAATAAAATATATTTAAAATGGAGCTAATAATGTCCTTCCCAGGTGTATGTGTGAAGGTTACATTGAATCCCTTGGAGAGCATTCAAAGTTGGTTCTATTTCTGCTATGCTGGTCCTGGGTGCTATAAATATGTCATCTCTTTAGCCTCATTGCTATAGCTTTTTTTTTTATTTTAGCACATATGTGCTGCAACCATTTATTTCTATAGGTTGGGTGACTGTGAACATATTAGTTGTGTTCCCTGAGGCTCATTTTTCTCATCTGCAAAATGGGAGGTCAATGACAATGATAAAGGTAAGAGCTAAGGACTGTGGATTGCCTGCGGGGTACAAGGCATTATGCTAAATGTCATCTCAACTCTGGAAACGGCCCTGTTTGACAGAGGAGAAAGCTGGTTTCCAGAGGTTTAGTAGCTTCTATACCACGGATAGAAGGTGCTACAAGTGAAAAATAGCTGGCATACTATCTGGTAGAGAATCAGTGACATTTTTATCCTAATATATAAAAAACCAGGGGTTTTCACAACCAAAACAACTGGATAGAGGACCACCGAACAGCTGGCTGTGGCTGCGTGGGGCAACCAGGCTGGCAGGGGGGCAGGAAGGGGCGATCAGGCTAGCAGAGGGGGCAATTGGGGGTGACAGGGCTGGCAGGGGGCTAGTTAGGGGTGACCAGGATGGCAGAGGGGCGGGGGAGTTGGGGGTAATCAGGCAGGCAGGCAGGTGAGCAGTTAGGGGCCAGTGGTCCCAGATTGGGAGAGGGATGTCCCAGATTGGAGAGGGTGCAGGCCGGGCTGAGGGGACCCACCTCCCATACACACATTTTGTGCACCTCTAGTTATTATAATATTGAGTATCATCAGCATCATGACGCTGTCTTCATGCCATCCATAATCTTTACACTATGTGTTCTCTGTGAGAACAGGGAATGCATCAGAAGTATATTATTTGTGCCCAAACCGGTTTGTCTCAGTGGATAGAGTGTTGGCCTGTGGACTGAGAGGTCCCAGGTTCGATTCCAGTCAAGGGCATGTATCCTGGTTGCGGGCACATCCCCAGTGGGGAGTGTGCAGGAGGCGGCTGATTGATGTCTCTCTCTCATCGATGTTTCTGGCTCTCTATCCCTCTCCCTTCCTCTCTGTAAAAAATCAATAAAATATATTTTTTTAAAAAAAGAAGTATATTATTTGTTAGTACATATTAACTAGAATATTTCAACAACACTCCACAAGTGCATATAGAAAATAAAATAAAAGGAAGGAGATGGGAAGGAACAGAGAGAGGGAGGGAGGGAAAAAGAGGAGAAGTGAGGATGGGAAGGATGGAGAGGAGGGCAGACGAAAAGCAGGCATGGATAAAGTGAATTTGTCTGCCATCACATTTCTAACCTGTTGACCATTCCAAGAGAGCTGCTAATGTGGAACATGCCGAGCCTATTAACAATTACAGTTAACGGTTGATAGTGTGCCATTTTCCAAATGCACTTGCAGAGATGGGTTAGCAAGACATGTTGCTCTGTTTCTTTAATGACCACCAAAGTTCTCCACACACAGCTTCCGCCAGCAAGAGCCTGCATGAACCCTGGAATATTTCGACATAATTATGTTGGTCAGGGCTCTCTACACAGAGATTCTAAACTGCCCTTTATAGAGAGGCATCTCTCACTTTGTTATCAGGCACTAAAAAATGGCTTTTGGAGGTTAACATGCAAGGCGACTATTGTTTTTCCTGTGTATCTTTGTTTATACTTAATGTGTGTCTCTGGCCATTTCAACACAGCAATGGGATGTCATCTTCTGTCAGCTTCCTGAAAGACTAGGCTGAAATGTATTTATATCTGGTCTAAACTGAAAAATCTGTGTTCCCTTCACCCATAATTTCCCCTCCAGCTATTAATTTTCTTTTTTTTTTATTCACACACTCTCAGGTTTTAAATATGGATAATATTAGGGAATAAAAAAATAATTGGATATTCAGTAAATTTATCATAAGATGACAAAGCAATATTTGAAAATAAATGAACAGTTGTGGGTTTTTCTTTTCTTTATTATTTTAATATATTTAATTGGTTATTCCCACCATCTTTTATTTTTAATTTTTTAAAGATATTATATTGTGCCGAGACCGGTTTGGCTCAGTGGATAGAGCGTCGGCTTGCTGACTGAAAGGTCCCAAGTTCGATTCCGGTTGGGGGCATGTACCTTGGTTGTGGGCACATCTCCACTGTGGGGCGTGCAGGAGGCAGCTGATCGATGTCTCTCTCTCATCGATGTTTCTGACTTTCTATCTCTCTCCCTTCCTCTCTGTAAAAAATCAATAAAATATATTATATATATATATTATAATATATATATATATATTATAATATATTATAATATATATATATATACATCGATCAGCCGCCTCCTGCATACTCCCTACTGGAGATGTGCCCATAACCAAGGTACATGCCCTGGACTGGAATCGAACCTGGGACTCTTGAGTCCACAGGCCTACGCTCTATTCACTGAGCAAAACTGGTTAGTGCACACAATTATGGCAAGACCTATGCTTAAAGAACTGATGGTCTAGTTGGAGAAAGGGGAGAACATACACAAATATACAATTAAAACATAATAAGGTAATTTTTATAGTAGATACATCAATAGAGAGATGTGAACATACAGGAAAGGGATTGCCTTTCTCTGGGAAACCATGGAAGGCTTCAAAGAAGAGGTGCTCTTGACTTGGGTCTTGAAGCTGGTAAAGGTATTAAAAGGTAGAAAGAAGAGAATAAGCATTGTAGCAGAGCAAACATTATAGAATATCTTTAAACCAACATGTCCATGGAGTAGTTCAAAAGGCACAAGGAGTGTATATAGGTGTAGGAAGGGAAAGCAAATAGATGAGGTCAGAGAGAGTGAGTTGATGAATGTCTTATAGTTTTAATATTCTGACTATGCATTAAGACTTTATATAACACAAAGGTGAAAGGATGGGAAAATGAAAAATAAAAGTGATCCTTCCAGATAGACTGAAATATAGATTTACAACACAACACATACACAAACATTTACTCATGTACACACAGGTATTAACTCTTAAAATTCTAGTTCATGTTGCAACAGAAAAACAACATCTAAGTACTAATTAATGGATACTCATGAATAGATTCTCTTCTTGTGCCATGATTTGATGATGCTGTGTGTTTAGAGAATGTTTATCCCTAATGTGACAATGAAGGGATTTGATTTCCCTAAGGCACAATGCCAAGTATATTTCGCTGAAGCCTAATTGTTTGGAAATTAATAATGTGTGTTTTTGTTATGCACATACCTGTGGAGCTCTGCAATCCATAGAGCATGTGTAAGGGATTTGTGAAGAGCCTGTGTGTGGTCAGACATTGTCAATCATGTGGCATGAAGGGGAGAAAAACAGCCCAGAGTAAGAATGGAAATCTCATACTTCCATCTCTCTTGGATCTTTACTTCTTAAAGCTGAATAGCTACTCTTAGATCCTAATTGACTTACCCTCACGTGATCTGGATCTTCCCTCATTCATGTCAATGCAACAATAAAATAAAATAATGACTACTAAATTATCAAGTATCTCAAATCTCACTCTTTTTCTTCTGGATAAGCGTGGGTGTCCTCCAATTAGTAGAATGCAAAAGAGTAATTACTGTTGGAAAGTGTACATATTGTGTTATATAATTTAGCCTTCTATGGAACTATGTTTATACTAGTTATGCCAGTTTGCTTAAGAGAAGCACATAATCCTGAGGCTAGAAGGTGAAGAGAACTTCCTTTCTCTATCGCTCTCTTCCTGTATATGGGAAGATGCCAGGAACATTTTTCCCCTCAGCAAACTCTCCTTTGAATGTCAGTGATGGATAGTTAAAGAAGAAAGAAATGTGAAATCAATGTTATTGGGTGATCCTTACCAATACTAACATAAACAATGAAGTAGAGGATTTTAGTTTATATCAACTCTGTGGAAGGAGGGAAGTGATGTCAGAGAAAATTTGCAGTGTTGATTTCCCATAGCATTCTTAGCTTTTATATATTTAACTGATTCTGACTAAGCAGCTATCACAGAAAACATCAAGGTTAGGCAATGTCATAGATAGATGATTGAATGAGTCATGGCCTGCCTTTTAAGACATACTCAATTTAGTGAAGGGAGTCAATAGATGCACCAATAACCTGGATTTAACCAGTGGAGACAGAGAATGTGCTGTGATACAGGCTAGGGATGCAGCTAGCCAGCTTTTCACTCCAACAGAACATTGGGACCAGCATGAAGAGAGGCAGCTCTAACCCAGAGCAGAGGCAAGACCATTATTCAATTAAGGATGACATGTGAGATCTGAATATCTTAAGTTTCCCAATCTGAAAAGATGGCTCTATCGCCTATGAAAGAACCCACATATTTGAAAGAGACAAAATATCAACCAACCCAGTAGCCTTAGGTTATAAGTTACTGACATTCAGCAAAACTAGTAATGATTGCCACTTTAAAAACTTATTTCTACTGCAAGCGTGAAGGATCCCTTCAGAAATGCACTTCTTCGTTGAAACCTGTTTAAATGTGGTTGATTTTTCTTCTGTACAGGTGCTTTGATGAGGACACTAATATCAGGAACAGTTTCAAAGTCACATGATGGCCCTCTAGGCAGGGTAATATAGACTTTGGAGATAATCACTATCAGCATGTCAGATTTGACACATGACTTCTAGTGCAAATAGTATAGCATACACACACACACACACACACACACACACACACACACACACCATTTATAGGACACTGAGCACTTTATTATGGAAGAGAAATTCTTTGGGAAGGACATGTTCTACCAAAGGAAAGAAAAGCAGTGTTTGCAACTATTTGAGCCTATTTCTGCTAAAAACCCAAAGAAGCTCACATCTAGGGTGGTAGGTGAACAAGAAATATGTTTCTCTATCTATATTTATATATCTACATATTTTGGTAAAGACATGATTTAAATGTATATTAGAAAAAAGTATGTATTAAATATACACTGAGTGGCCAGATTATTATGATCTCTGAATGCATAATAATCTGGCGAGTGAGTGTGTGTGTGATTGTGTTTGAGTGTGTGTGTGTGTGTGTGTGTGTGTGTGTATAGATAGATAGATAGATAGATAGATAGATAGATAGATAGATAGATTATAGGCCCGGTGCATGAATCCATACATAGGTGGGGTCTGACCAGCCTGGCCAGGGAGAGGGGACATGGGTGGTTGGCCGGCCTGCTGGTCGAACTTCTGGTCAAGGGGGAAATTTACATATTAGCCTTTTATTCTATAGGATATACACTGAATGGCCAGATTATTATGCATTCAGAGATCATAACAATTTGGCCACTCAGTGCATATTATAGTCATGTAGTATATATTTCTTAACAGTGAGGATTGAAATTCTCAAACTGATTAGGAGGAATACTCTTTTCTAACCCAAATTTCAGAACTCTGTAGTTGGAGATGTCAGGGCAGCGGGGAACACCGTTCAGCTTTTATCCCCATTCAGTTTTCTCTCCATTTTATCACATACTTGGCCAAGGTCTACAAGAGTCCTGAAAAGGAGCTTCAGAAAAGCCTTTCCAAAAGAGAAAACTCAGCCGTTAGGGTTTGGAAAATAAGAAGCCAGAGGTGAGGTTGACAGGTTGTGTTGGGGGGGAATCAGACAGACCTGACACTTTATTTTTAAGCATTTCAAACTTTGAACGATCAGTTTTCTGAAAGGATTTCCTTCTGATTGTTCTTTTGAAAGCGAGGACTGCCAGGCCTACCACAGAATGTTGACACCTATTCAGTTCAGCACTTAGAAAAAGCTAAGAGGGAAAAGAAAGACTTTCAATTCCAGTCCCCTCTATGTATTGTGGTGTTCAAAGCAGTGAATAGTGGAGTTGGTGCTGAAAAGCAGTTCCATTATGCCTGCTGCAAAGTCTCCTGAGAGTCAATGAGCAGAGAGAATCAGGAAGTGAAACTTCTTCCAACTGGGAGAGTCTAAGGGCCCATTCTCACAGCAGACTGAGCTGACATATCCGATTTGGCCTAAACCTTCATGATGAGAAAATTAAACTTTTGAGGTTACTGTTCTACCATAATGCTGTCTCCACATATTACATTATTTTTTATTATATTATGGTTCAGAACTTTTGCATTTGCTGGCTACATTAAATCTTTCAAAAATAACATTAGAAAAGTATCTACTTTTTGATTGATCTAGAATTTGATTTGGCCACTTATACTTAGTCTTCATCACCATGTATATTACCTGATAGGCTTTTGTAAAATTATGTGTCCATGTTCTTCCTCAGATTATAAATCATTGAGAGGTCAATTGATGTTCTGTGTAGAGTGTCCAGTTGGTGCTTTGCAGGTCATTATATATGTAGTAAATATTTAATTAGACCTTTTTAATTATCTCCATCTTTTTTTTTTTTTGTGGGGGAGACATATTCCAATTGACCATACCTGTGGAGTATGATGGTAAAATAGGCCAGGGGATTTTTACAACTGCTAAAGGGATGGAGTCTCAAACATACTTAATCAGCATTTATTTAACAGAGGCCATGCTAGGTTATGAGGTTATAGAGATAAATGAAACAATGCTCCTCTTTAGGATTATTACAGATGAAAAGGGCCTAAAAATAGATAATGCTATACGCATATGGCTAGAGATCACTGTAGACTATTAAACATGGAAGAGATACATTTCCATGTCCAAGCAACACCAGGAAAACTCACCATAAAGATACAGGTGAGAGGGATCATTTACTCTGGTCTGAAGTCAACACTGAGTAGACAGCAGTGCAGAAAAGTAGCGATGGGTCCCAAAAAAGGACTCACTCATGAAAGCTCTGGTTAACCTGTGTCACATGAGCAGTGTCATGTTTCTCAAGGTGACCCTTGAAAAAGAATAACACCCTTGCAATGTGAATGGAAAATGCTTATACTTCTCTCAGTATTGGTGCAGGGACTAAAATAAGTAGATTAAAATAACAAGGATGGCTGCTTAAAGAGACACCCAGAGTGGTGACACCAGCAGTTCTGAGATGTGGCTGTTCATCGGGATCACATGGAGGACATTAAAAAAAATTCCTCTGCCGAAACTGATTGGGCTCAGTGGATAGAGTGTTGGCCTGCAGACTGAAAGGTCCCAAGTTTGATTCCCGTCAGGGGCATGTACCTTGGTTGTGGGCACATCCCTAGTAGGGAGTGTGCAGGAGGCAGCTGATTGATGTTCTCTCATCAATGTTTCTAACTCTTCCTCTCTGTAAAGAATAAAAAAAAATATTTTAAAAAATTCCTCTCTGCATCCCAGGCCAATTAAGTCAGAGTCTCTGGGAATTGGACCTAGTTTTTCTAAACTACCAGCATGATTGCAATGTAGAGGCAAGTTTGGGAAGAGGCGGGTTAACTTCAAGCTTCTTAAGCTCTGATAGGCTACCAGTCACGTGTGAGTCTTTTTGAAAAGCAGAGTTTGATCCTGATTCAGGAATCTGCGTTGGGCCTGAAATTCTGCATTTCTAACAGGCTCCAGTTGATGCATATGCTGTTGTTAATTAAAAGGGGGCAACAATCACTCAGGAATTAGAAAAACCAGTTGTTTCATGATAATAAAATAGGCATTTTTACCATCTTTGGGTTAAATACAGAATTGCAATGCGTTTTGATAAATGAAATTTATTTTAGGAAACTGAAGTAGAATTGTAAGAAGATATCTAAAAGATCAGGTTCTGCAATTTCTTCTTCTTTTGTGAGATTTGGAAGATGATCAACATGGGGCTGTTAGAAGGAAAAAGTATAAAAGAATTTCATGGCTAGAACCATTCTCCATTCTGTGAACCATATGTTGTTTTACTTTTACCCAGTGAAATTCAGTATTTTCCAAAGCAGTGGTGTTCCTTTACACTGTTAACTGGACAGAAAATCTACATTTATTCATTTGACATTTATTTTGCTGAATAAATATCCCACCTCAATTCCCTCTTACTTGACCTATCAACAGCAGTCAGCACCGATAGCCTTTCTCTTTTAACTCTTTTTCTTACCTTCTAAGTTCCATTTATCTCCTAGTTGTTGTTTTTATTTATTCTACTTGTCTGAGCACTTCTTTTCCATCTTATTCACTTACTCATTCCCAACTATCATTCACTGTTGAAGTTCCTCCAGACTCAGTCTTAAGCTTCCTGCATTTCCCTTGTAATTCACATCTTCAGTATGTGATTTGACTCCTGTTCATAGACAGATGACCTATGAATATACACTGAGTTTTCAGATTATTATGACCATGCCATCAGTACTTCGTTGGGCCACATTTTGCCTTCAATACTATGGCATTTTTCTTGGCATTGACTCCACGAAAGGTGATGTGAGGAATCTGACACCATGCCTGATGAATAGCACTGTCCAGTTCTGTGAGATTTGATGGTTGTGGAACCAGCTACCTGATGGCTCTTAACTTTGTCCCACAAATGCTCAGTTGAATTGAGATCTGGTGATTTTGGGGGCTACCTAAGCAAGGTAAAGTCCCCCTCATGTTCTTGAAGCCACTCCTGCACAATATGAGCACCATGGCATGGCGCATTGTCTTGTTGGAAGAAGCCATCTCCATTGGGATATGCCATCAACATGATACTTTAGGTATGTTGTGTTATTCAGACATTGTTACACACGAATTAAAGGGCCCGAATCACGCCAGGAAAACATGCCCCAAACCATAACACTGCCCCCACCAGCTTGAAGGGTTGTACTCATGCATGTGGGGTGTATGCTTTCATGTTGTTTCCACGAAATTCTCACTCTGCCATCTGCATGATACAACTGGAAACGTGATTCATCGGACCACATGACTTTTTTCCAATGCTCAACTGTCCAATCCTTGTGTTCCTAAGCAAATTGGAGGCGTTTTAACTTGATAACTGCAGATAGCAAAGGTATTTGAACAGGCCTTTGGCTTCCATATCCCATACGATGCAGCGTATGGTTAATTTGCCTACAAAATGTCAGTTGGTCATAATAATCTGGCCACTCAGTGTATATGTTGAACCCTGATTTCTCTGTGTGCTGCAGACATATATTGAACTATCTACTTATTATCCATGTTCAATAGGACTTCATATTTTATTTTTTCCCCAAAGAGTAACTCATAATTTTTCTTCCATAAACTTGGAACTCAGAATTATATAACTGAGTATGGTACTACCATCTATACATTTACATGAACCTAGCACTGGGAATAGTGAAAACTTCAGCCTTTGTCTCCTCCAATATTAAATCCATCATCACATTCTATTAATTTAACCCATCAAATATCCCTCCCTGTGCTGTCCATATTTTTTCCATTTCTCCTATCACTACCATCTGATCATATCAATATTCATGATTAAAACTCTTTATCTATCCTTTTATTTCTTAGAATGAAGACAAATGTATCCTAGTTTTTAAGACTGTTATCTGTCTACCTCTATGTTCAAAATCAAGTTATATATTTCTTTTACTTAAGTAAACATTTTGTTAAAGTGTAGCATGCTACAGAAAAGTATACAACTTTTAGGTTTATGGCTTGATGAATTTTCATAAAGTTAATGTATCCATTATGAAGAAACAAAATGTGTCCTTTACCTGGAAGTGTGCTATCTCCCTCATTTGGCCACTACCTCAAAAGGTCAACCACTTTCTTGACCTCTCCCCACACACAGCTAGTTTTGCCTGTTTTTCATCTCTATATAAATGGAAATGTGCAGTGCATTTTTGGCTTTTTTTACTCAAAACTAAGTTGCCCTACAACACTGAAATGTGGCTTTTGTCATATATGAGGTGACTGCCTAAGTATGGGTTATTTCTAAACTAACCCTTTCACTCCATTGATCTATTTTATTTATTCACCAAAACCCACGCATTGTCATGTATCCTAACATGCCATTTATTCTGTGCTATATTATAGGAGTATACCACCCTTTTAAATACTGTCTACCTAGTGTTGATGAAAATTTGGGTCATTTGCAGTTTTTGACCTTTACAAGTAGTTCTGCTACGAGCATTTTTATACATGTGTTTTGGAGAATATGCCTAGATCAGTGGTCGGCAAACTATCAGTCAACAGAGCCAAATATCAACAGTACAACTATTGAAATCTCTTCTGAGAGCCAATTTTTTAAACTTAAACTTCTTCTGATGCCACTTCTTCAAAATAGACTCGCCCAGGCCGTGGTATTTTGTGGAAGAGCCACATTCAAGGGGCCAAAGAGTTGCATGTGGCTCATGAGCCGCAGTTTGCCGACCACGGGCCTAGGCCATACTTTGAGCGTTATATGTAGATACAGGGCATGAATATTTTCTGGTTTAGCAGATATTGCTGATATTTTCCAGAGTGCTTTATGAATTTGCACTCCCATCAGCATTGTTTCAGAAGTTCACAGTTTCTGTGTCACAGCACTTGGTATTTTCTGTTTTTTCATTTTAACAGTGGACATAAAGTAATATCAAACTGGGATTCATTTGCATTTTGCTTGTGATTAATGAAGCTAAGTGCCTTTCATTTGTTATTGGCTATTTAAATGTCCTCTCTGTCTCATTTCTGTTCAAGCTCCTTGCTCATTTATTTATACAACAATATTTGTAAACAACTTTGAATGGATTTGAGGATTGTTGCCTTTTTTCTTTTTCATGAATTCTGACTATGAATCCTATGTTGATAATATACATTACATATATATCTTCTCAATCTGTACCTTTCCTCTTTACTCTTAGATGTATTTTGATGCATAAAATTTATTTTAATGTATTCTTAGTTGTCACATTTTTGTGATTAGTCTTTTCTGTATCCTACTTGTCTTTACCTATCAAAAAATAAGAAATTATTAATAGTCTATGTTTTTTCTTTTTTATTATTATTATTTTACCTGTCACAATAGATCAAAAGTACACCTGGGATTTATTTCTTTTCCTATAAGACATGTAGCATGGTTCAAGAAACTTTTCCTTCCATATGGATGTGCACTTGGCCTTGCAACATTTACTAAAAGACCATGCCTTTCCGTACAGCAATGATACATCCATTTTGCTATGAGCCATGTGTTTATTTATGTGTGATTAGACCATTGGGCTAATGGCTTATATCTTCATCAATACCTCCTTGTATTCATTTCTATACATTTATAATTAATCTTGATATCTAGCAATGTATTTTCTACAGTTTGTTCTTTTCTGTGATTGTCTTCTTATTTGCATTTACATGGACATCTTAGAATCAGTTTGCCAATGTCAAAATAAGTTGTTGATACTCTATTACTTGGGATTTAATGGACAATATAGTACCATTGGAAGAGAATTTGTATCTAAAATATTGAACTTTCCAATACATATGTAAAATAATTTCTCCATCCATTAAGGTTTATCTAAATTTATCTCAATCATGGTTTTTAATTTTTAGTTCAGAGATGTTTCACATCTTCCATTAGATTTATTTCCAGATTTCGTTTTTGAATGTAATTTCTCACTTGGAAAATTCCGCCATCTTCCTTTCTGACCTTCCTCTTTCTACCTAGCCCATCCTAGTCCCAGTAATTTTTTAACAGGTAGTCCAAAGGATGTGATGGAGGTGCCCACTCCTCCAAAATAACATTAGAGCATTCCTCACCTTGCTAAAAAATAAATCTCAAGCCACTCTGTTATTGGTGTTTTACTAACTTGCCAAATCTGACACTTCCGCTTCTAACTGGCTGAATCTCTCACTTCTGTGTATTTGCATGCCTTGTTCTTTGGACTCCTGGGGAACCAGTACAAATGCTTATTTTCACAAGAGGCCTTGTTTGTCTATTCTAATCAAAATAATGTTTTCAGTTAGTCATTAATTTATTACCCGGTTTATTCCCTGAAAATACCACAAAGGGGAATAAAAGGTCACATTTATGGACCTGTTTAGTTAATAATAGTCTGTTTCTTCTATTACATTATTCATTTCATGAGGACAGTGAGCATATATGTCCTTTGATTGTCTACACGCCACTGTTTGGCACAAAATATATATTCAATAATTATTTGATAATTGAATAAAGGAATGAAGTGAATGAGTAATAACTATATTTATTAAATAAAAACATGAGGAACAACTATCCAAAGCATCACATATTCAAAAGAGATCTGGTTACTATAAACCTAGCCTCCACACTGACCCTTCCTTATCACTTGCTTTCTTCATGAGGAGTTATGAAATGACTCATCATCTTTCCTATTACAATGCTTCGTGTCTTCTGGGTCCTTCTTTTTAAATGTAATTATATTGGAAGTGCAAGCTATGTAGATGTTTTGTCAATTTTTCCTTTCTGAGTTGCTTTCTATCAGAGCTGGCATGGTTAGTTTTAAACATTGATTACCTTTTCAGCTTTTATAATGAACCAAAGTTTTTTATTCCCCAAAAGAGGAAAATGTATTGCTTCTGCACTCCACAGTGGTCAAAGGCTTTGTTAATGCTTATCTCCTTGTCTCTCTGCTCATGTGTTTTTATATAGACAGTGGACCTTACTTGAATATTTCTATTTTTAAGAACCAAATTATATTAACAGCAATCCTATATAATAAAGAAGTAATATATAAATTGACCATCACTTCAACACACAAGATGGCTGCCCCCATGTGGTCAAAGATGGTCACCTCCATGTGGACACAAGATGGCCACCACAAGATGGCCAGCTGGGGAGGGCAGTTGGGAATGACCAGGCCTGAAATGGAGAGAAGTTGGGGGTGACCATGCCAGCAGGGGAGGGAAGTTAGGGGCAACCAGGCCTGCAGGGGAGGGCAGTTAGAAGTGACCAGGCCAGTAGGGGAGGACAGTTAGGGGCAATCAGGCTGGCAGGGGAGCAGTTAGGTGTCAATCAGGCTGGCAGGGGAGTGGTTAGGGAGTAATCAGGCTGACAGTCAGAAGTAGTTAGGGGCAATCAGTCAGGTGAGCAGTTGGGAGCCAGCAGTACTGGATTGGCAGAGAGATGTCTGACTGCCCTCAAGGGGTCCCAGATTGGAGATGGTGCATACTGGGCTGAGGGACACCCCACTACCTACCTACCCCCTGTGCATGAATTTCATGCGCCAGGCCTCTAGTGAGTATAATAAAAATGCCCATACCTCTAACTCTGGCTTGAATGTGTACCATCAATGTATTGAATGCACAAGAAAGCCATCCAATCAAAGAAGCAAAATATCTAGTATTAATACAAAATCAATATAATGTTAGTTAGGGAAAGGGTATAAAAGAGAACTGAGGAGAAATATCAAGTCCAAAAAACAGTAGGTCTTAGGTGCCCTGCACTCATAATACCTATCCAGAAATAGCTTCTTTAATAAGGGATCAGTGTGTTCTACAAATAATAAAGCATATTGCATTTCATTGATGCACATGTGTAGTGGTCATAAGTTAATAAAAACATTATCCAAAATTTGATCTAAGATCAGTCTGATTTCATAGTCCTAGGAATTTCTACCTTTTCAGGTTTCCCATGTAAGTCGAACTTGTGTATAAAGATGACCAGGTCCTCATAGACCTATGAAAGGTGGACTGATCGCGATTCCTAGAAACTGAGAGTTGTCCTTGAAATATCAGTTGCAGAACTGACCAACCTTTGCCTTTCCAGACATATAATACAGCCTTGTGAAATTCCCATTGTCCCCTTGTTTTGCCTTTGTTCCTTCAAGTGTTACACATTTGATATCATCTCTCTTTCCTGTTTGACAGTCTGTCTTCCTGGATTGATACCTTCCAGGGTAAACATTGTCAAGCAAGACACTGGAAAAGTTGCCCCTTTGACCTTGTTATTGTCCTGCTCTTTCAAAGACTGCATGAAGTCTAAATTAAGTGAAATACGATGCTATCACTCAGTACTTCAATTATTTCACATATACATTAGAATGTTGTCATTTTTGCTGGTCACCAATGCATATCCATGAGTCTCAAAATGAGTGCTTTGGAAAGAGGCATCCTAGAATTTCCAAAGATAATACATTATTTTATTAAATCAAGACAGAGCCAGGGTGCACAAGCCCTGCCTATGCCAGTCAGCGATGACCAGGCTCTCAGTCAGGCCTCGTTTCCGGACAATGCCCTGCTCTGTACAATGCTCTGGACAGTGTGGGCTTTCAATAAATAGTGCAGAGTGTCTGCTCGACACTTTCTGACAAATAGCTCTGTGAGTTAGGAACAAGACACGCTTCATGTAGGGCTAGAGGGTAATTACAATGTGGCTAAAGGATCGAATGCCACTTCAACCGTTTTTTCTTACATTAAAAATGTAATTCCAGCTTCATTTTAGAGGTGCTTTTGTGCAGAGGGAAATCGGGTTGGATTCTCAGAGAGGCTTTTGTCCTTATCTGAAAACCTCTGTTTCTCTTCTTGCATAGGTCCCTGTTGATTTCAGGCATGTACCTGGCTGGTATGAGAAATGCCACCACCTCCCTTTAAGAACTCACTAGACAGGAAATGGCTGTACATCCATCAAATGTAGAGACATTTTTAAATGTCTAACAATGCCAAGCAGAAGTAGTGGTCCTGTTATAATTTCTATATCTAATTCGTTTAGCAATCTTGTTCTTAAATGGGAACCTGTAGGGTAGTTGGAAAATAATACACTTGAGAAGTAGCCGGAATCAGTTTCTTTCCTGAATTAGCAGAATAACGTGGGGGTAAGTCCTTAGTCCTTTGAATCGGTGGGATTTGTAAGAATTTCTTAATTGAAAACTGAAATGTATTATCCCTCAAGGTTAAATGTATCTCTCAAGGTTAAATATGATTACCTAAAGAAGATAAATAGAACATTTTTCAAAACAGTGACAGCAGCTATTAATATAAATTAACATGCAAATAAATGCTACTGTAATGCTAGAAATAATTTGATCTCTCAAATATTTTGCGAACAGGAGAACGTTGTTCTATCTCCTTGGCTCGGTAAAATATTTTTTCACCTGCAACTGAATATATTAAGCCTTTTTACCTTTTAATTACCTCAAGTTCTGAATGAAGAGAGTCTGAGTTAATAAGATTCTGTTTCACATGCACTATCATAAGTAAAAGGAATTTTAATCACATGTACAGAGCTACATAAATTTAACATTGCGCTTAATTATGAAATTAAATCATTTAAATATCATGTGCAGTTAAAGGCCCTTTCTTGGCCCTACTAATTCATAAGGCTTAATTGGTTCACTCTAAATATGAATGGAAATATTTAAGAAACTAGTGGCCTGATGCATGAAATTCATGCATGGGGTGGAGCATGTCCCTCAGTCCACCCTGCTCCCTCTCCAAATGGGGACTCCTCCGGGGATGTCTGACTGTCAGTTTAGGGACAATCCCACAGAGATCAGGTTTAAACTGACAGCCAGACATCCCTCTCATAATCAGGGACCACTGGCTCCTAACTGCTCACCTGCCTGCTTGCCAAATCTCCCCTAACCACTCTGCCTGCCAACCTGTTTGTCCCCAACTCCCCGCCCTCTAGCCAGCCTGATTGCCCTTAACTGCCCCTGCCTCAGCCCTACCACCAAGGCTTTGTCTGGAAGGATGTCCTGGAAGATTCTCCCAGTCTAATTAGCATATTACTCTTTTATTAGTATAGATAAGAGAACAACTGTCTCCCAACAATGGTGGGAAACTCTGCTGTCTCTGAAAATAGTGCTCCATGGATTAGGAGTTATTTCATTCCTGAAAAACATCATAGATAAATTATGTTTTATTTTACCCCAGTAAGTCCTACAGTTCAGTATAAATATAAACAGACTGGACAAAATTAGAGCAGTGAAATTAAAAGTAGAAAGAATAAGCCCACTTCATGAAGTCAAATATTATCCAAAAAGATCAGTCATACCAGCATGCCCCAGGGAGTTAGAATGTTTCACATGAAACACCCAAATATTATGACACTTCAAACCCTGAGTTAACACGTTTCCGTAGTAAGGTCGGACAATATAATTACCACTCACATATAGCAATTTAGTATTTCCTAACGTAGCATTTAAACTATTTTGATATTTTCTTGCAGCTTTCACTGATTCTTACAGTAAACCAAAGTTCACTGAGGGTTTTCTTCTGACAAATGCATACCCAAAGCAGCTGTTTTTCATAACTAAAGAAAAATGTGCTTGATGTTGCAAAGTGTCTCTTCTATTCTTGATATTGGGGAAAGGAAAAAGAAGGCCTTGTTACATGCTAATACTTACATGTTAATTGCATCTTACAACACAGATTTGACCATTGTAGGGCTTAAATGTCAACCAAGGTTGAAAAGCGTTTTGTTTTTAGGATATAAAATAGCCCTTATGAACTCCATAAAAAATTTGAAATCATATCTATTGCATTGTTGACATGCGCTTAGCAGGCCATTTATGGGAGCAAGTGTTTGGATATTTTAGTACCAAGTTTTTGGTATATCTACTGAGAACACATAGAGTAGGAGATTTATAAAACCATAGTCCTGTATTAAGAATTTAATTAGTAAGTTAAATTTAGAAAATGTTACTTTTTCCCTGTGTTTTAACAATTTAGTTTTCAAAAATTAACTTTCTGCCCCAGCCTATGAGACTCAGTGATTGAGCATCAGCCTATGAAAAAGGAGGCCAAGATTCAATTCCCAGTCAGGGCACATGCCCAGGTGTGGCCTCAACCCACAGTGTGGGGTATACAAGAGGTAACCAATCAATTATTATCTCTCATTAATGCTTCTATCTCTCTTCCTCTCCCTTCTTCTTAAATAAATAAAAAATCAATTAATTTTCTGAACTTTTAGGTGTTTGAATTATTTTTATTATTTCACTAGAGGCCCAGTGCATGGATTCCTGCACTGGTTGGGTCCCTCAGCCTGGTCCGCAGGGATTGGGTGAAAATTGGCTCTTCAACATCCCCTGGGGGATCCTGGATTGCAAGAGGATGGTTCTCGGGTGACACAGTCCAGAATCAGGCTCCCTCATCTCTGGTTCTGGGTGTGTTGCCTGAGAACCACAGCTACCAAGTCACCATAGTTCAGCAACTCCTGAATTGAGTGTCTTCCTCATGGTGGTCATTGGGCATCATAGCTACCAGTCGGACAATCGCTTACACTTTTATATATATACTAGAGGTCCAGTGCATGAAATTCATGCATGAGGGGTAGGGTCCCTCAGCCTGGACTGTACACTCTCCAATCCAGGAACCCTTAGGAGACATCTCTCTCACAATCTGGGACCACTGGCTACTAACTGCTCACCTGCCTGACTGCCTTATTGCCCCTAACACTTCTTCCTACTGGCCTGATGCCCCTAACTACTTCCCTGCTGGCCTGATTGCCCCTAACTTCCCTTCCCTGCCAGCCTTATTGATCCTAACTGCCCTCCCCTTCCAGCCTGATCACCCCTAACTGCCCTCCCCTGCCGACCTGATCATCCCCAACTGCCTCTGCCTTGGCCCTGCCACCATAGCTTTGTCTGAAAGGACTCTGAAAGATTTCTAGTCTAACTAGCATATTACCCTTTTATTAGTATAAACTAGAGGCCTGATGCACAAAAATTTGTGCAAAAGTAGGCCTTCCTTCCCCTGGCTTCTGGCACTGGCTTCCCTCCAGCACCCAGGATGTGGGCTGCTTCCTTCCTCTGGCCTCCAGCAGGTTTACCTTGGCTTTGTCAGGAAGGATGTCTGGAATGATGTCTGGAAGATAACCAGTCTAATTAGCATATTACCCTCTTATTACTATAAATAGATTTATTTATCATCCTCCACATTTTGAGAGCAGGAAGGATAGATGGAGGTGGAAAGACAGAGAGAAAGAGATAAAGAGAGTGCAAGTAAGGTGGCAAGTAGCTGGTAATGAGGGAAGACAATGTATGGGAAAAAAGAAGTCCTAGTGAATGGGGAAAGAAGAATTAAACAAAATTTATTGAGTGCTAATAATTTTTGTAATAAAAGAAGTTTCTGGTTACTAAATGTTGGCTGTATACCAGTTACTCTATCCGGTACTTTATTTGTCAAGTTATCCTCATAAACACACTATAAAGTGATATTAGGTTTATATGAATTTTACAAATAAAAAATATTGATGCTTCAGTGCAGCCAATAACTTGCTCAAGGCCATAGAGGTAATAATTGGAAGATCTGGGAACTGAGCCAAGATTGATTTGGCTGGTAACTCTGAGGTTGCACCGCACTGGGCTAAGCCCTTTGCTTGCATCCTCTCACTGGCTTATTGTAACACTTTGGACCTGTACTACTATGCTCATTACTTTGTTATTAGATATATTAGATACAGATATTGAAGTTCAGGGAGGCTCGTGAACTTATGTAAGTTCACCCCGCAGAGCAGGGCTTTGAACCCATGCCTGTGCCATACTCCGCACTGAGGAACATTTCTGTTTGGAAGAGAAGGTAAAATGAGATGAATGTTTAGAGCGTAAGCTTAAAGGAAACCAAAGGAAGGACAATTAAGGCATCGCTGTTTGCCTTGTTGGCTATTCCAAGAGGATTCCGAACAGGGGTGATGACTGAAGGACCTGACAGTCTAAAGCAGTGGTTCTCAACCTTCCTAAGGCCGCGACCCTTTAAGACAGCTCCTCATGTGGTGGTGACCCCCAACCATAAAATGATTTCCATTGCTACTTCATAACTGTAATTTTGCTACTGTTAGGAACTGTAATGTAAATATCTGATATGCAGGATGTATTTTCATTGTTACAAATTGAACATAATTAAGGCATAGTGATTAATCACAAAAACAATATGTAATTATATATTGTGGAATATTTATTTCTAATTACAAATCAATGAAATTTTGTCCTGAATCGTGGTATAGCATGGGTAACAGTCTTCATATGACAACAGTAAACAACATTGCTACACTTTGCTACACCGAGGAGTGGTGTGTTGGTTCCTAAGACCATGGGAAATAGGTGTTTTCCAATAGTCTTAGGTGACCCCTGTGAAAGGGTCGTTCGACCCCCCAAAGGGGTCGCGACCCCCCAAAGGGGTCGCGACCCACAGGTTGAGAACCACTCGTCTAAAGGAAGTCAAGTTCAGCTCCTCATCTTGCCAGCGGTTTACGATGCCCTGTTCTTTACTTCATTGATTGCTTTCCTGTGAGCGGTTTTGGATACAGAATTCCTTTGATTTGAGTCAGAAAAAGGAAATAGAACCCAGAAAGATGATTGGAAGAGAAATGAAAGCCATTCTGCCAGGGCCCTCGGTCATGAACCTGGCACTCCGAAGCCACAGGAGATGGAGGAGAGCACTCGCCGCTCGCCTGGCGGCTGCAATGTCCTGGCAGGGGGAAGAAATCAGCTCCGAGGCGCCCTCTTTCATCTGCTCGCCCCCTGGTAGCTGGAGGGATCTTTTCAATACGCAAACCTGGCCCTGACACCTTCTAATGGTGAAACCTTCTAGTAGCTTCTTGCTCTCCAATGAAGACAATGCCAGACCTCTGTGAACCTGACCAGCCTGCTCTACGTCATGTAGTCCCACATGCTTTCTCAACTACAGCGTCACTGTCCTTTCTCTCAGTGGGCAGTGCTCATGTCTGATATTTGTGCTCTTCCCTCTGGCTGGAATGCTTCTTCTATGCCTTACTCATGTACCCTGTTTCCCCGAAAATAAGACAGTGTCTTATATTGTTTGCTCCCAAAGATGCGCTAGGTCTTCTTTTCAGGGGATGTCTTATTTTTCCATGAAGAAGAAGACGGTACACATTTATTGTCGAACAACAACAACAAAAAGGAAATGTATTACCTGTATACAGTGCGGTAGTCGTTGTCATCACAAACCAGCTCACTGATGGGCCGCAGCGCAGCCGGAGCTGGTCAGGCAGGGCGAGGTCTCTTTAAATCAGGAGTCAGACACCTGACGGTAGCTTCAGGGGCCTTCTATTCCGGGGAGGCTTGTGTTCAGGGGAGGCCTTCTTATGGGGAGGTCTTATTTTCGGGGGGGGTGCCTTATATGACAGCGAGAGGCAAAACTGGAAGTAGGTCTAATTTTCGGGGGATGTCTTACTTTCGGTAGCTTAGTGTTGTAAAGCCAGAGCTGATGCTAACAATGAGCACTGTTACCCACACGTCCCATCAGCTCTAGCTTTCTTTCCCCCAGAAGCGTCCTTGGTCTGTATAACTTACCCCCTGAGCACAACAGTACTTTTCCTTCGGAATGACAGTCCTCATGGAATATTTCTTTTTTTTATGTATATATATTTTATTGATTTTTCACAGAGAGGAAGGGAGAGAGAGAGAAAGTCAGAAACATCAATGAGAGAGAGACATCCATCAGCTGCCTCCTACACACCCCACACTGGAGATGTGCCGGCAAGCAAGGTACATGCCCCCGACTGGAAATCGAACCTGGGACCTTTCAGTCCACAGGCTGACGCTCTATCCACTGAGCCAAACCGGTCTCGGCTGGAATATTTCTTGATCGATCTTTACATCCCCCTCTAGACTGTAGGGTTCCTGAAGGCAGCAAGCTCGTCTTATTGTACTCACTATTGTATGCCCAGCCCGAGCCCCAGCCGGACATAGTATGTACAGTAATGTGGTTGCTGATCTGCCTGGTTGACTTTCAAAGAGAATCCAGTTCTACGCCTGGATTCATGCTCTGGGCTGGTCCCCTCCCATGTTAAATGCGAGCTGAGCTTTGACTCACTTCATCAATAGCAAAGGCAGAAATGACATTTCCCCAGGGCTGGCACTGATCTCTAAGGAGGCTACATAGTTTTACATGTTGTGCTTTTGGGGAAAAATGGAGACATATAACTAGTCCAGAAACCCTTTTAGAGAGACCCTGTGAAGAATCCATGGTCCCTGAGGAGAAAAGAGGCCCGAGGCCCCATGGAGGAGGAGAGAGGCCAGCTGTCCCAGTGTCTAGTCAAGCATCTGGGCCACTTTGACTTCACCCCATCTGACTGGACCTGGGTAAAATGCTCCAAGTGAAGTTAGAGAAGGAACTGCACATTTATGCACCAGCATCAAACTGACCTGCGAGCCGAAACCGGTTTGGCTCAGTGGATAGAGCTTCGGCCTGCGGACTGAAAGGTCCCAGGTTCGATTCCGGTCAAGGGCATGTACATTGGTTGTGGGCACATCCCCAGTAGGGGCGTGCAGGAGGAGGCTGATCGATGTCTCTCTCTCATCGATGTTTCTGGCTTTCTATCCCTTTCCCTTCCTCTCTGTGAAAAAGCAATAAAAATATATTAAAACAAAAACAAAACAACAACAACAACAAAAAACAGACCTGTGAGATACAATGAAACGATGATTGTTTTAAGCTGCCAAGTGTTGATGCTTGTTACACCAACAGATAACTAAGACAGAAACACAGGAAACAAAATTATAGTATTTACAGAGGAATCTAGGGTTCTCGTGATTGGATTCTTGGTGCTAAGGATGTAGGGAAAGGTATTAGGGTCCGACCTGTAAGGATTTTCTTCTCTTCTGGAACTTCCTTGCTTCTCCATTGCAGAAATCTACTTATGTGATAGATATGAAAACATGTAATGACGTAGCACTTGTCCACTAGCATGTACGTAATAAAGGAATCACTTTAATAGGTAATATCAAGGTGTATTGTTTTGTTGACAAAATTGCTGGTGGCAAAGTCTTTACCCTTTCAACGTATCTCACCTCTTCTTGATATTTCCAGAAGTTCCCAGAGGGTTTTTCACAGTTGCTCACAAGCTAGTCCCTAGAAAGCTCTCCCATCATGCCTTTCTGCAATACTACCTCTATTTCCCAAAGGTACAAGTCTGTGTAGGCTCAGCTGGGGTCTTTGATCACATATGAAAACTTTAAGCCCGGGGACTTTTTATCACAAATAGAAACTTTTGTTTTGTTTCTATTGTATTTAGCTTAGGGTGAGTTTATTTATCTCTGAAATTATATAATTAATTTACAGGGTATTTATTGGATTTGCATAGATGTTTCATGCAAATTCCCCATCAAATAGTAAATATTGAGTTCAATGGTCTGTATTACAGCCATTTTATTTGTTGTGTGCATACACGTGTGTTTGTGTGGAAATCAGCTAGATCTATTTAATGGCATTGTTCACAGATGAGTCACTTTACTCATGTCAACCTCATTGGGTATTTTTAATACTCTGCGTACACTGCTTCACCTCTTAATTCAATAACATACCATGGACATTTTCTAATTTCCTACGGAATTATTTTTAATGACTACATGGAACACCATAATTATTTAGCCAGTCTCCTGTTCTTAGCTATCATATCATTTATAATTCGTTGCTATCTTATAATTCGTTGCTATCTTATAATTATGCTCCGATGAAATACTTAGACATTATTTCCTCAAAATATATTCTTAGAAAGGGAATTACTGGTTCCCCGGTTCTGCTTATTTTAAGGCATGTTACATATATTTTCAAGTTGCCTTCCAAAGAGAGAACGGGTTTTACTCCTCCACAACACTGCATTTATCAAGGTTTTTTTTCTTTTCTTTTTTAAGTTTTCGCAGAGAGGCCAAAAACAGTTCCCCTCTTTTAAGTTAATAGCTACCATTTTTAAAACTCATCGTTATTGCTTATGTGATGTTTTTCTGCCTTAAGCCCACACTCGAACAATAATAATTACCTTGAGCGTACTCTTTGACAACATTTTCACATTTATCATTTCACGTAATATCCCCAGCAGCTTTGGAAGATAAATAGTGGAGCCAATAATCGTTAAAATATGTCAGGAAGCATAACAATTAGTTCTACAAGTATTCACACACAGTCTTCTCGGTTTCTAATTAGGGTAAATTCCTTCAGTAAGGCCTGCCATTCTGAGTTGATAAGAAAGAAGGATTTTTTTTTTCTCTAGGACTAATCCATTTTGGATAAAAATGACAAGGTATTTTCTCATTCTGACCCGGTGAGTAGATGAGCTAACTGCTGATGAGGCACTTCATTTCTTCTCAGGCTGAGGATTTTTGGCTAGACTTCCATCATTCCACTTAGATAGCGCCACACAGCACTATATTATTAATGTTGGGTTTTATTTATATCTAGGTATTGTTTTTGCTAAGTGCTTCAGTCTCCCTCTGTTTCCTTGGGTTTTATGTGATTTTTATAATAATAGTGACACTTTATAATAAAAATTAAAAAGTAAACTACAGAAAATGCACAAAATAATAGTCAATTCAATTCCCCCTCCTTTTGGCCTAACTCCATCACCAGAAGAAGCCACCAGAGAAATATAGTGTAATAATCTTTTGGTATTTTGTGAGCATATTTGACACAATTGGGCTCAATTTATACTTCTTTTCCTGTTAAATGATTTTGTCATTTGTAGTTGTACAGTATTGCATGTTGCTTCATAAAGGACATAAGAGTTTAAATCTGGCCCATTATTGATAAACATTTGTATTTCTTTCCAGTATTGTTATTCCCTACATTAAACGTCTTTAAAAATCAATATATTCTTAGATTGAATTTCTAAAAAAGGATCAGTAAACAAGCTGTAAAAAGTGCATCAAAGGTGATTTGTATTTGCAATTTTGACAGGCATTTCCATACTTCTTTTCAAAAATGTATTTTCACATACCTGTCAATAGCATAGTAGAGGATCTATTCTCATACTCTTTACAATCACTGAATATATTCATTTTTTTTATATTTTGCTCATCTCAGTGGTTTAAAAAAATCTCACTGTTCTGTTTTTAATTAATATGAGACTGATCATCTATTTAGAGTTATTTTGATTTTATTTTTAGAAGACTGCTGTTTTATACCAATTGCTTGGTTTTCTATCCAGTTTTTGTAGTTGTTGTTGTTTTGGCTTTCTTTCCTGATTTGTAATCTTTCTTTGTATATATCTAAAAAAATAGGTGCTTTGTCTAATCGGGTTAATAATTTTAGGTAGACATATTTTTTAAAGGCTTTTAGTTTTTCTTTCATGCCTCTAAAGCCATCTTTATTCCAATATTTTAATATTTTTAATCCACACATTATTCTAATAACTTCTTATTTTCATTACTCTTGAGTCTTGATTTAAGTAGAATTTATTGTCAAGCAAAACACTAAGGATTTTTACCCAGGTGCATCCATCCTGTATGTTTCACAGGTGTGTGAATATTTACATGTGTATGCTTATACCTCCTCCGATTAAAAGCTGGTTGTTCTACCATTATTCCTTAAGTAATCCTAAATAATTTAATAAATTTGCATTGGTTTGAAATGACATCTTTAACCTTTAAGTTTAAAATAATTAAAATTTAAGTCTTGGAGTTTTTAAATGTTCATTTATGTTTATTCCTGTGGCATGTTCTTCTGTTTTAATTACTAGTACTATAGTAGTCTGAGAGAGATACTTTATATCTTGTAGAGCTGATTTTATCCAATTTCTTTTATTATTTTTATACCTGTTCTTCTGTTATTCTACCATGCAAATATTAGAATTGGTGTGTCGTTGTTGTTCCAGTGATAAAAAATGAAAATTTTTTTCCCGACAAACCTTGGCGTAGCAGGCAAAAGAGCAGGTGCCTTTGCCTTTGGCCACGTTCCCATTGGCTGTGGCAACTGATGAATAGTTTCGATTTTTAGCAACTTGCTTTATCTAATTGTTTACAGTTTTTTCCATTAGAAGCTCTTTCACTCATCAGAGAGAATTTTCATGTAATGAAATGGGCTAATTCAGTTTACGGGAGCCGCGTGGAGGGAGTAAAAGACAAATTTCCAGCCAGGAGTTGGAGATTTTTGCTCAGATGAAAAGCCACACAGCTGCTTATGCTCCGCCGGCTCTTGAATCCTCAAAGAAACCGCAAAGGCAGAGAAGCAGCTTAAAAAGAGAAATCGGGGAGTCACAGCATGGAATGCCTTGCACTTCATCTTGTCCTTACAAGTTGCATTAATTTGAATTAACTGGTATTAATAAGCCCACTTAAAAAAAAAAAAAACTAGAGCCACTAACTGCAAATAAAAACCAAGAGCATGGTAAATATGTAGCTACCTGTGCAAACATAGGACATGTCTAACTTACATGTACTAGTAGTTTAAGCTCTGAAAGTTCAAAGTCTGTGGTTTGACCTTAGGCTGTAGTGGTTTGATATATACCATCTGTTAAAAATGAGATTTTCTGGAGAAGTTCAAGATGGAATAGATTAAAAATTCCAAGTCCAGATTTCCATGTGTAGGTTCTTTTTTAAAAAAATATATTTTATTGATTGTTTACAGAGAGGAAGTGAGAGGGATAGAGAGTTAGAAACATGGATGAGAGAGAGACATTGATCAGCCGCCTCCTGCACGCCCCCTACTGGGGATGTGCCCGCAACCAAGGTACATGCCCTTGACCGGAATCGAACCTGGGACCCTTAGACGCTCTATCCACTGAGCCAAACCGGTTTCGGCCATGTGTAGGTTCTTAAGGGAAACATTTTTAAGCCTCTGGGAGTTTCAGGCAGATAAAGGAGGTAGGAGAAAGGGTCAGAAAGTGCAGGAAGGAGGGTTTGGAAGTGAAATTGCCTTGAAGAGCTGTTGTGAGGCTTTGAGCTCCACTTTGCCTCTGAGAGCAGAATAGGGGTTTGCTCTCTCCCTCTCCACACCCGGTAAAGTGGATTTCAAGAGGATCCCCCAGACAATACTGCGATGTGCCCCCTGCCTTCGGGGCCTGCTGTCTGACTGATAGCTGGGAAAGGGAAAGTCACCCCTGAGATAGGGTTTGACTCCTACCCAGGAGCTCTTGATGGCAAAAGAAAGGCTCTTGCCGAGACCGGTTTGGCTCAGTGGATAGAGCGTCGCTTTGCGGACTGAAAGGTCCCAGGTTCGATTCCGGTCGGGGGCATGTACCTTGCTTGCGGGCACATCTCCACTGTGGGGCGTGCAGGAGGCGGCTGATTGATGTCTCTCTCTCATCGATGTTTCTGACTTTCTATCTCTCTCCCTTCCTTTCTGTAAAAATTCAATAATATATATAAAGAAAGGCTCTTTATTCGGAGGGGAGACGGAATGCCCCCTATTGAGGCGAGTGTTCAATCTCAGAGTTTACGGGGCACAGACAGGTAAGTGTTTGTCGTGAGCCACAATAAGGGGTGGTCTGAGACACACTGTCCAGTAGGACTGTCTGATCCCAGAGACCTGGGCGGAAAGAGGGGGGAAGTCTACTGCTGTAGGGCAAGCTGAGGAAGAAAAGCTAAAGTTAGCGGCATAGAACTGCACTGATTCCGGCAGCCACAGAAGCCAGGAAGTGAACAGCTAAATCCAAGAAGCCAGTGCAAAGCTCTGCATCAGGGAGAAACCTAAGCCAGGCCCACCCAGGGCCGCCAGCCCTTACCATCTGCCTCCCCAAAGAACCCCAAGTCCCCACCAGCTCCATGAACACTGACCTGCCACCTCACCTGTTCCCTTTCCTCTGCTCAGGCTCCCAGTACCCAAATGGGACCTCTTCCAGTTAAATCAGAAGCTAGAGTGTAGAGCAGTGGTTCTCAACCTTCCTAATGCCGCTTACCCTTTAATACAGTTCCTCATGTTGTGGTGACCCCCAACCACAAAATTATTTTTGTTGCTACTTCATAACTGTAATTTTGCTCCTATTAATGAATCGTAATGTAAGTATCTGTGTTTTCCGATGGTCTTAGGCTCTACAGTAGCAGTTCTCAACGTGTGGGTCGCGACCCACAGGTTAAGAACCACTAGCAGGGACACCTCTACACTGTAGAGGAAGAGATCAGACTACACAGAGAGAAAAAAATACTTTCCTTCCCCCATGGCAAGACTTGAACCCAGAGCTGGTCCAGACTGTGGAAAGGAGAAAAACAAACAAAAAACAACAACAACAAAAACACCAACAATTTATGCTAACTCAAATGGGAAGCTTTGATGATAACATATTGGACTGAAAATGCCAATGCTGTGTTGCTTAAAGTGGTCCTAGGACTGCTATTATCGAAAAGGGAGCAGGAAAGTCATGAACCTTGTCATGCTTTCCCAGGGAAAGGGCACATTTACGCCCTCTAAAACGTAAGGTGGCAATGGGAAATGTTTTGGTAGCATTTTTTAAAAATATATTTGTATTGATTTTTTTTACAGAGAGGAAGGGAGAGGGATAGAGTTAGAAACATTGATCAGCTGCTTCCTGCACACCTCCTATTGGGGATGTGCCTGCAACCAAGGTACATGCCCCTGACTGGAATCCAACCTGGGACCCTTCAGTTCTCAGGCCGACGCTCTAGCCACTGAGCCAAACTGGTCAGGGATGGTGACATTTTTTAATATTTTAGTCAGTTCAACAATTAAGGAGCAAATAAAAAAGGTATGAAATTATAGTTTATTATAAATTTGAGTCAAAAATAGTTATTCCAACCAATGATGTGCCTGAAATATACTGGAGTCCTGGCAAATGATCTTCCATCTTCAAACTCTTTTCTGCCTAATTTCAAACCTTGAGTCTGGAGTCTTCCCTTCATTCAGTTAAGAATCTCGCCGAAACCGGTTTGGCTCAGTGGATAGAGCCTCGGCCTGCAGAGGGAAGGGTTCCAGGTTCGATTCCGATCAAAGGCATGTACCTTGGTTGTGGGCACATCCCCAGTAGGGGATGTGCAGGAGGCGGCTGATCGATGTTTCTCTCTCATCGATGTTTCTAACTCTCTATCCCTCTCCCTTCCTCTCTGACAAAAATCAATAAAATATATTAAGAAAAAAAAAAAGAAAAGAATCTCATGTAGCCCTGGCCTGTTTGTCTCAGTGGCTAGAGTGTCAGCCTGCAGACTGAAAGGTCCTGGGTTTGATTTCAGTCAAAGGCACGTACCTCAATTGCAGGCTCTTCCCTGGTCTAGACCTGTGCAGGAAGCATCCCACTGTTGTGTTTCTCTCACATCATTATTTCTCTCTGTCTTTCCCTCTCTCTTCCATTTTCTCTGAGAATCAATGGGAAAATATCCTACGGTGAGGATTAAAAAAAAAAAAACACCTCATGTACAACTCAGCTGGCATTGCTCAGTGATTGAGCATTGACCTGTGAATTAGAAGCTGGCCTCTCACCGGACATTGACTCAGCCAGTACCTTGATCTTGGACTTCCTAGATTTCAGACCTATTCACAATGATGTTTATTGGTTAAACTGACATCGTGGTACTTTGATAGAGCAGTCTAAGCTAAGGCGTCCAACCAATATCACAAAGGTGACCACAACATTTCCCCTCACAGAAAGTCCCAGGATCTAGAAATCTACTTTTTCTGTGCCATTAAATTCACACTACACCTGAGCCTCTGAAAGAAGGCCTTCTTAATCCCTTTTTTAAAAAAATTCTCACTCCCCACTGAGTCTAACCCTCGAGAGGACAGAATGAGAAATGCAAGGTTGTCTTAAAAAGGTGGTTCATTAAATAGAGTAGACAAACAACCTGCTCATTTATTCCCCCCCAATCTTTCAGGTCTCGGTTTAATCAAGGATTGTGACAGGAAGTGGGGAATTTTTTAATTTAATTTAAAAAATTAAAAATTGGCTTCTACATGGCATTGGGCTTTGTAGTATCTGAGCATGGTCCTAGGAAACGTAGTAAAATCCTTTCAGGATTTCACAGTTACATTTTAAAATAATGTTGAACATTTTTTTATTAAATTAATTAACATGAATTTCACAGCTCAGTACTTTTAGCAAATTGGTTATGCACTCTTTTTAGGAGTTAATGCCTATGAAGACACAGAGGCTGTATCTAAGTCATTAAAATGCGATTCATGTGTTCAACCAACATTTATTGACCATGTGCTCTGTGGTAAGCATTGTTCAGGTATTGGGGGTGTAGCCATCAACCCTGGGTTAGATGCTGTGAGATAGCTTTCAGATAAAGGTGCTTTGAAACGGAAGAAGAGGTTCGGTCCTGGGATGGGTAGGAAGGATTCACTGATGTGATGTTTTTAAATATATTGACAGAAGTAAGAGTTGGTGATGTTTTTAAATATATTGACAGAAATAAGGTAGGAACTACCAGGCAACAGAAACAACGGATGCAGAAAGAGACAGGCAAAAGGTGGAGAGAGCATGGTAACCATGTGCTAAGAGTCAGCGCAAGGTCCAGGGGAAAGCAAGAATATTGAGTTAAACATCTAAGTTCACATATAAGTGATATCTTAGTCGTTGAGTAGCAGCTGACAATTTTGTTAACCATTTTTGTACCACGTTTCCCGCACCCCTTAAGTTTTTCTCAAATATTAGAGCTCATGAATAAAACGTGCCTCAGCTGGTGTTAGGATCTTGCTTCCTGAAGTCTCAGGTTACGGCTGAGACACCCTTGATATGTCTGAGGCTGTCAAAGCCATTGGAGGTATTCTGATCTCTCCCAATATTTACTTTGCTGAATTCAGGGAGAATGCTTCTAGTGACAGTTTTCCTTACAGAAGAAGATTTTCCATCCTAAAAGTCACTTTTTTTCCCCAAGTGGGAATTGTGTACCTATGTTTTAGATGAGGAGGAGAATGGTCCACTTACTGGGCAGAGAAGCAAACTAAGTCATGAGTGAGGAGTAAAAGATGTCATAGACCATTCATATACAGTGGTACCTCAAGATACGAGTTTAATTCATTCCTTAACCTTGAGGCGTGGGAAACTATGAGATGCTCGAGTCGTGGTAAACTGGTGGGTTGTGTGCAGCCGGCAGATCCGCGTGATTACTCGTATCTCAAATGTTGCTCGTATTTCAAAGCAAAAATAGTTCACTCGATGTCTCCTATCTCAAAATTCTTGTATGGTAGGGCACTTGTATCTCGAGGTACCACTGTACTCTTAGCCATGAAGCAGAGCTACATGTGGTCAGAGGTGCATGGATACATGTAAATAATCCTACTTTTTTTATTGTTGTTAAACAATGGGTAGTATCTAACCCACTCTCAGTTGTGTATTAGATACTTTAACTTAATTAATGATTCCAACAATCTTGTGACGTTGTCATTGTGATCCATACCTATGTAAGCTGCTGATCTGAGGGGTTAAGTAAATGATCCACAGTAACTTAGGTAGTAAATCACATACAAGCTATCTTTTACTTCAGAACCTATAGACTTATCCATCGTGGAGCAACGCTCTTTTATCTGAATTATTCTCTATTATAGGTATTTCTACCCGATTCTCAGAATCTTAGACTAATCCAGGGGAGCTGGGCATGGGACCCCATGAAATAATCAATGATACTTCTCTCTTATTCTCACCTATTAACCCTGGCCTGAGTCTCAGGAAGCTGTTTCATGTGTCTTTCATTAGAGGTGAGTTGGGTCTCATCCATCAACTTTCACAAGATTCAGAGAGCCATCCTGTTGTTAAACTTAGGGCCTGTGCTCTCAATGAATCCACATTATCTCACTTTCTGTGTATTTCCTTGACCCTTGTTTAACTAGATCGTCAATGTTCTCTTGACACACTTGATTATTTCTGTATCATTATTTCCACCACCGACATTATTTTGAGGAGAAATTGAGAACATCTTTTTCTCGTTCTTTTATTGATATCCATGATGGAGAAGCATGTGAAAATCAGTCACTTAAAAGGCAGGTTCATCGTTATTTCTTACTCATAAAGGGAAATGGATGGGATTCACTCTTTCTCATGGTCAATTATGCACCATTTTTATTAGAAATCCTACTCCAGGAAGCAGGCGTGTGATGTGCTGGTTTTGTCCAGTTACATGACACTCGCTGAACAGGATGCTCGAAAATGCAGATGCATTTTTTGACTCTGACATTCTATTTTTCTGGTGCCATATGGAGGTTGTATAAGTTTAGTTTGACAGGTTATTTCTTTGGACAGCAGAGCCGGGGCATGCTATTCATTTAAATACTGTTAGTTTTGGCATCAAATGTGCAGTTTCTTGCTAAGGCTGACATCTCATTCTTTCCTTCTCTCTCCAGCAGGAAAGTTCCTCTGTCAAGCCCCAGAAAATAGTTCTTCCTGTTGTGCCTGTTGTTTGTTAAATCTTTTGAGGCAGGCAAGAATTTCTCAATCCTTCGTCACAATAAAACCACCTATCATCAAATTAATGATGTAGAATTAAAAGTCCACTGACCGTATGGGCAGAGTGAACAAAGAATTATAACCTACCACCTCACAGTTTTGACAGTTGTTTAAACACATCCTATAGGGTGACTGACCGTATCTACTATCAGTGAGTCCCAAACATTAATTTTCCAATAAATCTCACTTTGCCCGGTAAGTGATTTCCCAGGTCTTCTTGTATACATGGATTTCATTTATGTTGATATGAAATAAGATCCTAGAAAATACCTTTGCATAAAGGAGATAATGTATGCAAATCTCCTCATTCAGTGCCCAGTATGAAAATGTCAACTGACATTAAATTCTTTCCTTCATACATCATCACTATTTTCTCTCTTGAATTTCCATCTCTAGAAATGTTAACCAGGCAATTTCTACAACATACATATATTTCAAAATATTATTGGTTTTTCTAATTGTAAAAGCAATGTGTGTACTTTGGAGAATGTGTAGAAATTAAAGGATGCATTATGAAGGACAAATAACAATAGCTTGTGTACTATGAGAAATGAATGGCAAACTACATCCAGGTGACTTAATATATATTTTTAGAGACATTAAGAGATGTTTGGAGAGCCCAGTACTGTGAAGCCTTACCACCCCCAGGCCTGAGAAGAACAGTGATAATAGCTATACAGTGAACAGCTTGATAGAAATCTTGGAGTTATTGGGTGAATATAGGCGAGCCATAGTGGTATACCTGGGATGGAGGAAACGAATCCCCTAATGTCCACCTTTTACTTCCATTGCATGAACTCCAGAAAAAGGCAGAAAGCAAGGGATCCTCTTACAGGAAAAACGTAAGGTCAACCTTCCAGGATTTAGATCCTGGAGAAGGGTGAGAAGTATATCTAGGGAAGCTGGTGGAAGCCAGTCAGCCCCTTGAATAATTCAGTCTTTCTAATTGGTATTACATTTCCTCTAAATATACTAATAACTTAGTTTTGCTGAGAAGAAGGCTCAGATTTCTCTATGCTATCATTGTGTAGCCCAAAATAGAGAGTTTCTGTAATTTGCACCTTGCATGAAATACCTCTTTTTATTTGTTTTAATAATTCATAATTAAGCTTCTAAGAATTTATCTATATTTCAGCATGACATAACTTGTCTAAATGACTTGACCAACATGGGTACACTTAGTCATTTGCTTCTTAACCTCTAGCCATTTAGTCTGAAAGGCTCCCAACTATCTTTAGTAGTAAATTCTCAATTGCTTTAATCATCACTTGTGCTTTTGTATTACTTCTTTTTTTCATTAGTGTTTTTGTGTTCTAATGAGCAATGATGTGTGATTGTTGTATTGGTTAAGATTTTTTTGTTTATAAATATCAGAAATGCACATTTTTTAAATATCTCATCTAATAAAAAAGTAATATGCAAACTGACCATCACTCCAACACACAAGATGGAGGCCCCCATGTGGTCATAGATAGTCGCCCCATATGGATACAACATGGCCATCACAAGATGACTGGCAGGGGAGAACAATTGTGGGTGATCAGGCCAGCAAAGGAGGGCAGTTGGGAAAACCAGGCCTGCAGGGGAAGGCAGTTAGGGTTTACCAGGCCTGCAGGGGAGGGCAGTTGGGGGCAACCAGGCCAGCAGGGGAGGGCAGTTAGTGTTGACCAGGGTGGCAGGGGAGGGCTGTTAGGGCCAATTGGGCTGGCCAGGGAACAGTTAGGCATCGATCATGCTGGCAGGGAGGAGTTGTTAGGGCAGTGGTTCTCAACCTTCCTAATCCACAACCCTTTAATACAGTTCTTCATGTTGTGGTGATCCCCAACCATAAAAATATTTTTGTCGCTACTTCATAACTGTAATTTGCTACTGTTATGAATCTTAATGTAAATATCTGTGTTTTCTGATGGTCTTAGGAGACCCTGCTAGCTGTTCATGACCCACAGGTTGAGAACCGCTGTGTTAGGGGATGATAAGGCTGGCAGGCAGAATTGGTTAGGGGCAATCAGGCAGGCAGGCAAGTGAGTGGTTGGGAGCCAGAAGTCCTGGATTGTGAGAAGGATGTCTGACTGTCCATTTAGGCCCAATCTCAGTGGGTATCCTATGTCTCTGGATATAATAGTCTGAGAAGGCCACATCAACTATTGTAGTACTATTGCTAGGGATATATAACATGAATTGAAACAAGAAAAAAACACCAGTAAACCCAAATTGATTACCATCTTATCTAATAAAAGAATGATATGCAAATTGACCATCACTCCAACACACAAGATGGTCACCCCCATGTGGACACAACATGGCTGCCACAAGATGGCCAGTGGGATCAGGCCTAAACGGGCAATTGGATATCCTTCAAGGGGTCCTAGATAGGAAAAGCTGGGCTGAGGAACACCTCCCTCTCCCCCCATGCACGAATTTCATGCACTGGGCCTCCAGTATAATTGGCAATAGGGCATAGCTGAATCTCAGGGCTCAAAACTAATATTATAATTACTTTACTCTTATGCAGTGTTTATAAAATATAGACAGATCTAGCTCTCTAAACCTACTATCTATTATCTGTTTATCTATCCATCTATCTCCACATCTATATTTTTAATAATATTTAGAGAAATATTATTTACATTTTGCCTCTTTTTTTTCTGCATTGGGTTGTATTAAAGTGAGTGTTCTTCATATACAAAAATTACAAAGTTGGCTGTTGGCAGTTATAAATGATAGTTTAAATCTCAGCAGCCAGCAGAAAGAGAAACCCTTCAGTATTTATAGCAAAAGCCTCTTTAATAATTTTTATAGCCTATCTTGGGCCATTCCATCATCATTGAATAAATCACTACAGATGGAGGGAATGTACCTGAGTCACAGGTCAAAGCTGTTAATGATTTCTTTTGTTTGTTTATCTGGATATTTCATGGGATTTTGGTTGGAGGTGCATAGCTAAAAATAAACTTCAGTGACATGACTACTACTGAGAAGGATCTCTTACAGGAGAGATAATGTCAGTCAGAGAGAAAATGGGTAACTTGTTTGAAACCAACCTAGTCAACATCCTGGGTGTAAAAGGAAGAAATAAGAATAATTTACTAGAGAAAAGAAGATGGCTGCCAATGGGAAGGCAGAGTGCAAGATAATGTGTGAGTGAGGAAACAAAGGGAGAGTGTGTGGTCACACGGGGAGTGTCTGTTGGTGAGTTGAGGGACAGCTATACTCCAGGACACTGTAGGCAACTGCTGGACAGGGCTTCCCTAACCGGGCAGCCCCCCACTCCTGCTGGGTTCCCTCTTGGAGCGACTGGCAGAGACTGTGCCATCTTGAAGAGGAAAGTGGATGTTATCACACACAGGAAAAGCCCAGGGAATCTACAACTATGCCACCCACCAAACAGCTATGAACCTGAGAACACTGGTCCCCAATTGGTGCAAACACGCGGATTCAGAGGAGCTCTGCACTCCACCACGAAAAGGTCAGATTTCACCTGGTGACATCCCTCAGCCCTGCACGAAAAAGAAACATGTGTACTACGGGAACTGGAGGACTGGGGAATTCTGAGCCTAGAAAAATCTGTGGCTGTTGAAGCTGGTGTGATCCATGAATGTGGAAGGCGGTCCCTCAAAAGGGAACTATAAAAAGCAACCTATTTTGATCTGACACTAAAGGACAGCCTAAAACTTTTAAAAGTGTGCTGGCTGCTTAGACCCAAGGGGGAAAAAAAGACTGCACAGACTCACACAAGCCCCTGAGTTCGCACACTTACCCTGGCTCTTTTTTTTTTTCTTCTTTTTTTTCTTTTTAAATCCTTGCTTCTGATTACTAAGCCCAATACATAGGATCACCCAACTGGGGACACCCTAAGAGACTGCAAGGAAAAGTTGTTTTTCTGGAACCTGGGGATCAGAGTGGGGAATAACCTTCAGAGAACCAGCTCTGGGGCAACCCACTCCCACAAACCGATATTGAGCGCCACAGGGAAAGCAGGTTCTAAGCACAGGCGAGGGAGGACCTATGGACCTGGAGGTCAATCCAAAAACACTGTCACTCAGGGATTGACTCAATATTGACTCTTGAGTAAACACAAATAAAGGAATATAAGAAATTAAAACACACTGCCTGCTTAAAAATTAGGACTGGCTTACAATACTGAGAAGCAGTAGAACCCATGGAAATGCAATACTGTCCTGACTAGGAAACAGGTGTGCCAAACAGAACAGTAGAAGAAGTGAATGATCTTCACTACTACACATTTTTATTTTCTTTTACTTAAGAAACAACTTTTTTAAAAAATTTTCCTCACTTGATTTTACCTTTTAAATTATTACATTTTTATTTTCAATCAGTATTATTACTACTACTCTTTTATCATTTATTTAAAAGTGTCATTTTCTTTTCTTTTTTTTTTTACTCTGGGATTAATGTTTTATATTCTATTTTCATCTTTCCATTAACATCTTTTACTCCATCTCAAATTTATCTTTATGCCCTCACTCTCTTCCTCTCTTTTCCCCTTTTGTTGTACTGTTTCTCTTACCCTTTTCCTGCTTTAGATTCTCCCTATTTCTTCTTTCTACCCCATTAAAATTTCACCCTACTTATATATCTAATTTCCAATGCCCTGCTCCAAGTCCATACATACCTCTCTTCTCTGTCTTCACTATACCATTTTTTCCCTCTCTGTCCTTTTGTTGTTGTTTGCTTGATTGTTGATTATATTGATTTTTATGCTTGTTTCTGAGATTGTTTTGCTTATTCTTTTTGTTTGTCTGTTGCTTCTGTTTTCCCTTGCCTCACTTGATATTAGTTGTTGTTTATAGTTTGCATTCATCTCCAGGTACTTGTTGCTGGCATTTGTTGGGATTAGTGGCTGTTCTATTGGAATTTTCTCCCCATATATATAGTTTATTTCTCTCTTCTTTCTTATTTTCTTTCATTTCTCTCTTACTTTTTTTTTACTGTTACCAATTTCATTTTTACACACCTTCCTTTGTTTTTTTTTTCTTCTTTTTTCTCCCCTATCCTCTAATTTGTCTTTCTCTAGTCATCACCTTTATTTGGGGTTATTAATATCATGAATACATTTCTCTGCAGTGCCTTGTTTCTGTTGTGTTGTATTTTGTGCCTTTAAATCATTGCATGAGAGAGAGAACTACCAGACTCCCAAAGAAGAGAGACTATGGGGAGACAAAAAAACAGCCTACATATGGAAGAAAAGCAGGCATCACCAGAAAAGGAAGTAAATAAAATGGAGGCAAGCAACCTGTCAGAGAAAGAATTCAGAGAAATGATCATACAGTGGCTAAAAGGAATGGAAGACAAATTTGACAATATGTGTAAGAACCAAAAGGAAATGCAGAAGAACCAAGAAAAAATGAAAAATGGCATTGCTACTCTAAAGTACTCAAAAGAAAGCATCAAGAGTAGATTAGAAGAAGCAGAGGATCACATCAGAGAGTTAGAAGATAAGGTAGGAAAAATTACCCAAGTATAGCAGCTTCTGGGAAAAAGAAAATTAAAAAGCAGGAGGAGAGCCTAAAGGAACTTTGGGACAATAACAAACAAAACAGCATCTGCATAATAGGGGTACCCGAAGGAGAGGAAACTGAGCAAGGAATAGAAAACCTGTTTGAAGAAATAATGACAGAAAACTTCCCTGATATAGGGAAGAAAAAAAAACACACAAAAACCCAAGAAGCTCACAGAGTTTCAAGCAAAATGAACCCAAAAGACCAATGCCAAGGTACGTTATAATTAAATTGGCAAACACTGATGACAAAGTAAGAATCTTAAAAGCAGCCAGAGAGAGACAGAAAGTTACCTATAGAGCAACCCCCATCAGACTAGAAACTGATTTCTCAACAGAAACTCATCAGGCCAGAAGGGAATGGAATGAAATATACAAAGTCATGCAAAGGAAGGGTCTGAATCCAAGAATACTGTACCCAGCAAGAATATCAATCAAAATTGAAGATGAAATCAGGAGCTTCACAGACAAAAGCATTTGACAAAATCCAACACCCTTTCTTGACAAAAACTCTCAACAAGGTAGGAATAGAAGGATCATACCTCAACATAATAAAAGCCATATATGATAAACCCACAGCCAACATCAGAGTCAATGGGCAAAAACTAAAACCATTTCCCCTAAGGACAGGAACAAGACAATGATACCCACTTTCACCACTACTGTTTATTGGAAGAATTAGCCATTGCAATTAGACAAGAAGAAGAAACAAAAGATATCCGAATTGGAAAAGAAGAAGTAAAGCTCTCCTTATTTGCAGATGACATGATATTCTTCATAAAAAAACAAAAAGACTCCATTAAAAAAAAACTAATAGACTTAATAAATGAATTTGGCAGTGTAGCAGGATACAAAAGTAATGCCAAGAAATCGATGGCATTTCTATACATCAATAGTGAACTTATAAAAAGAGACTAAAAAAGCAATCCCATTTATCATCACACCAAAAAACATAAATAAATAAGATGCCTAGGAATAAACTTAACTAAGGAGGTAAAAGACCTATTTGCAGAAAACTACAGACCCTGAAAAAAGAGATAGAGGCAACTTATACAGCTTAATAAAAGGAAGATAAATGATCCAATAAAAAAATAGGCAACAGACCTAACTGGTTTGGCTCAGTGGATAGAGTGTCAGCCTGTGGACTGAAAGGTCTCAGGTTTGATTTCCTTGAAGGGCATGTACCTTGGTTGCAGGAGATGTGCAGGAGGCAGTTGATTGATGTTTCTCTTTCATCAGTGTTTTTAACTCTCTGTTCCTCTCTCTTCCTCTCTGTTAAAAATTAATAAAATATATATATATATATTTTTTTTAAATGGGCAATGGACCTAAATAGAATCTTTTTGAAAGAAGACAGAAGAAAGACCAAGAGACATATGAAAACCTGCTCAAAGTCACTAATTATCTGAGAGATGCAAATCAAAACGACAATGTGTTACCATCTCACACCTGTTAGAATGGCAATTTTCAACAAATCAAAATACAACAAGTGCTGGTGAGTTTGCGGAGAAAAAGGAACCCACATGCACTGCTGGTGGGAATGCAGACTGGTACAGCCACTGTGGAGAACAGTATGGAGTTTCCTCAAAAAGCTAAAAATTGAATTCCCATTTGACCCCGTAATCCTACTTCTAGGAATATATCCCAAGAAACTATAAACACCAATCAGAAAGGATATATGCACCCCTATGTTCATAGCAGCACAATTCATCACAGCTAAGATTTGGAAAGAGCCCAAATGCCCATCAGCAGATGAGTGGATTAGAAAATTGTGGTACATCTATACAATGGAATACTATGCTGCTATAAAAAAGAAGGAATTCTTACCATTTGCAGCAGCATGGATGGACCTGGAGAGCATTATGTTAAGTGAAATAAGTCAGGCAATGAAAGAAAAATACCACATCATCTCACTCATTTATGGAAAATAGAGACAATTATAACCTGATAAACAAAAAGATAGATACTGAGGCACTAAAGCATGGAACACACTGTCACATTACAGTGGGAAAGCAGGGGAGTGTTGGGGATGGAGGGAGGGAAAGAGATCAACCAAAGGACTTGTATGTATACATATAAGCACAACCAATGGACACAAGACATTGGGGGTTGGGGAGATGGTGGGATAAGGGCATGTGACAGGGAGTAGGGGAGGCTGGGGGAAGGTCAAGCAGGAAAAAAAGGGATATATATATATATTGTTTTATTTAAAGCATTACATATATACATATAGTATATATATACTATATATATACATATAGTATATATATACTACATATACTATATATACTATAAATATATATATATATACTACATATACTATATATACTATAAATATATATATATATATATATATATATATATATATATATATATATA
>JAAGEH010000043.1:7953376-7997099 GCA_011751065.1 Lasiurus cinereus | reverse complement strand
TACTAAAGGACAAAAAATAACTTGTAACATGGCTCACTCACTAGGAATGATTTAAAAAGAAATTAAATAAAATTCAAGATAACCATCTTTGAAATACAACATTTTTTCCCAACTGTCTTCAAAATAAAATGGAAAGTAAATACATCACATTAATCATGGCAGCTGAAAGCATAATGGTCTTCCATATCATCATTTGTATATCTGTAAAAATCTACTTTAAATGAATCTTAACCATTAACCAATCATAAAAATAATGAAGATTTCTCAAAATATTATTCAGATACTATTAAAGCTCTGACACAGGAGTGGAAATACAATTCAGTTCAAAAAAATCTTTCAAACGAAGAAAATAAAACTATGGTCTTGTTTTGTAAACCCTTTCAATGGAATGTGTGAAGAGTTGCTTTCTGAACTGTTAGATTTTGTACTGGAATTTTCTAGTGCCATCTTTTTAAAGATGATCCCTAGAATAAGTGCATGCGTAAGACATCATAGTCTCTAAGCTTCACGGATTGTGTCAATAATATTTATAATAAAATATAAATCTATTGGCTGTGGCTAGCATTGAGCCAAGCACTCTGAATTATTAAAATGTGGCATGTAATAGGAGGGGGTGGGCAGAATTCTAAGGCAGCTCCAAAGATTCCCTCCTCCCTGTGGACTCTCCTTGTATAATCACCTCCATTTCAGTGTGGGCAGGACTATGAATGTGATGTGAATTCAGGGTCATGGCGGGGTAGAGTTATATTGCAAAGATGAAAGGATTTTTCAGATATGAAGTTCCTAATAATTAGATTTTTAATTGTGCACAGGAAGTACCGTATTTTCCGGTGTATAAGATGACTGGGCATATAAGACGACCCTCAAATTTTCCAGTTAAAATATAGTTTGGGATACACTCACCCTATAATATGACACCCAGTGTATAAGATGACCCCCAACTTTTGAGAAGAATTTCCTCGGTTAAAGAGTCATCTTATATGCTGGAAAATAAGGGTATATGCCAGCCAAAGCTGATGATCCCTTTGAAAGATGGTCTACACTAGGTAACAGGCAAGAAGCAGCCTCAGAGTGCTCCCTAGCTTTGCAGGAGTAAACTGGCCATGTTGCGGAGGGGGGTTTTCCAAAGGAGTTACACGCAAGGAACTGAGCCTCACTCCTGCAACCACAGAAATGAAGTCGATCAACAAACAGTGAGGTTGGAAGAGCCTCAGATGAGATTGCCACTCTAGCCAACACCTTGATTGCAGTCTTGCTAGACCCTGAACAGAACTAAAAAAGATGTGTTCAGATTCCTGATCTGGGGACCTCTAAAATAATACCCGCTACATTTGTGGTAGTTTATTACGCAGCAACAGAAAACTAATAAACATGGCTTCTTCACATTTTTAAAATAAGCATGTCCTTCGCATGTCCTTATATAATCGTTTCCATTCTCAAAATAGTCTGTCTTGAGATAAGTAGTGGAATCACTCAGGAGCTATCTGCACATCAAAATGAAAGGTATTCTATTTGGGAGCTTTCTCCTAAGTAAATAAATACATAAATTAAAAAAAAAATCTCCTTCTATGTTGGCTTGGCATTTTCAAATTATATTTTTATAATCCTGTAAGGCAGTGGTTCTCAACCTTCCTAATGCCGCGACCCTTTAAGACAGCTCCTCATGTGGTGGTGACCCCCAACCATAAAATGATTTCCGTTGCTACTTCAGAACTGTAATTTTGCTACTGTTATGAACTGTAATGTAAATATCTGATAGGCAGGATGTATTTTCATTGTTACAAATTGAACATAATTAAAGCATAGTGATTAATGACAAAAACAATAGTAATTATATATTGTGAAACATTTCTTTCTAATTACAAATAAATGAAATTTTGTCTTGAATCGTGGTGTAGCATGGGCAACAGTCTTCATATGACAACCGTAAACTACATTGCTACACTTTGCTACACCAAGGAGCGGTGTGTTGGTTCCTAAGACCATGGGAAATAGGTGTTTTCCAATAGTCTTAAGCGACCCCTGTGAAAGGGTCCTTTGACCCCCAAAGGGGTCACGACCCACAGGTTGAGAACCGCTGCTGTAATGGCATTCTAAATTATGTGTCCAGATGAAAGCACTTTGAGTCTCACATTAGGAACTTGGAAATGCAGAGATGGAGGCTGCTCTGGAGTCCCATCCTTAGGATGGCCCTTTGGGTACCTGCACCCATGCCACGGGTGGCGGGGGAGGGCATCCTCTGTAGGCCTTGCAGTCAGGAGCTGCTGAGCAACTCACTCCTCAAGGTGTAACAAAGGTTTGAAGACACAAGACGACTTAGAAAATAAAGGTTTGTAGGTTTTTCTTTCCTCTGAAGCTCTCCTCCATTAACAATCTGACCAGCTCAGTAATTATGGACAGGGATTTTCAAAAGGAGATCTGTGCAACATACATGTATCATCCACTACAAGGTCAAATCTAGGTTATCCGCGACAGCCGGAATTGCATTAGAGAAGACCCGCTTGATCTGGTGTCATGTCCAATGTCACTAATGTAAGGTGATGTCTCCGGCTGTAGGAGTGGTGAACAAACAGATAAGTGCTTTATCTAATAATAATTCAAGGATCAATGTGAGCTTGGCCAAGTCCTGCTGAAAGGCAGAGGGGGAAAGTTTGCACGTTTTTGAGTAAGTGCCAACATCTGGGATTGAATAGTTGATGTCAAATCGACTACGTATTATTTTTATTCGTCTATTTTATTTACATGCTTGTATATATATGTAGTATCTATGTTTCTACAAATGTATATGTTTATACATTTTATTTACTCAATGCATTTATTAAATACCTACTGTGTATATATTTTAATGCCCAGGGCTCCTTAATCGCACAGATTCCCAGTGAGCGCTTAATAAATGTACATTCAAGGGATGGATGATGTCACTATTTGTCCCAGAAATCACCAAATCTAGTCAATAAAATTATCCTACTTATCTTCCTTCACACAGATGCTCCAATAATCAAAAGGTGAAGCAGTGGTTCTCAACCTTTTTTAATGCTGTGACCTTTTAATACAGTTCCTCATGGTGCGGTGACCCCCAATCATAAAATTATTTTTGTTGCTACTTCATAACTGTAATGTTGCTACTGTTATGAATCATAATGTCAATATCTGTGTTTTCTGATGGTCTTAGGCTCTACAGCGGCGGTTCTCAACTTGTGGGTCGCGACCCACAGGTTGAAAACTGCTAGCAAGGTGGCCGTGAAAGGAAGCTGACGCATTAGACTTTCATAGCATGCTGTTCAAGAGCACATGATACAAAAAGCGCACGCAGGATAGGATAAGGCAGGAAGGGTAAGGCAGGTCCCACTTAGTGTGTTTTCCATTGTCTCTGGGAGAAGTGGCAGTTTCTATCTTTGAACAGCACACATTCTGGGATTCTAAATATATTCCAGCAACTATAGACACAGGGAAAAGAATTCTGCCCTCCAGGATTAAACTCATATATAAACACTACCAATCCAGCACGGTAGAGGCTAAGACATAAAGTCTTTTTTGCGGTTATGTGGGATTATATGGGAGACCCACCAAACCCAGGGAGTGTGTGAGCATGTGTGGGGCGGGGGGGTCAGAGGGGTTAGATAGTCAAGGGGGTCAAGGAAAGATTCCCAGAAGTAATAACGAATTATTGTTTTGAAAAAATGAGTAGGAGGAAGAGTATTCTAGGAAGAGAGTAACATGTAAAAACATCCTAGGGAGATCAAGGAAAGACTGAATAGAGTGAACTTTTTTAAAGGGAGCAAAACTCGCCGAAAACCGGTTTGGCTCCATGGATAGAGTGTCGGCCTGCGGACTGAAAGGTCCCAGGTTTGATTCCAGTCAAGGGCATGTACATTGGTTGCGGGCACATCTCTGGTGAGGGGCGTGCAGGAGGCAGCTGACCGATGTCTCTCTCTGATCGATGTTTCTAACTCTCTATCCTCCATTCTTCTCTGTAAAAAATCAATAAAGTATATAAAAAATGAAAAAATAAATAAATAAAAATAAAAGGAGCAATACTCAAGGCCAGAAGCCCTATTAGAAATCTCTGCATGATAAGAGTGTTAAATTACAAGGGCCTTTCTAAAGCAGTACAATAGGATGGAATCAATGACATTGGATTTGGCAGAAATTAAGGCTAAAAAAAAAAAAAAAAAGGTAGGTTTGACTTGGTGACTGCAAACGTGGTGCATACACATGCCAGAGGAGAAAAAGATCATTTCCTGGTGGTTTCCTCACTCGTGCTGTGTATAAATGGGAGGACCAGGAGGTTAACCCAGGCCTTTTTCAGCCCCACATTTTTTATGTATCTTCTATCTATCATACTCCTTTTTTAATAAAGGAGAAAACTCCACAAGTCATATGCTCATTCAAAATCATATCATACTTTATCATACTTTTAAAATAATAATAGCTGCGACCGGTTTGGCTCAGTGGATAGAGCGTCGGCCTGCGGACTGAAAGGTCCGGAGTTTGATTCCAGTCGGGGGCATGTACCTTGCTTGCGGGCATATCTCCAGTGTGGGGTGTGCAGGAGGCGGCTAATCGATGTCTCTCTTTCATTGATGTTTCTAACTCTCTATCTCTCTCCCTTCCTCTCTGTAAAAAATCAATAAAATATATTTTAAAAAAATAAAAAATAAAAAAATGAATGAAGGAGAAATCTTTGTATCACCACTAGTCAGCCATAAGAGCATTCAAGTCAGAGAAAGCTGACAAATGGACATAACTTAGCCATGGTCAGTGGAGTGAGGCAAGGTGAGCGCATGTGGAAGCAGGTGGAAAGGTGGAGGGAGGTGGAAACTCAAGTTCAACATTCAAACCAGAAAGAAGGAAAGCTGGGAAAAAGTCTAAAACATTCCAACATACAGAATTCTGAGCCATCACCAAAGAGAATCCGTGTAGGATCCAGTTATTTAGAAACCCAATAGGCAAGGCAACAGCGGGGAGAGCTAGCAGCTGAAAGAGATTCAGGTACAGTGGTACCTCAAGATACGAGTGCCGTAACATATGAGATTTTTGATTTACGAGCCGTCGACCAAGCAATTTTTGCTTAGAAATACGAGCAACAGTTGAGATAGGAGTAATCTCACGGATCAGCCGGCTGCACACGACCCACCAGTTTACCGCAACTCGAGCATCTCATAGTTTCCCACGCCTCAAGGTTACAGAACAAATTAAACTCGTATCTCAAGGTACCACTGTACTGGGAGACAGAGGGCCATGGGTAACAATTTCAAATCTGGGAGAAATCAAATATTAGACAAGGTCCAAATCACTGTTGAATAAGAAATAACCCATTTTTGGAGAACAAGAATACCATCATCTAAGCAAAGCTGATAGCAAGTTCGATTCACTATTACTTTATGAATAAACTAGAGGCATGACATTTGTACGTGGGTAGGGTCCCTAGGCCTGGCTGGCATTCAGGGCCAATCAGGGCCTTCCTTCTCTGGCTGCTTGCTGAGGTTTCCCTTTTCTGGCTGCCAGTCACTGGCCTGGGCCTTCCTTCATTCTGCACTGCCCCCTGGTGGTCAGCGCATGTCATAGCGAGTGATAGAACTCCAGGTTTCCTGGGGGAACTCCCACAGGGATACTTTGCATATTATAGTCTTTTATATATAGAGATTACTGACGGGAGACATATTTTCCCCAGGAGAATGTGTGGTCTCATGATGTGAGTAAGGGTCAAATGCCCAGAGAGATTAAGTTGATGCTGCTGTACAAGTTATAGATTTACAAGGACAAGTGCCAGTAAGGTCACTGCAGATATTTTCCTTTTTATTTCTTTCCCTGTGATTTTTAAATGGAATGAGCTAAGCAGGAAGAATTGGAATTACAGATGCCAAGTGCTTACATACTTGCAAATTCTGTTTGTCCTCTTCTTGTTAATATAGTTTCTCACCTCTAAGATTTTTTTTTTTTTACAGCTCCCTGGCAGTCCATGCCACTAAAATTCCATGTAGCCTTTAAAATCAGAAAGGCTTTAATGAAAAAGCCAATTTAACACTGACTTACCATGTGACTATGGATGTCTACTTAAAGTAATGAAATTTGCTTTATGCCCCCTGATGTGTATGTTGGTTATAATATACAGACCTAACAATGTTGTGAGTTTCAGATTATATATTTTGTGGGAATGTGTTTATCAAAATATAAAACACTAATAAAAATGGTCGATATATAAGTTGGTAAGTAAGTGAACGGTAGTAAACTATATAATTGTTCCATAAATCAATATAAATTTGTTTTTTTCTTATAAGAAGAAATTCTTCTATTCAGAGCTCAATATAAATCTGAAAAGAGCCCTAACCAGTTTAGCTCAGTAGATAGAGCATTGGCTTGCGGACTGAAGGGTCCCAGATTCGATTTCGGTCAAGGGCATGTACCTTGGTTGTGGGCACATCCCCAGTGGGGTTGTGTGCAGGAGGCAGCTGGTTGATGTTTCTCTCTCATTGATGTTTCTAACTCTCTATCACTCTCCCTTCCTCTCTGTAAATAATCAATAATATATATATATATTAAAAATCTCAAGAGATAAATCAAGCAAAAATATCAGTATAGCTTAATCTTTTTTAACAGAGTTCAAGTTAAATTAGTCATTTAAATATTTTCTTGAAATATTTTATTTTGCTTTTTACTCGTTTTTTTCCTTTCTAATGAAAATCTATTTTTTTTCAATTGTGAATGTAAGTTTAATAATATTTCATAAGCTGACCTTCACTCCATAATTTTTCACAAGATAATAGACTGCATTCTGCATACATTTTGGGGTTCCTTCGTTCCCTAACTCTTTGGATGTCAAATTCTGGCTAACCTTGCTGTTAATGGTGCATCAAAAATGTTCCCATCTGAGATGGAGAGCATTTTGATAAGTGAAATTAGCCAGGCAGAGAAAGATAAATATCACATGATCTCACTCATTTGTGGAATAAAATGAACAACATAAACTGATGAACAAAAACAGATCCAGAGACAGAGAAACATCAATCAGAATGTCAAACCTCAGGAAAGGTAGGGGGTGATAGTGGTAAAGGGGAGAGATCAACCAATGGACTTATACACATGCATGTAAGTCTAATCAATGGACACAGACAACAGGGTGGTGGGGGCATGAATGGGAAGTGAGGAGTAATGGGGGAATAAGGACACATATGTAATACCCGAGTTAATAAAGAAATTTAAAAAATGTCTCCATCTATCAGAAGATCCTGAAGTTAATGCCAAGTAATGCTGACATCTGATCATCCTATAGTGCCTGGTAAAAGTTTGTGACCAAGTATGTCAGTTAATAGTACACATTACAAATAGAAGTGTATAGATTATAAAACTAAGCTAGTTCACATGGACCAGTTATCCCAGGTAGACTTAACTCCAAGGTCAGTTCTTTATTTTCAGAGATGGTGAGTTGTAGTGGTGAAAAGCATAGACCAGAACTGAACTCTGCACTACAGAGAGTCCATGGGTTCTTAAGATGTACTGAGTCACTGTTTTGCTACCCTGAGATAAGAACTTAGCGAAGTCCCACCTCACTGGGTCGCTCCAGTTAGCTGAGATATCGTATACTCAAGCCCCAGCACAGAGGAAGCAATCCGGGAATGTTAGTTGTTCTTGCTGTTTCTGAGTATACCAGAAAATATAGACATCCTTATTCCTCCTATAGAACTTGCCTTCAATTAGATCTTAATTTGGACCTCTTAACCAGACTTGGGAACACCATAATCCAGTTGGGATGTTATAAGGGTGAATGAACCATATGCAAAGCATAAAACTATCTAATTACTTCATACATATGAGAATGGACATTGTTTTAGTTTCTTATAGCTACTGTAACAAATTGCCACTCATGACTTAAAACAACAGAAATGTATTCTCTTAGCATTCTGAGGCCAGAAAGACCTCATCAGTTTCACTGAGCTGAAATCAAAGTGTTAGTGAGACTGTACTCTCTGAGAGCTTCAAGAGTAGAATGTGTCCTGGCTTCTTTCAGCTTCCGATGGCTGCCAGCATTCCTAGGCTGGTGGCCACATCACTCCAGCCTCTGTTTCCCTGGTCTCAATGCTTTCTCTTGGGCATTAATCACTGTCTCCTGTGATAAAAATGCATATGATCTCACATAAAGCTCACCTGGGTAATCCAGCATAATCTCCCCAGTTTGAGATTGTTCATGTGAGTACATTTTCAGAGTCCTTTCTTGCCTTATATGGTAATGCTTATGCCTTCTGGAGAGTAGGGTGAAATATTATATGAGGGCCACTAGCCAGTTTATAACAGATAGCCATAATTTTATTTCTCATATAATCATAACTAGCATCTGGACACAAAAAAACATTCTTTATAAATGCTGAATTTGTTAGAATTAGGTTAAGCTGAAGATAATAAAAATCTTAAAATAATTGTGGCTTAAACAGGAAGTTTTTATTTTTCTCTCATTAAAATATGTCTGAAAGTAGAAAATCTATACACATAATGGAATCAGGCATCTTCTGTCTCCCTATGTATGATCCTTGGCATGTCAACTCATTATATATTTTTCAGCCATTGAGTGTATGTTTCAATTGGCACAAAACAAGAGAAGGAGTGAATTGGATTTTGAATGTGGCCCACTAAATAACTGGTAACTCTTACTGGCTTTCCTAATTTGCAAAGGAGGTTTTTACTGGGGCATAGCTTCTGGGTTCTGATACCAAAGAGATGGAGAGAATGACTGTTGGTTAGATAGCTAACCGATGCCAAACAAACCAGGTAGTAGGTTTTTAATTTGAAAATCATCCAAAGAAGATTTAATTTCTCTAGAAATTTATTTTCTCTAAAAATCTGTAGAGATGTTTCCATTAGAAGAAATCACCATAAAATGTTTATTATTATGAAAGTATACAGAAATTGAAAGGATGTTTGGTTATTGAAAAAGTAGTCATATTGATCTATATACCCACCACTATATTTGAATATTAACATTTAGCTATATTTGGCTTTTTACTCTATTTATGTCTTTTTACTTATCTTTCTCTCTAATCTACTCATCCAGTTGAAAAAAATTGAAATTAAACTGCATAAGTCATGATAATTTACCCCTAAACACTTCAAAAAGTTTCTTGTAAAAAATAATATTTCTCACCCTAATATCTTTATCCAAAAATAAATACAAAAATGCTCAAAGCAAACAAGCAAAAAACAAACAAAGAAACCAGTCTCATAAATGAGAAAACTGAGGCTCAAAGTAGATTAATAAAGAAAAGAAACTTGCATGATGTCCCATAGCTGGTAAGTGACAATACCAGAATTATAACTTCAGATGTATTTGATGAACTCCCCCCATTTTCCCTCTAGGTAACGCCAGGCATGAATATTTTTTTAAAAGCTTTCTATGTGTTTTACTGAGGTTAGTTTGCCTTATGGTCCTTGAGTTTCCTTTAATCCTTGTCCTTGCTTTCAATTTAATTGCTTTTCAGATATAGGATTAACTCTCTTGAAGGAAAACCAATTTAAACAGAACAACTATTTGCTTATATTTAGACTCATGCGTCTAGTAGAAGCAAGGAATAATAGAGGTCATCTTTTCAATATTTGTTATTCAGATGCAGAAAATAAGATTTCCCAAAATCACTATTAGGAAAGGAGGAAGCAGGACTGAACCCAAATCTCCAATCTCACAAACCTGTGTTCTTCCCATCAAAGGAAACTGTATGGTTATCTCTTACCACAGCCTCTGCACTGATCATTTTCATAAAAATTTTGCAAGAAAACAAACTTTGGGTGTTTTATTTTTTTCTTGAAAAAGAAAATGCAAAGTTACCATCAATAACATATGGACACACCCCCTCAAGAGATTTACGATGACACTGTGATTAGCCTATGATACTATGTTTGGAAGAATGGTGTTTATCTGGCTTTCTCCCTTTCTTTTTATCATAAATAAATTTTATTAGATTCTTCCCTGATACACATGGCCCATCTGATTTTGGCCTATCCTAGTCCTTCTCTGTCATATTGCCCTTTTTCACAGAATGCACAACAATCTGTAATTGCCAGGTTGCTTTGTTTTGCATAATTAGCATATTGGCCCTCTCTCGTTCTCTCTGTAAATTCCAGGAAGACAGTTACTTTGTCTGGCTTGCTCATAGTGGATCTCATTCCTAAAAGGGAAGTCAGCACAGAGCAGGTCCTTCTGAAGACAAATTGGATCACCATACATTTTAAAGAAACATGAATTAATGGTGGAATGAAAGACATTTGTATATCATACTCTAAGAATGATGCTGAATGGCATTACTAAAGTAATAGGATTACAGTACAAAGCTTTCCCTAGGGAACAAACACTTATGTGTGTGTTTTTTATAACTTATAAAATTGTGAAATGCTTTTATGTTTACTCTGTCACTTGATGCTTACAATTATTAACCTTGTACATCCTGTCCGAGCTAATTCTGTTAAATGTTTAACAATTAGAAGATAATATAATTTTAAGGAAACAAAATAAGGATTTGAGAGCAATAATTATTCCCTGAAATAAGGCAAACAGTAAAGAAACATATTTTAAAACTTAATCATTTCCCCCCCTTCTACTGGGCAATGGAATTCCATTTCTCTGAAATCGCCAATATTAACAGAATGGAGTTTAACCTTCCAGAGTTTCATTAATGTTTTTCAAACCTCTTTGCACCAGTTCCCTTCCATACTCCCACCTCATTCTTGACACAGATCTGCTAGTGAAGAGACAGCCCTTTGTTCAGGGAAATCTGTTTTGTCCAATGTTCTCTTCCTTTACTGTTTTGAATAAGTTCTCACCAGATGCTCTGTGCTACAAAGTAAACATTGCATCTGCTGAATTAAACAGAATAGGGGGCAAAAGACATTTTTGACCTCTCCGGCCTTGACCAGCCTTGTTCTCTGGAAACCATACCGGACACTAAAACACTGAGCCTCCAACGTACAAACTCAATTGCAGTGAGGAGCTCAGGACCATTGCTTAGGGTTGGGGTCCCTAAGCCATCCATCATGTAGGCCTTTTGCAACACAGATTTTTCTTCCTGGATTCTTTAGCATAACTTTTCTCAACTAAACAGGAGGACTTTAAATACCTATTCTAAGAAAGTCACTCCTTTAGTTTAGACTAATGTTTTGATTTTGTTTTGGTTTGTGTTTGTATTTAGTCAGATTACAAAATGACAGACTTTTAGAATAAAAGACATCGAGAGTTCAGAGAACTTAGCATCCTTTATTTTAAATGGGAATAGGATAAACTGTACCAAGTAACTTGTCCTCGGTTGTACACTGGCAAACCAAGACCAAAATCCATGTATCCAGAGAGTTCCCAAAACTCCTGTTCTTTCCATGACACTTGTGTTAGTGAAGTGGTTGCTAAGGACTTCTCAAGGGTGGGTTTCTTTCATGAACTTTCAAAATTACATGGAGATTAAAATAAGCCAACAAAAAATTGAATAACAATCAATTTGAAGGAAAGAAAGAAAGAAAATCAAACAGTATTTTTTGAAAGCAAAGAAATAGCCCTAGCTGGTTTGGCTTGGATAGAGTGTCAACCTGTGGACTCAAGGGTCCCAGGTTCAAATCTAGTCAAGAGCATGTACCTTGGTTGCAGGCACATCCCCAGTGAGGTGTGTGCAGGTGGCAGCTGATTGATGTTTCTCTCCCATTGCTATTTCTAACTCTATCCCTCTCCCTTCCTCTCTGTAAAAAATCAAAATATATATTTTTTTTAAAAAAGAAAAATAAATTAACAGTTGGAGGGGCTGATCCAAAGGAAGATAATGAAAATTATGGTATCATTCTGAGAATCAAGGTGGGTGGGTGGTGAGCACACTGATGTGTCACTGTGAAGGCGAGAAGACCGCTGAGAACAGACAGGTTACACCCACCCACAGCATCCCTCTCCTAATTAGTTTCTTGCAGAGAGAAAGTCGTAACCACTGAATGGAAAGGTAAGCAGCCTCTTCATTTTCATTTTGATGCGGATTTCCTTTGCTGTGCAGAAGTTTCTCTTTGGATGTAGTCCCATTCGTGTACTTTTTTCCTTTGTTTCTCTTGCCCTACTGTATGGGAGAACATATTGTCCAATAATGTATCTGATTAGGGGTTAATTTCCAAAAATATTTAAAGTGCTCACACAACTCAGCCAAAGGAAGACAAATAATCCAATTAACAACAACAACAAAAAATGGGCAGAAGCCTGAATAGACACTTCTCCAAAGAAGACATAAGGACGGTCAAGAGACATATGAAAAAACGTTCAGCATCACTAATCATCAGAGAGATGCAAATTAAAGCAACCAGGAGGTACCACCTCACACCTGCCAGAATGGCTACCTTCAATTAATCAACAAACAAGTGCTGGCAAGGGTGTGGAGAACAAGGAACTGTGGTTCAGTGGTGGTGGGAATGCAGACTGATGCAACCGCTATGGAAAACAGTGTGGAGTCTCCTCAAATAATTAAAAATGAAACTCTCATTTGACCCAGTGATCCCATCTCTAGGAATATGTACCAAGAACCCTGAAACACCAATCAGAAAGGATATATGCATTCCTATGTTCATAACAGCATCACCTATAATAGTTAAGATCTGGAAACAGCCCAAGTGCTCATCAGTAGGTAAGTGGGTTAAATTAGCAACATTTTGTAAGATGTTTGTCTATGATGAGAAGAATTTAAATAAGCTGTAATATCGATGGCCGCTCTTTTTTCCCCAAAATGCTTACGTTCCTACATTCTTCTGTATTTCAGAGCTTTGTGGGACTAAATGCTTTTGCATTATCGTTCTCTTTGTATCTTTAAGGAGAATATGGGACAGAGAGAAAATATTTGAACCTAACTATATTTATATCTACGCTGCCTTCTTTTCAGTCCAATCTTTACCTATTTTAGAATACAGCTTAATAAAAGATGGGCCTTTTAAAAAGGATGCCTCTCACACACCGTGTTGGCGTCTATCTGAACATCTTTCCCAGGGAGTTTTCACAGCTTCTTTTTTTTCTAATATTTGATTTCACTTATGAGGTTGGGATGAAATAATCTGTTTCAGAAGATCAAATAGAGAGGAACAGCCCTATATACAGACAGGCATACGTATATACTATAGTTTATAATTACAGTATGGTTGGAAAGTGCTGTGTTATACATATGTATATACACACGTATATACACACATACACACACACACACGCACAAACATACATCTCAGCTATTGGTTCCTGTGATAGTTTATGAGTCAACTGGTTAGGTTATGGGGCCCAGTTGTTTGGTTAGACAACAATCTAGATGCTGCAGTGAAGGTATTTTTTAGATGAGATGAACATTTCAGTCAGTCATGTTTAAGTGAAATAGATTATTATCCATAATGTGGGTGGGCCTCATCCAATCAGCTGGTCTTTCAGAGAAAATCCTGAGGTCCCCCCTGGGGGAAGGAATTCCGTTCCAGACTGCCTTCAGATAAAACTCCAGACTATAACATCAATTCGTGCCAGAATTTCCGGCCTATTAGCTTGACCTACAGATTTCAGAATTGCCGACACAATTAATTATGAGATCCAATTCCTTAAAACAAATCCCCCTCTCTCTCTCCTCTCACTAATAGAGTTCTCCACCTCTTAACCATATACTAAGAATTTAGCACATAAAATGACTAAAAAAAACGCAGGAGTAAAGTATCTCCTAATTGCAATGCCCATTGAATCTGTATTTAGGCTATTGGGATCTGCAGATGTTTTTAGTGCAAATGAACACTCAAATGCTTGCTTACCACCACATTTACATATCTTTATCATATCTAGCCTGCAGGGAGTTCCCTTATGTTTCCTCCCCCCAAAAAAATCATATTAAAAATAATACAAGCACCATGATTCTGAACGCGATATCCTAGGAAGGAGACATGTCTGGATGGTGAAATAATCAACCTCATCCTGGCCTCTGCGTTTTCCACAGGGCATGTCGCACCAAGATGTGAATTCAGCCCCTTGGACTCCTGCCAGAATTTGGAAAATATCAAATTTCTTATTCCACTGCTGTCTCTGTATATCTCCTTCCCCCTGATACTCTACTCCTTTTTGTGTAAGAGCATGTTTCTGAACATCGAATTCTCCTCGTTCTTGAAACAAATTGAGCCCTAGTGAGACCACATGCTAAACAGAGAAATGCATCAGTCAGCATCCGGGCCACGGTGCTCTGGTTATCAGTATCTAAAAGCTCTTTCCCGCCCCTTCCCTTTGCCCTCTCATTATACATATTTACTATGCTCTGTGAGCTTCCACTTTTTAACAGCCTTGTACTAGTACTAATGAAATAAAGATGCATATGAAATGAACTTGATCCCCTGCCTAGCTGGCGAGGCGATTCAGTGAAGCTCAGAATAATGATGAGTAAAAGCAAGAAATCTGTTACAGAAGTGAAATCAAACCAAGAATGGGGGGTAAGAAAGAGGTTTTCAAACAGAAGACGAGTTGTGGGGGGAAGGCTTTTTAACTGAGCCAGAGATTTTGCCCCTTTCATACAAGAACCCCACTTCTAACCCTCCATTCACTCCCCAGCCCAGCCCCACACGAGCTGTATCAGTGTCCCCAGCCCATCGCAAAGCAGAGGTCAGGAGGTCCGAGGAGGTTGGCAATCCGTGTGTGAAAGATACACAGCTTCCCTTCCTCCGTGATGACAGCGCGGCTGCATCTTTTTCGTGAAAGAAAATTGAAGCTCATATGAATCAAGTCAAACATTCATGCCTCATCAAACAAAGGCACAGTTTATGAAAATGTAAATGATCATCTATTCATTTGGTAAATTAAACATGACACTTCCAGGCCCCGTGACTTGAAAGCATTGTGGTTTCAACTGAGATGAGCAAAACTTGTTTTGGGGTAGAAGAGGAAGCAGAGAGGAAGATGGAAAGTGAAAATGGCTTTGACTTGGTTGAATATGAATTTCCAAAAGGAGTTATAGGGTACATTGGTTCTAATGTGTTTGGCCAACTAACTCTTTGCTCATTCAGCATTCGAAGGTCCAGGCTTTCTCAGTACATATGATAAGAAAATGTGCAAGGCTGTTCTTGAAAGACATGGCCAGGGTTCTAACAAATGTTTCTTTGACTCATTCTTAACCTTGGTATTGAGAGTTTGAAATCCTGTTCGCCCTTGATAAAAAGTCTCCTGACAGAAAACGTTCTGTCACTAGATAATACATATTTGTTTTGTGTGTTCATTTCTCCTCTTGCCCCTCTTCATGAGCTCTTTGAGAACAGAAATCCCATGGTCTGTCTTCTTATCTTTATCTGTTTCCACGGAAAGATGTCTAGCCCAAAACCAGTATTCAGTGATATTTTGTTGAATATAATTTGTTAATTTTTATCAGAGCTTCGAGTTAGTTTTAACACTCAGTACAGTTTCTCTAAAAGAAATAATCAAGAGCCCTCACTGGGTTGGCTCAGTGGATAGAGTGTTGGCCTGTGGACTGGAGGGTACTAGGTTTCATTCTGGTCAAGGGGACATGCCCAGGTTGCAGGATCGATACCCAGTAGAGGGTGTGCAGGAGGCAGTCGATCAATGAATCTCTCTCATCATTGATGTTTCTCTGTCTCTTTCCCTCTCCTTTACTTTCTGAAGTAAATAAGAATATATTTTATAAATAAAAAAAAATAAAAGAAAGAATAAATAATCCAAAGCTTCTGCATAGGTGACATCAACTCCGCTGGATTATTTGCTGTTTTTGAACTTTAGAAGCAAATCTGTACTTCTCACTGTCCTCAAATAATTCGGATATAAGCCCCATAAAGTATTCTCTGCCCAGCTCCCTCCTTCTTTTCCGTGGGTATTTTATGTGATTGTTTATGGATAAGATTTTAAATAAACTCTCAAGTTACACATATATAAGATTTTTAGTTTCACTCTTCATTGGTGTTATCTATATTTAATCATGGGAATTCCTAGGCCAGGATTATCAATATGGTTCAATGTTGAGAGGACTTCAGTTTGGATCATTTGCAATGATCACAGTGAAAATACAACAGACTCCCGGTTGAGGAAAAGTATATTTTTAAAATTAGTAGAGAATATTCGCCAAAACCAGTTTGGCTCAGTGGATAGAGCGTTGGTCTGTGGACTGAAAGGTCCCAGGTTCGATTCCGGTTGCGGGCACATCCCCATTATGGGTCGTGCAGGAGGTGGCTGATTAATGTTTCTCTCTCATCGGTGTTTCTAACTTTCTAACACTCTCCCTTCCTTCCTGAAAAAAAAATCAATAAAATATATTTAAAAAATAAAAAAATAAATAAAATTAGTAGAGAATATTAAGAGGAATTATAAAAATGTAGACTAAAATCCCACTCTAATGGGTCTTTCTTCCCTTCTTTTCTTCCCTCCCTCCCTTCCTTCCTCCTTTCTTTACTATTTTAAGTTAATATCTGTGGTTATTATAAAACCCTTGTCCAAATTTCAGACTTCACTTTTACTACTTTATTTCATAGATGTCCTCAACTCCTATTTACTTAAAAAAAAAAGTATTTCTACCCAATAGAAGTCTTATGTAAAACTACACAGAGAAATAATTTAAAAGTTTGCCATCGTATAATGGGAAGTTAGAAAGTAAAGAAAGCATGCTCTAGGTACTAAGATAAATGTTTAAATGAAGGGGGATTTAATTGAGTTGTCCTACAGCTTTGAGAAGTAAACTGAATTACCGCTAATCATTTGTTGAGCACTTACTATATGTCAGAGACTAACCGAAGTCCTTTACTTGCTTTAACTTATTCCATCCTCATAGCAACCTTTTGAAATACTTTCCTTAATTATCTGCATTTAACAGATGAAGAAACCAAGACTCTGCTAAATTACATATCTTGCCCAAGGCCACACAGCTAGTAAATAGAAGATCTAAGACTCAAAGGTAGACAATAGACAACTGGGCAAAGAACTATACTTCACTTCATCTTCCCAGTGATAGCAGAGGTAGCATTCAATCTTAGGTTGACCAGAGGTAAAGCCCAAATGCCACCAAACAGTGTCCCCTCGAACAAGCTGGTTAACCCTGAGGCATCTCAAGAAATTCCCCATCCGCACAGGTGTTTCTTGGAGAGGCAATCAATGCCAAGTACAATCTATGTGGTGGGGGGTATTTATAATTGATCACTGAGTCACAGAAATACTGTTTTGGGAAACTCTGTTTACCATAATTACATTTATCTTGGAAATCACATTTGGGTTTACTGTAAGTGGAACAGAACTGGAAACAAATGTGTCTTACCGTTCTTTTTATACTTTGAGGAAATATACCTGGTTTATTCAGGACCTCATTAAGGTTGTTTCTAGAGGAAAGCTTTCTTCAGTTATTCAGTCAATCATCACTCTCAGATCTGGAATATATGCCCTCTGATGTTTTAAGTCCTGGGATACTCCAGGTAAAAATGTCCAAGTCCCTGCCCTCATACAGAATCTTTTCTTTTCTTTTTAATATATTTTATTGATTTTTTACAGAGAGGAAGGGACAGGGATAGAGAGTTAGAAACATCAATGAGAGAGAGACATCTATTAGCTGCCTCTTGCACGTCCCCTACTGGGGATATGCCCGCAACCAAGGTACATGCCCTTGACTGGAATCGAACCTGGGACCTTTCAGTCCACAGACTGACGCTCTATCCACTGAGCCAAACCAGTTTCGGCAGCATCTTTTCTAATGCATATCAATAGTTGAAAAAGTCTGGAGATTTTATATTTTATTATATCCTTCCAAGGAGATGAGATTTTTAGGGAGCTAATTGTTGCTTACCTCAGTTTCTTGCCCATGTATATAAAGTGTGGCATGACTGTGGAATTTCTTTAGATTTTGGTTGATGCAGGAGGTAGAATATTATAAGGCCGCCCATTCAGATAATCCACAATACTCTCTCAGAAAATATTTTTGAAGATATTTTTTCCCCTCTGGATACTACTTAAGAACTCTCACCAGAGTTTCTTTCCTCCTCTTTCACTTTATGACCTGAGGATATGTGTTTTCCCACTCTTTAATTCATGTCAGTGCCATGAGCTGATTTTAATTTCAAACACAGGCATGTCTTGGCCTCAACCTCACCCGATTCTCCTTTCACATGTTAGCTTTTAAAATAAAGAAACCATATGTTGCTAACATGTAGCACAGTGTCTGATGTACTGGTGCACATCATTTAAGATGGCAATAAATGCAATTCAGGTGGCTGCAATTGCTCCCATTCAGGCCGCTGACCACTTCCGGGAGGAAAGTAGAATTGACCATTATGATGAAGAGCAAACCGCTCCAAGTATGCCAGCTGTTGAAATGACTGCTGCAATTGCCTTCCCGCTTTCTTCTCTTAGCTTTTTTTTCTCTTGTGCAAGTGCATTGTTGCTGAAGGAACTTGATTGTCCACCAGGAGAGAGTGAAAGCCTTTTGTCTATCTCCCATCCTCAACAGCTTCGCAGGCATATGGTGAACTTCAAGGCATCATGGATGGGATTCAACTTTCACCTGGCATGAACAACTCAGAAGGTGAAATGAGAGTCGGCAGGTGTGTAGGGACCTGGTCATTCTCTAGCATCAGCAGCAGGGACCCCTGATTGTGAAGGCTTTGTGCTGTGGACATCCGTCCATGGAAGGGACATTCTTCTGGTTCTGACTCCCCAGTGAGTTTTGTGACTCACCCCTTCTCCTGTCTCATGATGGTTCTGCTGGCCTCCCCTGCATCTGCTCTAATTGAGAGAATGGAGGGAGGCAGCTTTTCTGATTTGGATTGATTGACCATATAATGCCATCATTAAATGTCTTAAAACCAGGCCTTAATTTGAAGGTGTTAGCAAATTCACAGGAGGCCATTTTCTTGTGTGATTTTCAATTACAGATTAGAGCACAGCAGTGTCGGTAATATCATCTAATGAGGCATAATGCTTCCTTTTGTCATTTCCTCTCTCCTTCCTCCCTCCCCCCCCCCACACCAAATTGAGATGGGCACCCTTAAGCTGCCTGACAGATTCCTGAGTGCTGAAAATCACCACTCCGGCAGATAAGGAGTACAATGATGCCACAAATGAGTGCCAATGAAAGTGATAGATCTTTGAAATAAATTGCGTACGGCTTCCAAATTAGATGTAATTGGAAAGTATTCATCACATTTTGAATCTGGACTCAATAGTGACAGATAGTTAGTACAAAACATTGAATGAGAGGCCACTTATGAAATAAAAGTTAGTGATGGTGTAAATGCATATGGAGGGGAGAGAACAGAAAATCTATTCAATGGCTGTTTTTCCCAAATCTAAAAGCAATTAGTATGAAGAGTAAAACAGATTTATATTTTGCACACCTGAGTGCGTGTGTATGTTTTAATCTGTGTATGTGTATCTGCTTATTTAGGCTGTTTTTATCTCCCTACTGTTAATTTTCCAAATAATAGACAAAAAGCTATAACCACGATTAGGAAGAATCTATATGCAAAAGAATGGAAGTAAATTCACCTCTTATTTCTTTAAGCCAAGTAAAGGTGAATAAATTATAATATAGTGACAATTCAGGAAGGTTGATATCCCATAGAATTTGGGAGAAAGGTTTCAAATTGATTAGGAATTCCATATACTTTTATCGTTTTATAGATTTTTGAAATTGATGTGTACAGAAGAAAATATATTTAGACTAAAAAATGTATTTATTTTTATTTAATTTACCCATTGAATACCACCTAAGCATGATGGGTAAACCAAAGACTTGAAGAGGAAGTGGGCAGATGATGGCACATGGCAAGGGGCATAAAGAAACTTTATGGATGATGGAAAGGAGGAGAAAAATAATAAAAGGTTGCATTGGTAAAATTAGATGTCATATAGCAGAATGTAGTAGGACATAATGTTAGAGAGAGGTTTAAACACATTCTGAATAGCCTTGGTGGTCATTGAAGAACTCTAATATTATTCAGCAGGTATGTTAGACTGTGTTACCTATTTACATGAGAGATAGAAAACCCAGAATTATAATGATTAAAGTAATTTAGTGGTTTGTTTCTTTTTTGCATAAACATAGATAGTAATGGTTAGTAATGAACAATTCTGTTATCATCAGGAGCCTAATTTCATCATCCTCAATGTATGGCTATAACTTCTTATGTTCTATAGTTGCTCCCCTTACAGTGATATTATCTCCCTTCCACTCTTACAAAGGAGTAAAATAGAGGGCATTTCCTATCCTTTAAATATTATTTTCAGAAAGTTGCACAACTGCTCTTGTTTACCTTACTTTAGCCAAAACATAACTACATCTATCAGCAAAAAGGCAGTAGATAGGCAATTTTTATTCTACCCAGCCACAAGGCCAGGTGAAAATTGTGAGCTGTATTGCTCAGAAAAAAGAGAATGAATATTGCAAGAAAAATAGTGATTTCTGAAATAAGACTCAGTATAAAAATTTCTATTTTATACTTTATAACATGTTTGTTTGTGTATTTTTTAATGGAAAGGATGGACTTAATCTGAAGGAGAGACCAATCAGGAAGGGGGAATAGGTAAGACACTATGAAAATAGTCTTTGGTTAATTATTAATGCCCAAGTTAGAGATAGAAGTTTCTAAGGATTGTAGTTTCATTGAAGAGAAGAAAAAATTTGACCCTTGCTGATTTGGCTCAGTGGATCGAGCATTGGCCTGTGGACTAAAGGGTCCCAAGTTTGATTCCATTCAAGGGCACATGCCCGGATTGTAGGCTTCATCCCCAGTGGAGGGTGTGCAGGAGACAGCCAATCAATGATTTTTCTCTCATCATTGATGTTTCTATCTCTCTCTACCTCTCCCTTCCTCTCTGAAATCAATTAATTTTTTAAGTAATAAATTTGATTTTCTAATTGCTGAGTATAAAAGAACTGAAATCAATTGCCATTCTCATTTTCTTATGCCAGTTATGGTGTTGTATCTAAGGAAATGATCATAAGAGAGAAATCTGATTTGGTACAGTTAAATTGAGAAATATTAAAGGAAAACTCACATATGCTAAATATCCAGGCACATGAGATGCAAGATATAACTATGTATGTTCTGTCCTAAAGGAGAACCTAAATCTAGTAGAAGCCAAAGCTCAGTTGAGTAGGTGAGGTTTTTCTTTTAATACGAACAAGAGCCTTAATCATACATTTAGACTTCTTTCATCTCTTAATTATATAGTTCTGAAAGGGGTGTGATTTCTTTCTTGAGAGTATCTTTCTATAGTTCTCTGACTTTTCTCATATTACCAATATTTTTTTTGCTTAATCTGTGTAAAATATAATTAATTTTATTGTTCTTTTTTATTTCTTTTTCAAATATGCTATAGTGTAACTGCAGGTAACATCTATTTCAAAAAGACACATGAAAATCCAACATTCAAAGCCACTGACTTTTTTTCTTAAATCTTCACCCAAAGATATTTTTCCAAACAAGGGCCCACGCCAGGGAGGAGCCTGAAAGGGAGGTACAGCCCATGACTGGAATCGAATGAGGACCCTTTGGTCCACGGATTGATTCTGGTCCAAGCCGGCTAGGACCAGAGTCATTGACTTTTTAAAGAGTTTTTGTTGTTGTTGTTGTTGTTGTTGTTGTTGTTTTGGTTAGTGGATTTAGGAATTTAGATTTGTCCCCTCATATCCAAAGTTTCTTTGCAACATTTTAAATTTGTCAATTTTTTTTTATAAGACTAGGAGGCCTTTCCTTTTCCCCTGCAACCCACACTACTCTCTTTAAACACTTTTAACATTTTCCTTCCAGTACTAACATATGGTCAGCATAAGTCTGAGGACATATTTACCTTTATTGATACTATTGGACACTGCAGATAATATTTTAATCTGAAGACAGGGTTCTTCTTCAACTTGAGGAAAGTATCTATTATTTTTCCCCCACTGATGTCTCTGTGAGTTTATGAAACCCAATCTGGATGTCCTTCAGAGTCCCTCAATCTATACTCTTTCTGAATTAGCTTCTCTCATATTTTCTAACACTATCTGCTTTTAGCTGTGGATTCTGGAAGGTTTCCTTGATTTTTATCTTTCTGTTCTCTAATTAATCAGGTTCAGGATTCTGTTCAAATGCAGCTGATTTTGCAACAGAAATTTTGCAGGCCAGAGGGAAATATTATAAATATGCAAAGTAAGCAAAGACCAACAACTAAAATTACTCTACCCAGTGAGACTATCACTTAGAATTAAAGGAGTAATAAAGAGTTTCCCAGACAAGAAAAAGCTAAAGAAATTTATTACATCAAACGAGTGTTATAAGAAAAGTTAAGGGAATTTTTTTTTAATATATTTTATTGATTTTTTTACAAAGAGGAAGCGAGGGAGATAGAGAGTTAGAAACATCCATGAGAGAGACATTGATCAGCTGCCTCCTGCACACCCCCTACTGGAGATATGCCCGCAACCAAGATACATGCCCCTGACTGGAATTGAACCTGGGACCTTTCAGTCCGCAGGCCGACACTCTATCCACAGAGCCAAACCGGTTTCGGCAAGGGAACTTTTTTTAAGTAGAAAAGAAAATATTAAAATATATATGAATAAGAAAATATAGGGAGAAAAATTCTCACTGATAAAGGCAAACACTTAGTAAAAGCAGTAAATTAATCAAGTAACAAATTAGTACAAAGTTTAAAAGACAGAAGTAGGAAAATTGTGTGATAATCAAAACTTGCATTCACAGGATCTCTTTTTAAAACAGCATCTTGCTTTTAACAAATTGAAATAGTCATATTTGGACTATTCACTATGTATCAATCTCAATGCCACCTTTATATACACACATAATATTCATTTAAATGAAATTTTCTTCTGGGTTCGTACTATTTTTCTCATTTGAAGAGTTATCTTTAGCATTATTTTTTCTCTCAAATTTCTGGCAATCCTTAGTTGATTATTTGCATACCTTTAAAGAAAGGTCTATGCTGATTAATTGATTGATTTAAGTGGTGGGCAAGACATTGTTTTTATTCTCCATTTGGATAGGTATTTTTTTCTCCAAGGAATCTCGCAAAAGAGAGGAGGGCATAGACTAACAGAAAAAAAAAAGATATAGGTCTCAAAGTGTCTCCTTAGATATTAAGAAGATGGAATTAGCAGGAAGGCACTTCCATACTTCATATTTGGACTATTCACTATGCATCAATCTCAATGCCACCTTTATATACTAATATGGCCATTAATATTCATCTCCATGCAGTTTAGAAATCGCAGATAAAATGAATTGGCCAGCACAGAGAGTGGAAAAAAAATATGCCCAGAATACAGTTCTGCACTATTTATTTCAATTACAGGTCTGAGGTAAGAGGAGCAATGTCACCAACACAAAGGGTTGCAAGGGGACGTTTAAAGGAGAGCCTCATACAAAGTTTTGATGAATTCTGGAGGCAACAGCGTCTGTGAAAGGAGAATGTGCCTGGAGAAAAGTAATAGAATGGGCCTTTTTTCTCTCTGTCAGGGGAGTGTAAAATGAAATTAGGACTCGGGGAAAAGAGAATAAGGACAGATGAGCAATTCAAGCGTGGAATATTAAGTACATGGGAAATAGGAAGCCAGTCTCTCCCTGTTTTACCTCCCCTTCCTCTTAGAGAATCTCAAACCTAGCCTTGAAATAAATAGGGTGGAAGTACACTTTGGGACTATTACGTAAGCCTGGCCACCTTGGCCAGCTTCCTGCCTCCAGGCAGAATATTCTAGTTAAGTAATTCTGGACAGATGGATGCCTGTCCACAGAGAGCTGGGACAGTTACCAGTGAGATGGATTCAGAAGTACGCTGTCAGTCTGATTCCGCCTGGCACTAGAGAATACCGTGGTGTGCACAAAGGCAGTAACCATGCTGTTCAAATGGTATTCAGTGAAGTTCCATTAGGAAGTAAGCTTCGGGAACATTCTATTTTCCATATTACAGGAGTGCTGGGTTTTAGGGCATGAACTTGTCGCATGGTGTCATTTGGAGGTAACTTATTTTTCTACAAGTGAGAGGACCAGGTTAAAGCCAGTCGTGCATTATTTTCATTGCTGTGATGCATAGGTATATGACAACCCCGTTAACCACATACCCAAGGATTTGTTCCATTTCTGCTATGTTGTTCCCATAATAACCTGGCCACTCAGTGTGTGTGTATGGATACACACACACTGTGTGGCCAGATTATTATGATATCTGAATGCACAATAATCTGGCAACTCAGTGTATAATAACTAAGTAAGTACAGATATAGACAGGAAGAATAGAAAAGGGCATGTTTTAGTAATGGGTCTTCTCTATGACCTTCTCCCATTCAGGACACCTACAATAATGAAGGCTTGCTACAATAGCGATATATTGTTGGTATTAAGTTATTCCTGATTATGAATATAATTAATGAAGCATTCAAAAATACTACCCAATCTATAAAGACTATTCTCCTAAGGATAATTAATCAGAGTTTATTGAAGACCTAAGCTAACTGCCAAAGTGGAGATTAAACTTGAATTTCATTTTCCTCTTATTTCTCAGGTTGAATTGTCAGAGTTTGGCCTTTAGATGAAAATATATTTCTCCAGATAATTAGCTTCCTTGAACTTCATTGCTGTTTAGCCTTCTCTTCTCAAGAGCATTTACTGTGTTTTTGCTTAAATGTGTAATTTCATGACAATACTGCTCCTTTTTCACCAGGGATACCATTATAAGAGTAATAAAGGCATCAAAGATATACTAGCCAGAGGTATTATTCCCTATCCATGCCTGGAGTGGAGTATGTGCTCATGAAAAGAGAGATATAATTGCAAGTCATACACACTGGGTAGGAAGTTAGTTGTCAAAATTTGATTCTACGACTAACTAAACAAGGACTCTGGAAAAATTCTTTAACTCTTAGTAACGGTCCTTTGAATTCAGGTAATTAAATCCAGATAAATAAATCCATTGAAAAACAAGCTAAAGACATGCAAATAAATAAAAAGACAGAAAATTAGATAGTATGGAGTCAGTCTTTTTTTTATTAAAAAATAGTATCTATATAACTGGATAGAATTATTTCTTTTTATAAAAAAAATTTATCTATATAACTGGATAGAATTATTTTACTCGAGTTAAAGGCAACATACTTATTGATTAAAAAATACTTATTGAGGAATCATTAGGTAAATCTAATTTTAAAATTATTTTAAAATCACGATAACATTAATAATTGAAAATGTTAAGACGGGTTAAGGGAACAGGCTCTACCTGGGTTCATTCTGGGGTCTACTCTACCAATTACTATTTGTGTACTTTGAGAAATCTATGTAACCCCTCTGATCTTTAGTTTTCTAACCTACAAAAATAGGTTATGATACTACCTACCTTGTAGCCTTGATGGGAAGACTAGATTAATTCATGTAAAGTGTATCTCCAGTGCCTGAAACACTCATGAACTATTAGGTAAATTATTAAACGTTTTATCTCCTGTAAGGCCTCCCTGAATGATTTCCCCACAATAAGGCTTTCTGCAGAGTGTACATATTGTGCTGAATGGAATTCGCTGAAAATCTTTGTTAGGATCCTAATCCTTTTGTAATATTAATTTTATAGCAAATGAAATTTCAGATTTTTGTCTATCATATTTTACAAATGAGCAATACTGATGTAATGGTATTGTTATGCAAACAGGATACTTACTCTCAAAACGTGACTGCCACTGAAAAGATGATTTTACAAAACATTGTGCTGGAACACAGTTTTTATTTTTCTACTAGTCGTCACTGCCTCAGCCCTGAAGATCTATCTCCTAAGTGTTCATTCAGAGTGAAATGGTACCACTTCGATGTAATTAACATTTAGTGAGTTGCCACTGAGTGAGGAAGATCTGCTGAGTGAAAATGTGTCTCTCTCCTCAGGGTACTCTACTGAGAATGGCCAAATGGCCGCTGGGGGAGATGCCCATTTGGAGAGCGATAGACATATGGTGGAATCTGACTGTGAACACGCTGATGAACCAGTTGGAGAACACTTCCCGAAGTGACATGCGCATAACTAGAATTTGAGTCCCGTCTGTGATAACACTCCATAAGCCAAAAAAGTTGGCATAGGAATGCGCCTATGCAAAACCCTACCACTTCCCACCAGAAGTAGTAATTTACTGCAGATCTATGTTCTCAATACGAACGGTCGTCCCCCACTGCAGGGACAGCTTCAGGGGAGTGTCACAGCTGTGTGATCTTTCCCAATGGCTGAGAAAGTTTCTATGGTGCCAAACCCAAAGGTATAATTTCCAGGTACAGTAGGCCATTACTGTTCTTTCCCTCATCTGTAAAGGCACACAAAGAACAGACTACAGCTCAACAGGCTGAACCCTGAACCAGCCCTTCTTGTGTGTCTCAAGCTGACCATCAAAAAAAAAAATGCATATGAAGAAATTAAACACATAGCAAGGAACCTTTTCAAATGGAATAATGTGGAACATGTAGAGCAATTTTATATTGGAATTTATGGCCAGAGTCATTCTTGTCTTCTACATTCATACCATTCTTTGAGCAACTCAGTGTTTTAGATCTCAGAATTTTGCATCTACTAAGTGACGTTTTAGGTGGACATCATAGGCTCTTTGAGCTGGAATATATGCTAATGGTCAGCGGACCTCCTCTTTTCTACATTGAGACTTAAGGGCAGAGAAATAAGGTGGCCTTAGCAAGGTCACACCGTGAGCTATCAGCAGAACTGATACCGAAATACAAATGTTCTCAACAAAAATGTGGTGTCATATTTGTTGCTCACAGCTGTTTTGATCTCCACTGTCACCTTTAGGTCTACAATTTGCCGACTATCCTTCAATTCTGTTCCCCCTGGAGCACTGTACTTTATCCCTGGAGACAGTTTAAAGGTCAAGGTTTTAACTGAAACATCTCCCAGTATCTTTAAGCCTAGATAGTGGATTCCTCTCTTTGCTTCTTTCGTATTTGATTCTTATCTCTAACATAGCATTTCTCTTATCACATTTCAATTATTTATATATTGGTCTATCTCCAGCTGCACCTGGAATGTTTTGCTGTCTAAATCTCTGGGATTTTTTTTTTTAATTTTCCCCAATACCTTACTTGGTAGTTGGGGCTCCAAAAGGTTTTCTGAATGAATGAAAGAATGAATGTCCTCACCTGGAACTTACACTGGGTATATCCCCAGCTTTCCTTGTCGTTGGCATAAAACTTCTATAAGAATACACGAGAGAAGTCAAGTTCATAAACTCACTACGTTCATAATGAGATGCTTTGTACCTCTGTAATGACTCGAACACAAAGGGGTTTCGATAATTCATCTTTTCTGTGAAACACAATGGGCCTCTGTATTTTATGAGGAAAATTGATCCACCATTACTTCTACACAACACTTTCAGTGTCTGGAAAATTTGCACATTAATTGTGTCCTTTGATCTTCACAACAACCTGTAATAGAGTCAGGTAAGATATTATTATAGCCTTGTCCCAGACGAGTTCAATAAGACTCCGATCATTAAAAGGATGCAACTGAATTGAAGCTTTTGGACTCGAAAATTAGTTCTCCCTCCATTCACATCGGATCCCCTTGTTAAACATCTGAGCTCCTCAGAAAGAGAAAGCTTCACGTGAGTAAGTTTGCTCAATCAGTCAAGGCTCTTTGGGTTGCAAGTGATGTACACTCAGTTCAGCCTGCCTTGAGCGAAAGAGAGAACTTATTGTGTCACAAAAATAAGTACCCTCAGGATAATTTCAGGTACCCTTAGTTCTATCAACTCAGATTAGGTTATCAGATAAATCATAATGTTGCTTTCCTCACCTTTTGGAGCAATTCTTCTCTGAGTTGGATTTAAACTCAAGCAGTAACTTCCCCTTCAATGTTCAAAATTACTGTGAACAGTTAACAGAGCTCTCACAAGTTATAACCCATGCTGTGGTCCTTGAGCAGATATCTAAACCCTGCCATTCATTGGCTTACCCTGGGTCACCTGTGCATCACTGACAGGGTCACTGCAGATTTGAACAACAGAGTGTTGTATTTCTGATGACACCTGAATGAGGGACGGATTTCCTGGAGTTCATTATCAGGACAAACCCAGCACGATGACCTAGAGTCGCAGCAGAGGGGGAGTGCTTCCACAGCAAAACCGGAAGTGCTATTTCCAGGAGGAGGAGGGATGGGCCCTGGGCAAATTCAAACAACAGCATCCTCTAGAGCAGTGGTTCTCAACCTTCCTGATGCCTCAACCCTTTAAGACAGCTCCTCATGTTGTGGTGACCCCCAACCATAAAATCATTTTCACTGCTACTTCATAACTGTCATTTTGCTACTGTTATGAGTCATCATGTAAATATCTGTGTTTTCCAATGGTCTTAGGCGACCCCTGTGAAAGGGGTCACGACCCACAGGTTGAGAACCGCTCCTGTAGAGCCTAAGACCATGAGAAAACACAGATATTTACATTACGATTCATTAACAGGAGCAAAATTGCAGTTAGGAAGTAGCAACGAAAATAATTTTATGGGTGGGAATCACCACAACATGAGGAACCGTATTAAAGGGTCGCGGCATCAGGAAGGTTGAGAACCACTGCTCTAGATTATCTTTGAAAGCTTCCAACATCATCAAATGTAAGCCTGCTGACTTTCTTTGACATTATGTGTGTGTAGGCAGGCCACTTCAATAAAGGTTAAGAAATAGTGGGTTTAGTAGCATGAATATGAAGTCACTCAATCACCTGGTCCCAAGAAAATCTGAGCAAAACCTATCTTATCTATTGGCTGCAATAATAAAAATAAAACACCTACAGGCGAAGAGATTGCAGCTGTGCACAAAAGGTACAGGCTCCCAGCAGCCTGGTGTTTCTTCAGCAGAACTGTTGGCTGAGTGGTACAGCTTCTGTTATTTTTAGCTCTAAAGAAGGTGAAGCTACTTCCAGCTGGATTTTCAGATCACAGCAAGAACTATAATATAATCACCATTTATTACTGTCTTTATTACTATGGATGAATAAATAATACCCCTCAATAGGAAAATGCCTTTATCACTTGAAAAGTGAAGCAGGTGTATTAGAAAATCATCAATAGAGAATGAGTATGGAAATCTCTCTATGTTTTTCAAGTTACTTTTCAAGTGCACAGTACCATTTTAGACGTGCAAGGAAATCACCAAAGTTGGAATATTATCCTGGCCTTTTGTTAACGATGACCAGGATTTAGTTGAAAACAAAGCACCCATATTAATATTCTATTTTAGTTATATTTTGGTGACAAGTTCCTTCTAAATATGATGGGATTTTTGTTTAATCAGATCTTTATTTAAACAAAACCACAGTTTGCAACTTAGTAGAAAGAAAAGAGTAAAAAGTAAAGATTTTGTGATTTGGAATCATACAGATATGGAGTCATTGATTCATCCATGAAAATAAATTTTCTCAGCACTTCTTCTATGCCAGGCAATGTTTTAGGTGCTGAGAAGCAGAGAACATAACAGATAACATCCTAACCTCATGCAGCTTATAGTCTAGTATAAGGTTTAGAAACGTTTTTCTTTTTTTAATATAGTTAAATTGATTCAGAAAGGAAGGGAGAGGGAGAGAGAGAGAGAAACATCAATGATGATGTCTTTTTCACGCCCTCTTTCTCCCCACCCAGGCCTCCCAAACTGAGGATTGATTCTCGCAACCTGGGAATGTGCCTTTGACCAGAATCGAACCCAGGATCCTTCAGTCCACAGGCTGAAGCTCTGTCCACTGAGCAAAACCAGCTAGTGCAGAAACCTTTTTCCATGAAGATGTAAATACATGATTTTGACTTTGCAGGCAGATAGTCTCTGTTCCATCGATTCACTTCTGGCATTGCAGTGGTGAAGCAGCCATCACTTACACATAGCAAAGGGGTGTGTCTGTGTTAAAAAATAAAACTATTTAAAATAACAGGTAGCAAAATATATTTGGCCTCTGGATACCGTTTCCTAATCCCTGTTCTAGTGGGTTGCTGATTGAGGCTGTACCATATAACTAGCTGTTATAGATTTTTGCAAATTTTTAAAAAATATTTTTTGTTGATCTTTTTACATAGAGGAAGGGAGAGGGATAGAAAGTCAGAAACATTGATGAGAGAGAAACATCAATCAGCTGCTTCCTGCTGGGGATGTGCCCGCAACCAAGGCACATGCCCTTGACTGGAATCGAACCTGGGACCCTTCAGTCTGCAGGTGGAAGCTCTATCCACTGAGCCAAACCAGTTAGGGCGATTTTTGCAAATTTTTCGTTGCAGTTTTAAATATTAGAACAGTAGTGATTGTGCATAGCGGTTAAAAGGATAAATAGAATAATGCATATCACAGGCTGTATCCTCCTGGTGGGAACTTAATAAATATCATGTGATTCTGCGCCTAATTCCCTCATGTTATAGATTCAGAAACCAGTAAACTGGGGAGTCCTACAGCAAGCTCCTTCAGTGGTGGTTCACTTAGCTTCCTATCAGTGAGCACCTCCTCCGGAGTTGGCAACCAGAACTCTGTAGCCTCCCCTAGAAAGTTCAGCTGCAGCTGGGCCTCAGCAGACCAGCTGCTGACAGAGCATCCTTCCCTGCGCTGGGGTCTAGCATGTTGCCATTTCTGCTGCCACTGTCTCCCACTCAGCGGGGATGTTACAGATTGGGTTACCTCTGGCAGCCTCTTCCCATTCAAGTACTACCGAAGGCTCATTTCAGAGACACGTTCTGTGTGTACAGCTCTATGGAGCCATATGGCATTTGGGTGAGAGCTTTTGTTCCTGGGCACGTAAACCAGGCTCTAAATGCAGGATGTGAGAGATGCCAGTTTGACCAATTCTGTGCATCGGACTTTTGCTATCCCTGTAAGCCTAGAGTGGGCATTTGTCTGTAGGTCTTGCTTCCTCTCTAGCCAAGAAGTTCATCTTTGATCCTCAAAACTTACTCCTACTTCCTTAGATTACCAATACTTTTGGATACGACTGTTAATCTAAGGAAGTAGGAGTAAGGTCTGAGGATCATGTGCCTTTAAGTTCCTATAGCCCTTGCATGCATTCTTATTACAAGTTGAATGAATGAATGAGGAGCAATATGTAGGTTTGAATATAATTATGATCTGCAGGTATTCCAAGCATGGAGTGAAGAGGTGAAGAGATAATCTTTTGTTTAGATAACAAGGCTTGAGCTACACAATGAAAGATGGATACAGTTTAATTGGTCAGAAGCAAAGATTTTCATATGGGAAGAAAAAGAAGAACAAATTCTGGGCGTGGGGGATGATCTTGGCATAAGTAGGGTAATAAGAGCAGTGAGAACACTTAGCTAATTATAACTGATGCTGGTAGTAGAGAGAGAGAATGATAAATGAACAAGGAGAAGCCAAAATATATATGAATCCTCAAGTTCACATGGGACATTTTCAGAGATAGAACACATATTAGGGCACAGGCTAAGTCTCTACACATTCAGGAAGATTGAACTTCTAACAAGCATCATCTCAGATCTCAATAGCATAAAATTAGAAATCAACTAGAATAAAAACAATCAAAAACTATCAAACACAGGAGGCTGCATAGCATGCTAGTAAACAATGAATGGGTCACCAAAGAGATCAAAGAAGAAATGAAAAATACACCCTGGAAACAAATGAAAATGAAAACACAACCATCCTAAATCTGTGAGACACAATGAAAGCAGTCCTGAGAGGGAAATTCATTGCACTGCAGGCTTATCTTAAGAAACAAGAAAAACTGGTGCATCTAATCCTACAACTTAAAGAACTAGAAAGAGAGCAACAAGAAAAGCTCAGAGTAAGAGCAAAATATATCTGAATCTTTGGATGTGTTCTTGCCAGTTCTCCCATCTAAGCAGTGGCCCCACACTAAATTGTGTAAATGGAGATAATTTTCAATTAATCTTTGCACATATATATGTGCATATGTGTGTATACATATATTTGTGTGTGTGTGTGTGTGTGTGTGTGTATATATATATATATATGTGTGTGTGTGTGTAATTGTCGATACCTGTTATCTGTAGGAATGTCTACTAAATAAATGCAAATAGAAATATATGCCTGATCTCATCACCTTCCCCTCTTTTCTGCTGAACTCTCTCAAGAAAAGCATCATCATCAATTCAATAGTCTGGCATTTGTTAAGCAGGTAAAGTGAATATCTGAACATCCAGGAGTTTTACCAAGGGCCTGATGCTGTCACCACTTAGGTGGTTGGGTGCAGACGGGGGATGTCTGCCCATGCACTGCCTCTGAGTATGGAGTTCAGGCAGCTACACCGTGAACAACATATGCTCCTAGTTGGCTGCCTGGTTACCCTGACTGAGTCCATTAATATGAACCATAAACAAAGCCTGGGTGAACGGAGTTGGCCATTTTGTTGCAACATATGGTGATGTCGTCCCAGATATTTTTATCCTACTGCTACCCAGATGTTTAGCTCTCCTGACACTGTGCTTTATCTGGCAGGCAAGGTGGTAGAGAATGTCCTTATGGATTTGAAGAGCAGCATATTGTGTTGTTCTTCTTTTCAGGACCTTGTAAAAAAATAGGCTAGCCATCAATTAATAAGGCTTTTGAGGTACCTTTTAAAATATCATTGCTTTGTTTTACACAAACCAATAAATCTCTATCAATTTATCATTCTCTTTCTCCTTGTAAATTTTTAGGACTCAAGCAGAATAAAACAGGCTTCCCACGCATGTCTTTTCATGAACACAAATATAATCGTTTACCAGAATTGTCGAGCTGGCCTGCTTATTGTTCTTTTCGGTTACACAGTGCTGGCCATTCAGTTCTATAATGTTCGGTGATAATTTTGAAGAGCAATCTATGCATGAACAACATTCTATTTTGCGGGTACAAGCAGAAACGATAAGTGCAGGTTTGGCATCCTTTCCCCAGCCAACTGGGTCCTTAGATTTGTGTTGATAATCATGGGTTCCCACCGCTTCTAAGATCCCTGGGATTTATTTGTTTCTGACTCTTACTTAGTCTTCACAAAACACTGTTTTCAGACCCCTGCACTCACTGCACATTGAACGCTCGTGTACCTTGCAACGTTTGGAGCCATCCCGGGAGATGAAGATGCCCTGGCTTCCGCGATTTCTGCCTCATTGGCAAGGTTAGCAGTTTGCACACTCTTCCAGAGAGCAGGAGAATTGAGCTTGACCTCCCAGAAGCCCCTGCCCAGGCTCAAGGGTAGGTGAGAGATAATTTAAGCAATCTCCTATAGGAAAGAGGACAGTGCTGAGGATAATGACGTGTTGTGTCTTCTTGGGGTCTTTCATCCTGAGATTTCTATGTGCCTTTGCTAACGTCCTACCCACTAATCCTAAGTAGCAAGCATTATTATCAGCATTTTAGAGGTGGGGGACTGACCGTGAGAGAACTGGGCAATCTGAGGACTGATAGTTTAACGTAAATGAATAATCCTAATATTCCAGTTGATATATTTGCTGCATTTCCACCTAAACTGTCAGATAGAGAAAATGAGGAAAGACCATTCTTTTCATATAGCCTGAACACTATTTCTCTGCCTAGTTGGGTATTTTTTTTCTTAAACTTTGGAATCATTTCATCGCGCATTATTCATTCAAGTTTTTAGAAGCCCCTCATCTTCAAGTTTCCTAAGCCAAGTGAATCCTTTTTTCCTTTTTGAATATTTTATTTTTCTGTTTTCAGCACTCCTGGTTTTCCTAGTGTTTTTTTTTTCCTGTCTTACTAAGTACCCCTTATCTGTCTAGTCGTCTTCCCAACCTTTATTTAAGTCTTTGAACCACTTCTCTCATGCATTCTCTGGTGGCAATTTTATAAATCTTATGAATTTATATATCCAGAAATTGTACATATACTGTGTGTGTGTGTGTGTGTGTGTGTGTGTGTGTGACCATACCTGTCTCATCACTCCAGACCTCTCCTATTTGTGGGCCAGGAAACTTGTTGATATAAATTCAGCACCAAAGTTAGTGACTATCTGATTATTTCCATCTTTGATCTTCCTCTAACTCTCCCTCCCCAACCTACCCAATTTGGTGGAAAGTCAGGGATTAGAGATTTATAAGCCCTTACACTCACACCTGAACTTTCTATAGTCTCAGAAATAGTCTCCCTGGCTCTTTTTGGTTGTTGTTTATGAGTTTTTATCTTTCCAAATAACCATTTCACCCCCACGTCACGTGTGATATCACCAATTCATGGCTTCAACCACTTCTGTGTTTGCATCTTCGAAAGTGTGACATCAAGCAAGGTTGTCATTGCTGTGTTACTTATAATACACAATAACATTTATGTGTAATATATGAATATAATGTAAAATATTTAGAAACAGTATATTGTCGAAATAGATTATATCCACAATACAACCTGTAAAAACAATCATGAAACTATAGCTAACTATATCATGTGTGCTATTTACATAGTAAGTGCAAAAGAAGACACAGACAAATATGTACAGTACTAGAGGCCCAGTACATGAAATTCGTGCATGCGGGGAGGGCTGTCCTTCGGCCTACCCTGCTCTTGCTCCAATCTGGGACCTCTTGAGAGATGCTGGGCCTAAACAGGCAGTCAGACATCCCACTCACAATCCAGGACTGCTATCTTAAATGTTTTACAACTGCTCACCTGCTTACCTTCCTGGTTGCCCCTAACTGGTTCTGCCTGCTAGCCTGATCACCCCCTATCCACTCCCCTGCCAGCCTCATAGATGCCTAACTTCTCCCCTGCCAGCCTGTTTGCTCTTAACTGCCCTACCCTGTGGACTTGGTCACCCTTAACTGCCCTCCCCTGCAGGCTTAATTACCCCCAACTGTCCTCCCTTGTAGGCCTGGTCCTTGCCAACTGCTCTCCCCTGCTGGCCATCTTGTGGTGTCCATCTTGTGTCCACATGGGGGCAGGATATTATGACCACATGGGGCAGTCATCTTGTGTGTTGGTGTGATGGTCAATCTGCATATTACTCTTTTATTAGATAGGTTAGAGGCCTAGTGCATGGTTTGCCCTGAAGGGTGTCCTGAATCAGGGTGGGTGTTCCCTTGGGGCATGGGATGGCCTGGGAGAGGGGCCTGTGGTGGTTTGCAAGCCAGCCATGCCACCCAGCAACCCAAGCACAGGGATTTGTTTATTTTCTACAATTGAAACTTTGTAGCCTATAGCAGAGCCAAGCCTTCAGCTGGCACAGGCATTGAAACTTTGTTGCCTTAACTCCACCTGCCAGGCTTTGCAGAAAGCTTGGCTTCTTCCATCTTCAGGGGCAACCCAGGCCTCTCTCCTGCTCTCTCTGTGGCCGTAGCCATCTTGGTTGGGCTAATTTACATAGTTGCTCTGATTGGCTGGTGGGCATGGCTGGTGTGTATGGCTTGTGAGTATAGCGGAGATACGGTCAATTTGCATATTACTCTTTTATTAGATAGGATCATCCAATTTTGGTGACAGATGGGTATGAGAGTGTGTATTGGAAGACATATGTAGTAAAGTGATTTAAATAATTACATCTATATTTTATTTTATCTATTATGCTATCTTAAATGTTTTATAAGGAGCATTCATTATTTATTACATAAAACAAAAGTGAATTTTATTCATTTAAGATAATAAATAAGTCTACTACTTATATGTTCAGTGCTAATGTGGACCCATTTATTGGTCTAAGACAGCGGTCAGCAAACTGCGGCTCACAGGCCACATGCGGCTCTTTGGCCCCTTGAGTGTGGCTCTTCCACAAAATACCATGGCCTAGGTGAGTCTATTTTGAAGACGTGGTGTTAGAGAAAGTTTAATTAAAAAAAATTGTCTCTCAAAAGAAATTTCAATTGTTGTACTGTTGATATTTGGCTCCGTTGACTAATGAATTTGCCAACCACTGGTCTAAGAGAAGTATATCGGTTGGGAAAATAATAACTCTTTGGAATGCGTTCTTTATGGTTGCCCATTTTTTGCAATCATCCGTCAAGGGATCTTTTGACAAAATGAACATGGAGAATTGTTTTGCATTTATCATGTGAATGGATGTCCACCAGTGTATAGCCAAACAAGGGATAAAAGTAAGATTAACGTGTGCAGACAGAAATTGGAGAGTGGATTCTGAGAAAACATGGAGATGGCTACACATTATTTATGTGGAAAAGGCCAATTCATATAAATAGTAGTACACTGCAACCATGATGACAACAGTTTGGACAGATCCTATCACTTTTCTGCAATTCTTACCAGGAAATGGAGATTTTAGATGGAATACTCCATTCTAAGCCGTATGGGGTTTAAGCACAATGCTAAGAACCAAAGGGAAAGACTAATGCATAACTGATGGCTGCTTTCTTCAAGACATCCTGCCAAAGATGAACTTTTATTGAATCGAGTGCTTAGGTAGGTGTTAACAGTGTGCATTGTGAGCGGTCAGTACTGGGGGAGAGATAAGTGTGTGCTGGAATAGTCAGAGGAGAGATTTTTAAGAATATGTTAGAAATTTGCTTGCATCTCGAAAGACAGATGCATCAATGTAAAGAGAGTGTTCTGGGCAGGATGAACAACAATGGGGATGCCAAGGAGGCTGAAATTGAAGGACATATGTGGGCCGATAAATTAATAGGGATTATACCTGACAAAGGATCAGTGTTGTGTGGTAGAGTTAACAATTGTGTCAGCTGATATGCCTACCCAATGAGATTTGAGTTGCTGGTAGAGTCAGTGTTCTCCTCTAGTTAGGGGTGGGTTGACAAGAAATCGAGGTGACTTTTCCCTTTAAAGATTTGGCCAAACTTCCTTTTACCCAGTCTGCATGCATCAGTTGTGGCTATTCTACCTGGCCTATGGCATTAGTTGTGTCCATTTTACCATCCTTTGAGTTATCTTAGCACATTGAAAATGGGCGTGGCCCTCTGCAATATATAAGGTCCTAAGTTGTAGTCTAAACTCTGTAACTATTGAAAAATGGGCATCACAATACTGCCACGAATTTACTTTTCCAATCTGTAAAATGGGGGTAATAGTTTAATTATGGCATTGCTATGATAAGGGGAAATACATTACAGGTATTTAATATAGTTCTTGGGACGTGGTAGAGATTCCATGTGTGGCAAATGACAACATGTTTTACCAGGTATTTAATACCTTTGGGGCTTTTCATGCCAAAGTTAAGAAAAAGGAGGCATGGAGTTTGGAGAAATGGAGAGGAAAAATAGGAGGAGGTAGAGATGGAGAAGGAGAAGAGAGCAGAAGGAAGAGTACTACACCAGGCATAACTGGGCCTGTTTGGCTAGCAAGACAGCACTGAAAAATCTCAAAACACTTTATGGTTAAGATTTCTTGGCTGTTATATATTTAAGGTAATGTTACTTATTGAGAGAGAGAGAGATGGGGGAGGGGGAGAACACAATAGAGGATAGGATTTTTAGCAGTAGAAGACAATACTGGCAGTGATCATAGCTCCAATTTAAAACTACTTTCTGAAGAAGAATAGGAAGGAATTTCTGTTCTGACCAGCCAGTTATAGTGCGAAGCTCTTTCGCCCCTTCCAGAAACTACAAGGTTCCCTGGTCTTTTGGGAAGGCAATGACACCCATACAAGAGAAGCTGAAATAAGTTCAACTGACCATATCCATTTTGGCCTTCTTTGGACCCATTGTGTCTATTTGCAGTAGCATCTAGTGTTGAACGACTGCAGATTGTCGCAAATGACTCTTTTACTGTGCTTCAGATTGTACCGCTTTTCCACCAGAAAACATTTTTTTGGGACATTGATAATCCTTCATCAACCTTCTCCATGAGCCTCGCTATTCCTGCATTTTCCTTCCTTCTGCGATTTCTTATCAGTGACCCCCTACCGCACAGTAATTTTTGTGCAAACCCTTCTGATGTGAAAACCGAGGGAAATCTTTCCGGAATCTTTTTGAAGCTATGCTTGATGTAAAGCACAATAAAATCACAGCTGGAATTGGAGATACCAAGGTAGGCTTTTTGGCTCAGCATGGATGAGGAGGGGGGGATAGCAAGTTTTATTTGCTCCTGAATGTGAACGCAGAGCCAAGGTGAAGCAGGCTGCCATTTGGAGCAATAACGGTGCTTTAAAACTAATGAGAATAATGTTTAGACTAATAGCTTAGGTCATATTTCATGTATTATATTTAACACTGGAGAAAGAGCAAAGGGGGAAGGTTGGCATACTCTTCAGCAATCTGTACACATCACTAATCAAAGGACACATTTTAATGTTCTTGAGAAAACGCAATGCATGCTAGCTGAAAACTCCCACACCTCATTCCATTTCTTCTGCACACTTTTCCTTCCTTTTTTAAAATTTAGGCCAAATTACTTTCTTTCTAATATCAGTTTACAAAAGATTTTTAAATCCTTTTCAAGGGAAAGGGTCACAGAGCCATGTGAGAATATGGAGAAAACCATATATCCTAGTTTTTTAGAAGTTTACATGCCCTTACACACACGCGCACGCGCGCGCACACACACACACACACACACACACGTGTGTGGTAGATCCATGGTAAATTCTTAATTCAATGAATGCTAGACAAAGAATTACTTTTCTAAAGCAAGTAAAATATAAATGAAAATAAGCATACCTAACACTCAGGATCAATGAAAATATTCAATAAGGAAAGGTGACTTAAAAATTCACCACAACTCAATAATTACTAGTAGCAACTATTTTGTTATTTTATTGTTGTTGTTTCCACTTTTTGAATATTGTTTTCAAAAATTGGGAAGGCGGAATTTTTATTTTCTACAAATTTTTGTGACATATTAAATAGGCACTTACAGGTTTTACTTTACTTAGAAAAAAATCCATATTAAAATTATATTCCAAATGTTTTTAAAGTGCACTTTAAAATATTAACTTACCAGATGTCAATCAAATTTACACCTTTTAAAGTTTGTTGCAAAGAAAAAACAGGAAGCTTTTTAACAGCATGCTTGTCATTATTGAAAAATTATCTTCAATATGAACAAACAAAAAAATCTAATACTATGCTGTTTGGATAATATAGACAGGTTACAGTTAATAAAAATAGTTGCAGTTATTCAGTCAGCGTGGGGAAAGGTGAGCAAGCTTTAGAGATTATTAGCTCAAATCTTTTTTCCAATTTTTATTTCTGGAATTCCATATTCTTTGAAAACGCCCATCCCAGGTAGTCATAGGGCTAATAAAGTTGCACTCTGCTCAGTCTCAAGACTGGCCATCTCTTCAGCTGGTGGACATTGTGTGTGTTTTGTTCTATGCCACCTTGTGGTTCAGGGATTTTCATATATCTTGCTGAGATGATGTTGGCTTTCATCTCCTGGATTCCATATCTACCTCACTACCACCCAGCTCTGTGATTTCACAAAATAATTTATGAGTTCTGGGAAGACCAAGCTTATCTAGATCTATAATGGTTGACTTTCTGCTTCTACAACCTGATTGTCAGTACCATACATAATTCCTGCCTGTCTGAGAGTTGAAAAAAAAAAACTTGATCATAACTCATTAAGTACTTTTAGAGCCAAGACCTACTGCAACTCTCTCCATTCCCTCCTTCTTTTCTCTACTAATGACCTTACCGTTCTGGCAATTGCGTAGATGAGCTCTCTGGCATACGTAAAGTGAGAAAGGTTAAGGGTCTCCAGCATTATTTACTGGAGACCCTTAACCCATTAGGTTCTGCCCACACTGCTTTCCTTTTCAATGACGCCACTCTTCACAATTTCATCTCCTTTCGTGCATCACACACTCTGGAGTCTTTTATGAAATTTTCATTTACAAGAACTCTTTTTCTGGCTGTCATTCTTGATGAGTCAATTGCATCAGGTTGAACTCTTGTATTGTCTCCAGTATCTTTCTTACAATGGCATGTTCTTCCCATCATGGCACTTCCAATTTAAGCCTTCTAGATCACCATGTCCTGGATGCTGGGCTTATTTGGGGGGCACTAAAGACAGAGATTGACAGTAGGGGAAGGATAAGGACTACTTGATCTTGATCTAACTGTTCATGAAGCAGGACAGCCAAACCTAGGATGAGGTGGTGACGGTGTTAGTAATGGCTTTTAGAACATTCTACTAACTGAAGAACATCACTTAGTATAAACAAGGAGAAGGGGATGGTAAGAGGAGTGAAGTTGCCCATCACTTACTATGAACAAAGAGAAGAGGATGGTAAGAGGAGTGAAGTTGCCCAACACCATGGAATGGAAGAGCAGAAAGGTGCTCTTAAATATGACTTCATCCAAACTGCATTCTAACCATCCTAATTTCATGGCATCTAAGAGTTAAAATTACTTATCCAAAGTCACTTGGCGATAAAGTTAGACTTCCTCTCAAGGTCTCCTGCTTTGAGAGAAAAGGTTATAGACAAAACAGAACTAGCTTTCGTTCTCAACTTTGGATGTCTTTAGTCTTGACAACTAGGAAGCCAGCGGAGGTCCATTCAAATCACACAGAACTTTCATCCTCATTTTCAAGAGCAAACCTACAAGAGTATGCGGCTGTCTTCACAACTGCACTGGTCTGCCTGCAGTCCTCTTGTTCTGGAGGCTGCCAGAACCTTTATAGTTGATGCAACCCTTTCTAGTCATTAGAGATCTAAACAATTAAAAGATTAATGGGTAAGTAGCTTACTCATGGAACATTTACTCCTTACTTCAAATCCTTCATAATATATACAAAGGAGAGCTCTTAACACTGATTTTAGGTAAGTATCTTTTCTCCCATTCTCCGATGATTTTTTTTTCTTGTTACTTTTTGACCACTGTTGACTGCACCAAGACTCCTGAAAAACACTTTCAGTACATAATGATGAACAATACACAGCTGGGCTCAAGGCTAGGAGTGCTGATCCTGCCATTTATTCAGCTGAATTACTTTATGGATGTAACTTGTTAGTTACTTAAGCGAAAGTAACGGAGAGAAAGGGGATTTTCTGCTCAGGTTGCTAGGGCTACAGAAATAGGAGATGGGTTTCTCAGTTCTCCGAGTGAGAAATATGAAGCCACTTCCCAGAAAACACTTATAGAAAGGCCACTACTTTCTCTAAGGCAATTTACCTCCAGCTGCGAGAGAAATCTTACAACATCTCATAAATTACTTTGTAAAATCATATTATATCAGACATTACAGTGACCTGAGAGATTAGCTATTTCAAATTAACTCATTTTACAGATGAGGAAACCACAATTCACTGAGGACACTTCATTTGCCAAAGCCACATAACAAGTCTATAGCAGAATTACGACAACTCTTTCAGCATTCCAAGCCAACTCATTAATTCTACCACCCTCCCATAATAAGAAAAGTCCGATGTATCATCTCAGGGAATTAGAATTGACTAATTCAGGCCTAAAAATGAACATCCTTTGGGTTGGACTATAACAGCAGTTCAGAAACAACACAAATTTTCAAGAGACGTTCATATTCTTCCTGGAGGCAGGACAGATATAGTATTCATAAGACACTTTTATTGATTTGAATTTTATTTTTTAGAAGGAAGCATTTCTTGGGAATAAAAGTCTTTGTAACCCACAGAGATTTAGAATATATTTTAGTGATATTTGGCTTATCAGAAAATCTTTATTAGATTTTTGAATCAGATCATCTTTGACAGAAGAATAGAGAATTTAGTATGTAGGTTAAAGTCATGGAGTGTAAGAATTTTCTATCCAACTTTCCTGAAAGTATTGGTGAACCATTCCTCTCTATTTTTCCCCATTCCAGTTGTTCTGTATCTTTTCCCAGCCCCTAGTCTTCCCTCTATATTACTATAAGTAATACATGTTACTCACATATTCTTTCTCTCATACATGACCACTTTGTGCTATAGATAGTTTTGTCACTTAAATATTGTGGAAGGTGATTTTATAAGTAAATTCTTAATAGGTTTTGGGAACTCCAATAGAAAGCAATTGATATCATAACCAAAAACAACAGTGCCCCAGTATCATAAGGAAGGAAAAAACTTGACTCGGAGAAGCATAACCTGGAATCAGAAATGGAGGAGATTTAAGTTAGTACAGCTCAGAAACAGAAGGAAGGCCTTTCAAAACTAGAAAGCAAGAGCAGGAAATTCAAAGCATTTCTTGGGTGTCTCATAGTCATGCGCTTACTCATCTACTCAATAAAGGCATTTTGGGACAACTGCTATGTACCAGACTATGAGCACTCAGGATACTCAACAAACAAAATCACTAAATCCTTTCTTCTAAGAAGCTTCCATTGGAGAGCAGGGAGATAGACACTAAATTACAAACTTACATAAGTAAAGTGTATGGTTAATACATGCTAAAGGAAATCATGCTAAGGAATTAGCTGCTGCAAAAATAGAGTTGGACCCAGTAGGCCTCCTTAAGAAAATAGCATCTAAGCAAGGATCGGATTGGGAGTGAGGAGATAGCCATGTGGATGTCTAGGGAAAGGGCTTCCCAAGTAGGAAGGGCAACCACAGATTACAAATTTCTCAAGGTGTGAAAACAGATGGCATAATGAAGAGAAAAAGTGATTGAATTAAAGGGAAGGAGGGGAGTCTGGGAGGAGACGAGATCACGGAAATAACTGCGGCTGTGACTGCAGAGAATACATCTGAGCTAGGCTGGTTACCACCACTATGAAGCACTGTATCTAGCAAAGAGTTAGCGCTCAGTGCATGCTAAAAAAGTGACTGAATAAACAAGTGAGAGTATGGCTAGAATATGATAACATTTCCTACCCTTGAGGTGAAAGGAATAGGTGGGGTGAAGTGATCCCTGCTACGCAGAATGGCTAAATGTCTGTGGGCATGTTAACATGATAATGAATTAGGTTTATTTTAAATATATTTTTTAATCTGAAAGAGGGATCAGACAATAATTTAAGTCCAGTTTTGCACATCATGAGACAAAATAATTGGTGCCTCTATGTCTGACTTGGTTGACTTATTTTTCTCTCTACTATTCTCACTTGCCCCTCTTGATTGTTCTTCTCCCTAAAACTACCATTCCTCTTCCATTTTGACATCGTCTCACCCTGAGCTAGTCTGAGCTTGCAGAACTGAAAATGCGTAGCAGTGCTCCACTAAGTTTTCAAGAGTTTTGGATTCATTGAGGCAAGGTAGAAAGATCTGCTTGGCATGGCTTTGAAACCCTATAAGCTAAGAGCAAGTACACAAGGAAATTTTCCTCTAGTTATCAAAAATACCCCATTCCTTTCTACCTGCCCATGCGTTCTTGGAGGAGTGTGCAAATTCCCCTTCTGGCTAAGCACATATAGAGGCTGATTTTTTCAGGGGTTAATTTATTTGCGCCATTAACTTCACTAAGCAACCTCTAGTCCAGAGGTGATAGCATCATGAGTAAAAGAGAGAATTGTATATTTTACCAGATCTCTCAGGATCTTAAAAACCTGTATGAATTAATAACTCCACACCACATGATTCTCATGTGTGAATAGATGATATGTCTTCATTTCTCCTCTGAACATGAGGGTTATAACAACCTTAGAGGAAGCTGGAGGTTTTGCAAGTATTTAGACTGTCTGTTCTGAGTCCTCCCTCCCCACTTCCACCTGTAAGAAGAAGCAAAGGCCAAAATCTACCCAGAACATCTGGTTTCTAAGATGATATTTTTGATATTTGTTAATATTGGATTAATGCTTGGTCATTGAGAAAAGTGAATACTATGTAAAAGAATAAAATTAAATGGAAAAAATGCCCAATCCAAGTTCCCCATTCCTCTTGGGTTATTGGTGTCAGCTGTTTAAAATGAAATCTCCAATTTTTTTTCTATTCTTAATCAAATATAGTATACT
>JAAGEH010000043.1:7941764-7953366 GCA_011751065.1 Lasiurus cinereus | reverse complement strand
ACTGACCAGGCATCATCAAATCATGACCTTCTGATTCATAGGTTGACACTCAACCACTGAGTCATGCTGGCATGACCAGCCTTAGCTGGTCCATTTTTTTATGTTACTTTCACTTTATTATTATTGTAAATGATGCAAGACATTCCTATGCATATGATTTGTGCATTGAAATCAATTCAATCACCTATTGAAAGTGCTTTTAAAAGTACTTCATGTTATTTTTAAAAAGAACTATATAGAAGAAATCTATAGGAAAGGAGCTGCAAAACACTTCTTATCCCATGCATCTCCAAAATATAAGCCCTAACTAGAAGGTGAATCATGCTTAATTATTTTTCTTCTTCTTGGAATAGGGGCAAATTACAATGAGTTAAAAGTATTTAAGGTTCTTCCGAAATAAAACATGAAAGAAAATATGACTCCTCTTCAATTTGAAGTTTCATTTAGAACCCTGCCATCATGAGAAGGTCCTTGTTAGCTCCTACTTCACTCAAGTGCCAGTCTTAAAAGAAACTCCAGGTTTCTCAGAGCAGTTTTGCCACATTTTATGAAAGCCACTTACTTTCACAGATCTATGAAAAGATTAATTGGGGTAACTTCCACTCCTCTGAATAGCAAAGATGTATTTTGTGTGGAATGTAAGGCCCTCCTTATCTGGTGTTTCATTGCTAGTCAACTTTATCCAGTGATTTGCTGATTAATGTTTACCTATTGGCTTTCCTACCACCTTAATATATATATATATATATATATATATATATATATATATATATATATATGTTAATGTGCAAATTGACCATAACTCCAACACACAAGATGGCTGCCCCCAAGTGGTCAAAGATAGGTGCCTCATGTGGACACAAGATGCCACCACAACATGGCCATCAGGGGAGGGCAATTGGGGGGACCAGGCCTGCAGGGAAGGGCAGTTAGGGACAAATAGGCTGGCAGGGGAGCAGTTAGACATCAATCAGGCTGCCAGGGGAGTGGTTAAGGGGTGATCAGGCTGACAGGCAGAAATGGTTAGGGGCAATCAGGAAGGCAGGCAGGCAAGCAGTTGGGAGCCAGAAGTCCTGGATTGAGAGGAGGATGTCCAACTGCCCGTTTAGGTACAATCCTGGTAGGATTGGGCCTAAATGGGCAGTTGGAAATCCCTTGAGGGGTCTCAGATTGGAGAGGGTGCAGGCTGGGCTGAGGGGCTCCCTCACACACACACACACAAACTTCATTGCACTGGGTCTCTAGTGTGTGTGTGTGTGTGTGTGTGTGTGTGTGTGTGTATATAATATAAACATACACATATATAAGTTACTTATAAATGTTGCTGATGATGTGCATATGCAAAATAATTATTAATGGAATATGCAGTACATTTTCTTTCAAATAGCTAATTGATTCTCATATAATGCTCTCATTGATTTTAACCAAACTCTTGCATTCATAGTCAGTCTCTTTGTATTGTAGTTCCAGCATGAATGTTGCTTAATATGTTAGCTATGTTAATAAGTAAGGCAACAACAACAACAACAAAAAAACAATGAAACAAAGTTATCAGGCTGATGTAATTGAGCACCGACTTAGAAAAGTTATGCAGTAGCATACCATTATACAATATTTCTGCCATACATAACAATAGCCATAGATAAAAGTAAAAAACAGTAAAATAATTGGGAAGTGATTAAATATGAATTTCTCTTTCCTTTGTTTGTTTTTTATTGTAAATTTTTAATAATGGCTGTTTAATAACTGACTCATAAAATTCTTAAAAGTTTGGTACCTATGCAAGTGGCTCCAGCTCACTACTAGTTAATATCTCATCACTTCCCAAAGGGTAAAATCGACCACATTCAGAACCATCTCTCAAAGACTCCCCAGGTTAATGGGCAAGAAGAAATATAGGCTCCAGTCATACAAAGATTGGATGGAGTTAGCATTTTCGGTAAAATGAACCTAAAGGACTGAATTTTTTACAAGTACAAGAAAAGATGTCCTACTTTGCATAAATCTTGAGATTCTAGCAAGACCCAACTGATTAATTTAGAATAATCAAACTGAAACCAGCAGTAAAAGAGGACAATAGTCTATAGAAAAACATAGCTCCTAACAAGAAACCAACCTGAAACCTGGCAATGTGTTCAGACTGACAACAATTCTTTGAGTTTAAAGTTATTTCAAAATTTTAGACTTTTTGTTCCAGGCTGAGGGAAATCTAAAAGAACGAATTCCATCTTCCAAAAAATAACTATTCAAATAATGAGATCATTATAGTGTCCCCTCCCATTCTTTCATTCTATGGTTAAGTTCAATCACATCTCACCAGTAGACTTTTGTTCAATTAATGCTGCTCCTTATTTCTTCAATTATCCGGGGGACAAGGAACACCCTTTCTCATCTGTGTCCTTGAAACACTTTCTTGTTTGCGGTGATCATTATATGTTCTTAACTTCCTTTACTACTTACTTCCCATTTCACTTGTAAATGCTGTACTTTTCTTCAACTTGGACTCAGTGAACAAATTATATGGTTGTGTGTATCTGTGTGTGCATGCGTGTATGTAGATTAAATACCCAATTGAAATAAGATCAGCATTAACTGCCCAGAATTTATCTGAGAAACTAGAGAGGATACCCACTACAGATCTAGGACAACCATGAAGAGTGTGGGAGGGGGAGGGGGGCTGGCTTCCGTGTAATGTGGTCTCACCTCGACAAGGAGGATGACATTGCAGATTCTCCGCACCATTTTGCTTTTTATGTTTTCATTTAATGGCGTGACATCCTATGAAAATGATCATTATTTTTGGTTCCAATTCTCCCTCTGAAGCCGCTTTGACACAGATCAGTGCCTCTCAGTGTCATTTTTTATGGAGCCGCCACATCAGAAACTGACAGCTGGAAATCTTAATTGGTCCAGTGACAGAAAATGCAAGGACTGCTCGCAGTGACTTCCTTTATCTGACCTTGTGTTTAATTCAAAGGGAAATTTTTATCTCCCTTTTGGAAATGAGAACGGTGCGGGGTGATGAGTGGGACAGATGAGCCAGAGAAAGCCCTTCTTTGGGGGGGAAAAATAATGCTACTGGTTTGGGGGGCTGTTATTAAATTAAGGTTTAAGCGCTGGCCTTAAATAATGGAGATCCGTGGTCTCCTTGGCTATTTGAACTGCCAACCTTTCTGATGTGCCTGTCATCACAAATGGCAGCAGGCCCCAAATGCAGCGTGGAAGGTTGCCCAGCCAAGGGTCCTGTCACACAGACCACCAGGCAGCTGTCAAACATATTGGCATTGGATCATGACTGATGTCTACTCTGCCCTCTCATTGGCCGGAGGCAGCTTGAATGGTAGCATCGCCTGGGTACAAATGCAGCCATTGATTTCAGATCACAGCATCGGGGTCCCTTCCATTAAGCTCTCTGAGGTTTTAGAGGTCTGTGAGGTACATTCTCATGTACTCCTCCACCTCCTGGCCTTTAAAAAAAAAGTGATTGTATCTTAACTGCAATGAGTTCATTCAATCGTGCAATTTAAAAATGTGTATTTATAGTAGTTGCCTGACTGCTCCAGCTGTTGGCTAGCGTTGACTGTTTAGTCGTTTGCGTCCTCTTGATATTTACTACTCTTCATAAGCACTTTACCTCTGCCCTTTGCTTCTTTTTTTTAAAATTAATTTTTATTAATTTTTTATACATATCTCCCCATTGTCCCCCCTCCCTCCCAGGCATACCCCGACCCCCCAGTGTCTGTGATCATTGGTTATGTTTATAAGCATGCATACAAGTCCTTTGCTTCTTGATCACATGCTTGCAGCTGTGTCCATGGACTGCTTTCTCTTAGTGGGAAGCACGGACCTTATTTTGTGTAGGAAGTTTTACATCTGTCTGTCTTTGCTCTTCCGCCAAGGGAAAGTCAAAGTGAGGAAAGCAGTCAAATGAGTCACCCATCAGCATTTATGCTGAAGGGTGCTGGCATTATTACTCCGCCTTGCGGCAGCATGGGCTCTGATACCCCAGTCATGATTGAAGGTGCAGATCAATTTAGCATTTACTGTCTTTGAGTAGCAGGACAGACTCTAACCCATGGTTTACTGCCTCAAGGTTTTCCTTCTTGTGGAAATAGAGAACATTCCCATTGCATCATTCTAGTAGAAGGCTTCTTACAGGCATATGGTATATCCTTCAGAAAGGCTTGAAGAAAGAAAGAAAGAAAGAAAAGAAAGAAAGAAAGAAAGAAAGAAAGAAAGAAAGAAAGAAAGAAAGAAAGAAAGAAAGAGTCAGTGGATAATGAAGTGATCTTGTTGAAGGAATCTGGTGCATCAGAATTGTATATATCATATATTGGTGTTTCCTCTTTCCGGTAAAAGAGAAAAGGTAGGCATTGAATTCTTTAATTGAAAAATAACTTACAGAATGATAAAACCATAATGTGTGAGACCTGGAAAGAACCTCACACATTCCCTGTTCTAGTGCATTGAAAAATCTGAGAACTAGCCCAAGGCAGTACAACTACTAAAGGCAAAGTCTATGCCCTGCGTTTCTGTCTTTTCTCTTTTAACTAAATCAGGCTGCTATCCTTTAAAAAAAAATTATAGTTCATTTGAAGAGAAAAATTACTGGTTCTCAAAGTACAAAAACTTCATCGCGATACTCCAAAATCCATTTGAAGGCATGAAGACACAGGTATTTGTCAAATGAGACTCCCCCACGTGATCGTTCATCCATTTAACAAATATTGAGAGCTCAGCATGTGACAGGCATTGGTCTCTGGGCTAAGAATATAGAGACAAAGACAGGTCCCGTCCCTTCCCTCCCAGGGCTTGCATCCTAGTTGACATTGAGAAATAAGAGTTTCATTCATGTCTCTGTCAGTCACTGGGTTTATGACCTGGGACCAATTTCTTAATTTTGAGCCTCGTATTTCCTGGTCAGAATAACAAAGCCAGTGTATCCCACTTTGCTTTGTTGTTGGAGGGCCAGAAAGTAATGTCAGTAAGTCATTTGGCGGAGTAGCAGACACATAGGAATAACATGACATACAGTGGCTTTTTTTAAAAAAAAAATTTTAAATATATTTTATTCATTTTTTTATAGTGAGGAAGGGCGAGGGAAAGAGAGTTAGAAACATCCATGAGAGAGAGAGAGACATCGATCAGCCGCCTCCTGCACACCCTTCACCGGGGATGTTCCTGCAACCAGATTCATGCCCTTGACTGGAATCAAACGTGGGACCTTTCAGCCCACAGGCCGACACTCTATCCACTGGGCCAAACCGTTTTCGGCTAGAGTGGCTTTTGTTATAATCAATTCAGGGTACTCCGGTTGCCCTATTTCAGTCCTATCATTTTTTGTCTCTTCTAAGAGATGCATTGGGGTGCAAAATGTAAGCTCTGTCCCCTGCAATTCCTCCCCTACTTACTAAATTCCACCCACACTTTATTTCCGTCCCACAAACACTGCTAGCTCCTTTCTTTAGTGTCTTTGCATCTGGCACTTTGGACAGACTATCCAGCCCGCCGAGCCCTCACCTAGGCCTCCTACTGATCTGCCTCACTCTCGCTCATCTTCTCTACACTTCAGTTATCACTTAGTAAGAAGTCCTTTCCTAATTTCCCAGGCTAAGTTCGATCTTCGTGAGACACTCTTACAATAGGTCCATTCACATGATTTGCGGAGTCAACCACAGAATGAAAATGTGGAACCCCTGTCCAAAAGGCAAAACAAAAGCCTTGTAGATACTAGATTATAGAAGTTGTACCCTCTTTTTCTGCCTCTCTTGACTTTGCCAGCACGCTTTTATTTAATTATTTTATTTATTATGTAATATGATAAGTTTTTTAATAAGTAAAGAAATAATGTAAAATTTAATGATTAGCATTAATTGTATAAGATAGCGTACAGATTTATTCTATTCTGTTCTATTCTATTTTTTTAAATAAATCTTTATTGTTCATTTTAATTGTAAACTTGAGTTTACCATGTAGACAAAAATAGAAATTGTGCGATTCTTGTCTGTGGCTTATGCGTGCATGTGTATTTCCTTCTTGCCAGAACAGTGGAGATGTTACGGAAAGATGAATTTAGATGTTTTTATTTCACTTCTTGATATGTACACCTTCTACCAACACTCTCTACTTTGAGCTTACTAATGGATAAAGAAGCACCAAAAAGAAAAGGAACTTGGAGTTACCCTATTTTTAGCCTTCGTATCATCATAATTCAAACAGGTAGTTAGGTAATACAGAGAAGTAACATGAGTAAGAAAGACGATGTAGGTTTTTCTGGGTCATTCCTGTGTGTTCAATATCATTAGCCTCATTCCGCATTCAAAGTAAGTTCTGGGTAGAATAGAAAGTGTTGCCTCTAGGGGCTGTCAGTGTGCCTGCTTACTCAGTCTGAGATATAACACACTTATACTCCCTTAAGTATCTTTGAACTCCCACATATCATACGCCCACCAGCATCCTGTGCTACATATGAATGGAGAAGCAAGGAATGGGGACACTCAGTATGAGCTATCTCTTCTGCTCCTGGGCATGGTCCATTATATTGCACTTAATTTTAACACACATTTTAAAACATAAAGTTGCCAATAATTTCAAGACAGTCATGGGAGAGCATATAACCGAGTCTGAAGCCTTTTTGGGCATGAACTCTCGCGATACTGCCCAGATCCTATACCCAAGAAGCGTGATCTGCTGACAGCATCCTGTGCTTTTAGAATGAATTCCTTATAACATCTGTAATATTATAGTCATGAAATTATTTAACATATGCCAAGACACAAACTACATGAGGGCAGCGATTTCCTATTTCTCAGTCAGTAAATATTTTTAAGTTTGTGAACAGATTGATAGATGAAATACATTAATGGAAAAACCAGGAGTCTGAGGTCTTCATGACCACGTTTCAAAGAATGACTTGAAAGTAATAACAGTAGTTAATATTAATGTACAGAATTATAATGCATAGATACAACCCATAGCTGTGTATTCCCCTCCTCCTTGGGGTTATGTTTCACTTTCTAATTCTGTAGGCTCTGCTTGATCATGCCTTAGTCATGAAAAGAACCTATGCTATTGCTATCCATAGTAAGAGGAGATTCCTTTCTTTTCCTGTGTGTGCATGCATACATACACGCTTTAACAAATATGCCACTCCCACGCATAAAGAAAGAAGCTGCCCATCTTGTTAATAATAGATTTTCACATTGCTCAAGATCCAAAAGAGGATGTTTTGTCTATTTTTACACGGTTTATCTTGTTAATCCAACAAAGTGAAATAACAATTCATTTAACTATGTCAAAACCAATAATGACTCACTGCTATTAGCTTTCTTTTGTATAAATTTTAATGCATTTTTAATTCCACCACCCCTGCTTCGTAAACCAACCATTATAGCTACTGCTGTCCAATAATGCATTTCAGTCATTTCTAATAAATCCAGATTTTAAGATGGCTTATCATTTTCTATAAGCTACTGAAAATGAATTCTCTCTCTGAACTGCTGGGTCCTGCAGCACTTTAGCTAATGAAAGTGGATTTGGACACACTATTCAAATAAACAAAACTGCTGAGATTTTTTTTATCAACTATAATATTCTGCAAAATCCGTAATTTCACTTTCTGGCCTTTTTCACAGAACTTGCTCATGTAAATCGCAATCATCTGGTCCCTAGTGTTTGTGCTGCTTTTCTTTACACAATTAAAAAAAACAAACTAATAATCTAGGTCTAGAATTTCCATAAAGTTTAAATAGAGAATATGTTTAAGCCCAAATATACTTTCATTATTATTTTTTGCACATAAATGGTTTCTTTTCAATGTTTTTAAAGGTAGGCTAGAGTAGCCATAATTATGAAAATTACAGAATTAATAGAAGTATCATTTATACTTCTAAATGAAAAAAAACAGGGAACTGTATATACATTGTATAAAATTAAATTAAAATAAAGACTTAATTCAAGCTTGAAAGATGAGGTCATTATCTAACTTTTAAGATGCAAACGCAAAACCTCTGAACTATACCCCTTTGTTCAATCTGCACTACAATGGTGCTGGCTGAGTAGCTCAGTTGCTTAGAGCATCGTCCAAATAAGCCACACTGTACCACAATGATGGAAAATACAAAAGCACATTTCAAGGAACCACAGACATTTTGAACATCATTATTCATTCCTCTTCTGTCTGTGGACAACTTTCTTTCTTTCTTTTTTTTATTTTTTAAGACAACCAACTTAAGAATGTTTCCAGGCACTACAATTTGTGACAATCCCAACAGTCTTCTAATGGGTCAACAGCATTCAGAGCTTCAAACCCAATGCACTTTGAGGTTTATGGTGAAAAAGAATTGATGCAAACTCTATAAAAATGTTAGTATATAATCATCTGTATAAAGTCCAATGAATGAATAAATTGAGATTTCATATTCATATAGTATAGAAATTTCACAGGAAATGCTGGGAAGTATGTAAAATTCTTCAATTTCAAATAATACAAACATTTATTATTTAAAGGTGCAAATAATGACCTTGGGGATCTAAAGACTGGATTTTGGTCAATACATCTGCCACTGGTATCATCTAGTATGGATCCAAATGTATTTGAGACCCATTGTATCAAGAATATACTAGTGATGATGCCGAGACCAGTTTGGCTCAGTGGATAGAGCGTCAGGCTGCAGACTGAAAGGTCCCAGGTTCGATTCTGGTCAAGGGCATGTATCTTGGTTGCGGGTACATCCCCAGTAGGGGGTGTGCAGGAGGAGGCTGATGGATGTCTCTCTTCCATCGATGTTTCTAACTCTCTATCCCTCTCCCTTCCTCTCTGTAAAAAATCAATAAAATCTATTTTATAAAAATAAAAAAGAATAGACTAGTGATGAATAAGGTGAAAATATTCTCTCTCCTCAGGGAACTGATAGTTAGGATCAGTGACTTGAAGAGTCACTTTTCCATCCTGAGGCTTCTGGCTTTAAAACAACATTCATTTAATCACACAAGTTTCTTTTGAATATTTAGCAGAGTTTGTTCAAGGGTCATAAGAGGTAAAGAGAGAAATTTTACCTAGCTCTTGATTTCAAGGTGCTTATATTCTACACATAAATAACAATGATTGCAGCAATTGTGAAACAAGACAGGACGATTTAGTTAATATGCCATGAAAATGAGGAGTGGGCAGGGTCTGCAGCCAGTTAAATCAAGATTTCCATGAACAAATAACATGAAGTGGAACTTGGGAGATGTACCAGATTTGTGTGTGTTGAATGTGAAGAAAAATGAGAATTCTAAGCAGAGTGGATAGAAGACTTGAAGAAGAAAAAACTCAGGCAAGTGTGTCATATGGGCCTATGAGACTGGGTATAAAATACTGAACTGCTTTGCATTTGCTGTTCTCCTTCCCTTTGATGCTCTGGTCTGATGAAGTCCTCATGGGAAAGGCGGCCTAGTCCAAATACTGCCTTATCATTGCAGCCTTCTCTGCTTCTCCCCAATATACCTTCTCACGGGGCTCTGATATGGTTGTCTATACTAATGAAAGGGTGATATGCTAATGAGACCAAGTGGATCTGAAGTCTGCTCCTCTTTCTGGACAAAGCCACAGTGGCGGGGGCCAAGGCAGAGGCAGTTAGAAGTGATCAGGCTGGCAGGGGAGAGCAGTTATAGGTGATCAGGTCAGCAGGAGAGGTAAGTTAGGGAAGATCAGGCTGTCAGGAGAAGGTAGTTTGAGGCAATCAAGCAGGCAGGCAGAGGTGGTTAGGGGCGATAAAGCTGACAGGCATAGGGGTTAGGGAAAATCAGGAAGGCAGGTAGAGGTGGTTAGCAATGATCAGGCAGGCTGGCAGAGTGATTAGGGGTGATCAGGCAGACAGGCAGGTGAGCAGTTAGCAGCCAGTGGTCCCAGATTGCAAAAAGGATCCCTGCAGGATCGGGCCTAAATGGGTAGTCAGACATCTTCCAAGGGGTCCTGGATTGGAGAGAATGCAGACTGGGCTGAGGGACTCCCCCATACCCCCGTGCATGAATTTCATGCACTGAGCCTCTAGTTTTTTTTTTTTTTTTTATAACTAGAGGTCCAGTGCATGACATTCATGCACAGGAGTGGGGAGTGTCCCTCAGCCCAGCCTGCACCTTCTCTAATCTGGGACCCCTGGGAGATGTTTGACTTTCCAATAGAATTGGGCCTAAATGGGCCATAGAACATCCCTCTCACAATCCAGGACTGCTGGCTACCAACTGCTTGCCTGCCTGCCACCCTGATCACGCACTAACCACTCCCCTGCCAGCCTGATTAATGCCTCACTGCTCCCCTGCCAGTCTGATTGCCCCTAACTTCCCTTCCCTGCCAGCCTGCTCACCCCTAACTGCTGTCCCCTGCAGGCATGGTTACCCCTAACTTCCCTCTCCTGCAGAACAGTTTCCCCCCAACTGCCCTCGACTGCAGTCCTGCATCCCCCTCCAACTTCTCTCCCCTGCTGGCCTGATCACCCACAACTGCCCTCCCTTACAGGCCTGTTTCCTCCCAACTGCCCTCCCCTGCTGGCCATCTTGTGGTGGCCATCTTGTGTCCATATGGGGGCAGCCAACTTTGACCACATGGGGGCAGCCATCTTGTATGTTGGAGTTATGGTTAATTTACATATTGCTCTTTTATTAGATTAGATTCTGTTAGTCTTACCAGATTTCAATTTCCTTAGAGATGAGTGAAATGGCTGGCTTTTTAATTCTTTCCATTGTATAGAGATGTTCTGGCTAAATGGATATTGAATTGAATTCAGTAAGAAAACGGGACTGCAAAAATGGATTAGAAACAGAGGCCAAGGGTCTTAAAGGCCATGTTTAGAAAGTTAAAACTTCTAAGCCTTTTTTTCTTAAATATAATAATAATAGCTAATATATTTTGTTCTGGGCACTGTCTTAAGTGCTGTGCATACTGTGTTTTATATGATCTTCAGAACAATCTAATTACATAGGCCAGTGGTTGGCAAACTCATTAATCAACAGAGTGGCATACTGTGGCTCGCAAGTTGCAGTTTGCCTACCGCTGACATAGGCAATATTCCCTTGTGAAAGCCAAAAAACTGAGGACAAGTGTCCCAGAGGCTGGCACAGAATCAGAGGGAATTGATGGTGGAGCCATAACTTGATTCCAGGAAAATACTTGTAATGACTATGCAGAAGTGCTTTAAAAAAGTAATTTTTCTCTGGACTGCATACTCAGTGGTTAGAGCATAAGGGCACACTGAAGGGTCTTGGGTTTGATTTCCTAGTCCAGCACACATACCTGGTTTTCAGGTTTGCTCCCCAACCGCAGTCAGGGCATGTGCAGGAGACAGCCAATCAATGTGTCTGTCTTATCTCTCTCTCTCTCTCTCTCTCTCTCTCTCTCTCTCTCTCTCTCTCTCTCTTTCTCTCTCTCTTCCTCTATCTCTCTCTCCCTCCCTCCTTCCCTCTCCCTCTTTATTGTACTCTCTCTGAGAAGCAATGGAAAAAATATCCTTATGTGAGGATTAACAGACAAAAAAAGAAAGAAAGGAAGAAAGGAAGAAAGGAAGGAAGGAAGGAAGGAAGGAAGGAAGGAAGGAAGGAAGGAAGGAAGGAAGGAAGGAAG
>JAAGEH010000043.1:7914626-7938753 GCA_011751065.1 Lasiurus cinereus | reverse complement strand
AGGAAGGAAGGAAGGAAGGAAGGAAGGAAGGAAGGAAGGAAGGAAGGAAGGAAGGAAGGAAGGAAGGAAATGTAAACATGCTGTTAGGTAGCTAAAGATCTGACTGGGCATGAAAGACCTCTCATCCAGACTTACAAGGCTCTGTATGGTAGAGGCTAGCCAGAGGTGGTTATTAAGTACTTGAAATATGGCTAGTCTGAATAGAGAAGATCTGTAAATATAAAATACACACTAAATTTTGAAAATTCAATGTGGAAAAAAAATAATATAAAATATCACATTTACAATTTTTATATTGGTTACATGTTGAGATAATATTTCAGGCATTTTGATATAAATATATATCTTTAAAATTAATTTTACCTGTTTCTTTTTAGAGTTTTCTAACGTGGCTACTAAAATTTCAAAAATGCATATGTACCTTACATTATGTTTCTTCTGGGTGACAGTTTTCTAGACTAAAGTCCTGCTATATTAAATATTTTAAACTGCTCAACTCTATTAGAGTAGTGTGATAATAACCATAGGCAGTTTGTAAAGAAAAGAATGTGGTTGTGGCCCAATACAAACTAATTTATGGATATATATTTAAGTGCATGAATTTTCATGTCAGGATATATTTTTTTCTAGCAACTTAAAAATGGGAAAGCTATTCATTGGCCAACACCAAAATGGAATGCTTTTAAAAATAATAAATTTATTAATATTGAATGTATTTAAATATAGTAAAACTTCCAGAAAAAGGTTTTGTAGAGGAAAATTTAACACTAGGTGTAAAATTTAATTAAGTGTGTAGTAATTCCTTTTCAAGTCCTAGATATATGTATTTGTTTTATTTTATGTTACCTCAATTTTACTAGAGATGTTTTAGGAGAAAATTAAACAAAAAGTCGCAGAGTTCAGGTTCTGACTTCTATTATAGAAAGAATTTATTACATGAAAAACCATCCATTTATCATAGGGCTTTTAGTAAGAACCTGTAATATGATTGATTGCATTTCTTGGCATTTTGGTAACAGAATGTGGTAAATCTTTAACACAGGAAAGGAGATTATAGGATGTAATTGGTATAATTCTTCCTTTTATCTATCAATGTAGTATTAGCACATGATCTGCAATTTATCTGAACACATAACCAGTGATTGGAAAGAAGCTGATAATATATTTTAAGGTGTACATACCCAAATGTTTCATCCTCTTTGCCAATTTCTCTAATGTTCTTCAGCTGAGTTATAACAGTAGCAGGAGTGAAACAATTAAACTGAGTTTACCTTTCTTTGGTTACTAAATTGTTCTCACTCACTGAATTTGCCTGTTGAATTGGTTTCAATCAGGACCATCTTTCAGATACCAAAGCATGTCCAGCTATTAATTCTGTGTCGCTGTTTTGATTTGAATGATGTAGGTAGTTGAAGCTAGAGCAGAAGATTACATTAATCTCTGCCTTCCCCTTACCTCATCTTTCCTCTGTGTGTCATGTGTCTGTGACATTTGTCCTCATTCCAAGAGAAAACGAAGAAAACCTGTCAGAATGAATGACCAGTCCTTATTAAAACGGATGTTTTCTCAGGGAGATTTCCTTTGATTCCATGCAGCGAAACATTAGCTTCCGGAACAATGAGTTTATCAGTAAGAAATCCATAACCGAATGTGCACCAACCAAATCAATCAATTCATAAGGGCAATGAGGAGGAAAATGGAGTATCTTCCAGCTTCTGACCAAGAATCAATGTGTCTGAGGGCGTGTTTGAGCCCCTCTGTGAAGAGTACCTATTTCCAATATGTGCTCTGCATTCTCAAATTCACAGACGACTTTGTTTTAGAGGCTAGAAGAAATAGGGCAGTTCCCACTTTTTAAATTAAAAAGCCCACTCCCTTGCCCAAACCGGTTTGGCTCAGTGGATAGAGCATCAGCCTGCGGACTGAAAGGTCCCAGGTTCGATTCCGGTCAAGGGCATGTACCTTGGTTGCGGGCACATCCCCAGTAGGAGGTGTGCAGGAGGCAGCTGATGAATGTTTCTCTCTCATCGATGTTTCGAACTCTTTATCCCTTTCTCTTCCTCTCTGTCAAAAATCAATAACATATATTTTAAAAAGCCCAATCCCGTGTGAATGCCCTTTAAGAACAGACCTTAAGATCCTCTCAAAGTGTCTCCAGAAAGTAAAGTTTCAGTTGCAAAATAACCCTAATCCTTAAAGCTTTTCTGAAAACTTAGCTGGAAGGCAGGACAAATAAACCTTTGCCAACAAGCACCAGGGGAATAGATGGAGCCCACATCCGTCATTCTCGGTGCATCTCTTGTTACACACAAATTAGTCTGAGGGACAGAGAGGGACAGCACATATTGATTTTCTTCATCTATCTGAGGATGGAACTCCACACAGGTCAATTACAGTATTCTGTGTTTCCTTGCTGTTTCCTGTGCATACCATAGCTTGTCCTAAGGAGTGGGCAGAAGTATGTTTTATCTCATGAATGTTTCTATTCCTGGTGGTATGTAAATCAAAATTAGAAGCAAGCGTTTGCTTCCAATGCATTATATTTTAGGAAAAAAAATACTTTTTTATATTGTATTTTGTGATTACAAATATAACATATGCATACTCTAGAGAATTTGAAACATATTGCAATAAAGTAAAAATATCCCTTACAACCCCACTACCCAGAAATAACTACTATTCATTTTAACTACATTTTCTTCTTATCTTTTTTCCCATACTTTGCATTATTTTGTTAACATATATAATACCCAATACACACACGAGGCATTACACTACCATTTGGAGAGATGCTGGTGAATGAAAGAGATATTGCTTTTGCATTCGCAGAATGTATCATTTAGTCAGAGACAACCTCATGCAAAAATGCGCTTTGTGCTGTAATCGAATGAGTCAGACTGTAAGAGTCACACATGAGAGGAAAAAGCAGTCCAGCCAGGGAGAAAGAGAAGGCTTTAGAGCAGTGGTTCTCAACCTTTCTAATGCTGCAACCATTTAATACAGTTCCTCGTGTTGTGGTGAATTGTAATGTAAATATCTATGTTTTCTGATGGTCTTAGGCGACCCTGCTAGTGGTTCTCAACCTGTGGGTCACTGCTGTAGAGCCTAAGACCATCAGAAAACAGGTCACGACCCACAGGTTGAGAACCGCTGCTTAGAGAAAAACTGCAATCAAAGCTTAGGCCTAAGACTGGATAGCATTCAGCCAGAGAAAGAGGGAGGAAGACAGTGGAAAAGAATGACCCCAAGAAAGGGTTCAGGTAAAAAGCTGGTGGATGTTCTAGGAAATGAATAGCAGAGGACTACAGCTTCAGAGGGTGAAGAGGAGATTTGAAATAACTCCAGCAATCCATGGACATGATATATATGAATTAGGCTACAAATTAAGAAACCCTAAAAAGAGACCTCAGATAAAATGGAAGCTTTTCTCTCTCTCTTGTAACCAAGGAAAGGTGAGTGTTCTAGTGTGGGTAGGCAGCTCTGTTCTACCAGGTTCCATGGAGATCCAAGCTCCTTCCTTCTCATTCTCTAAGGCAGCGGTTCTCAACCTGTGGGTCGCGACCCCTTTGGGGGTGGAAAGACCCTTTCACAGGGGTCGCCTAAGACTATCGGAAAACACCTATTTCCCATGGTCTTAGGAACCAACACACCGCTCTTCGGTGTAGCAAAGTGTAGCAATGTAGTTTACTGTTGTCATATGAAGACTATTGCCCATGCTACACCACGATTCAAGACAAAATTTCATTTATTTGTAATTAGAAATAAATATTTCACAATATATAATTACATATTGTTTTTGTGATTAATCACTATGCTTTAATTATGTTCAATTTGTAACAATGAAAATACATCCTGCATATCAGATATTTACATTACAGTTCATAACAGTAGCAAAATTACAGCTATGAAGTAGCAACGGAAATAATTTTATGGTTGGGGGTCACCACCACATGAGGAGCTGTCTTAAAGGGTCACGGCATTGGGAAGGTTGAGAACCACTGGTCTAAGGTATCGTCTACATGATCACATGGTAAAGTTAGCTCACCTGTTCCACATATCTAGCTTCCCCACACATCTAGACAACACACGAGTTCCTTTCAAGAAACTGGCAGGAAATTGTATACATTCCATTGTTGAGAACTTGGTCAGGTGAGCTCCCTGGAAAATGTTATCTCCAGGTGGGAGAGCCAAATGCTGGCAAATTTAGATTTTGGATAGCAGATTCTGTACCAAAAAAAAAAAAAGAAAGAAAGAAAAGAAAAACAGTAACATATTTCCCTCAGGATTATATAAAGTCTCAGTTGTATTTTAAAAATAATGGAAGGAAAGTAAGATTTTTAGACAAGAGGATATTTTCAGACTAGAGGCCTGGTGCACAATATTCGTGCACTGTGGGATCAGAGTGTGAGTCCCCTTAGCCCAGCCCGTGCTGTTTAGCAGTGCAGGAGGCCTCGGAGGGTGTCTGACTGAAAGAGAGGTGGGAGAGACTCCCACCACTGCCACCGCGCTTGCCAGCCTTCAGCTGGCTTGTGGCTGAGCGGCGCTCCCATTGTGGGAGCGCACTGACCACCAGGGGATAGCTTCTGTGTTGAACCTCTGCCCCCTGGTGGTCAGTGTGCATCATAGTGACTGGTCGTTCTGCCATTCAGCCAATTTGCATATTACCCTTTTATTATGTAGGATAGGAATTGTAGAACACACCCTTGGCATAGAGTAGAATAGCGATTGTCAATCGTTTGCTGCAAGAATTTTTAAAACATGCAATACCTGACTGTAGTCAGGGGCACTGACCCCTTTCCCCTTAGGTTGTCAAATTTTTAAAAATGACAACAAGAAATACACCAATAGCCATCCAGGGTGAATAAGTCAAAATTATACCTTTTTTTTTTTTTGGCTGATAGATATTTTTAGGATTGGCTCAGAATTTTAGTGATTAGTTTAGGTGTGCCATGAGATGAAAAATGTTGAAAATACCTGGAGCAGAAAATGAATTGGACACTAACAGGGCTGGAAGGGCTGGAGACAGGCTTTCAGATGAGAGGTTGAGTGACAAAAAAATTGAGACAAGGGGTAAGAGTGGCATGGGCTAGGATAGAGGCAGAGGAACTGTGCGGAAAGGAGCAAGACGGTTATGAGTCAGAATGAGTCATGTATGAGGTAGAATTACAGGGCTGGAGGCATAGATTAATGGACAAGGTAATGATGTGGGAGAGTGAGGGGTCAAGATGTCTGGCTTGGCAACTGGTTGAATGGTGCCATTCGTGGATTTTATTTGTAGAATTTACATGATTTCGGAGATCACCACAACATTTATTGGTTTAAAATAACAGCGCTTCTATTAACTCATGATTGTGGGGGTCAATTGGGCAAGGCTCAGCTAAGCCATATCCTGCATATCTCTCTCTCTCTCTCTCTCTCTCTCTCTCTCTCTCTCTCTCTTTCTCTCATACACACACACACACACACACACACACACACACACACACACACATACATATATATACTAGAGGCCTGGTGCACAAAATTTGTGCATGGAGGGTGTGGCGTCCTTCAGGCATTTTATGCTATCTTTGGGTCAGCTAAGATTTCAGGGGTGACTCTCACAAGGGCATATTGGCCTTACTTTTTTCACCAGCCTGTAGATTAGCTTGAACTCAAAATATACAAAATGAAAATGCCTCTTTGCACAAGCACTTTTGAGTTCTCAGTGTCCTGTATGCATTGAACTCATTCAGCAGTGCCAGGCACTTGGTCACACCCAGACAGTGTGTGAAGGAGCCATGAGAATCTCAAGAACTATTATATCAAGAATCGGTTGACCTGATATAGGAAACTATGCGCACAGTGTAGTGGAAAAAATTCAATGAACTTGAATGTTGTAGATAGGGAGTGTGAAGTTTCTTCCCGGGAATCAATTCTATGTAATTTTGAGCATCACTTCTCTTCCTGGCACTTAATTTTCTGCATTCCGATAGACCGATCTTAGTTAATCCCAATGTCCTTTTCCTCGCTAAGATATATGGAATTAACTGAGTAGTATTTTGTTTCTGGTAGTGTAAACAGAAGGCCATTTTGGAACTTGGACTGTCATATCCGCTTTCCTTCAAACAGAGGAGGAAATGAGAACAACTGGAGTAGCTCATGTCTTATTTTTTTTTCTTTTATATTGATCTGTGATTCCATAATTTGGCATCAATTGTCCAATTGTGATATGCTGCATTGTTTTATGTTAATGTTTATTTGTTTATAGAAATTAGTGTATCAGCATTAGTCTGAATATAAACAATCTTATTCTGTATTTTAGTTTTAAAAATCGCTATATGAAAAGCAGTTTTGAAATGTTCCTTACTGTTGATCACCACTTGGGGAAATATATCAAAGATGATTGTTTTCTTGGTTATATTTATGACCTGTTTAGTAACTTGAACTATGAATATTTAACTAGATAACTTGGTTTGTCTAAAGTTAGTATTTTAATCCCTTCCTAATTACAGTATCAGCTACTCTGGATACACTTATGGTGTCACTACTCAACTTATACTCTGTACCACAGGTCAAAGAACTGTTTAAAATCTTATGATGTGGATATGGAGCTAGAATAAATAGTGTCAACCACTCATTTTATAGGAGAACCATAACCCTCAGAAAATGTAGGCATCTTGTTCACGTTATATGTGAGAACACCATACAAATTATAATTCACACCCAAGTTTAACTTCATTAAAAAAAACAGCCTGAACTAGGGTCTTATTGTGTCCAAGTGAATAATAGATTAATTATCTATAATAGGCAATATGTTATATAAATACTTTCTGCCAAGGCTATTGTAAGTAAAGTGCAGGTACTAGCCGAAACTGATTTGGCTCAGTGGATAGAGTGTTGCCATGCGGACTGAAAGGTCCTGGGTTCGATTCTAGTTAAGGGCATGTATCCCGGTTGCAGGCACATCCCCAGTAGGGGATGTGCAGGAGGCAGCTGATCGATGTCTCTCTTTCATCAATGTTTCTAACTCTCTATCCCTTTCCCTTTCTCTCTGTAAAAAATCAATAAAATATATTTCAAAGAAAAAAAATACAGGTACTATGATGTGGTGGAAGTGGCCTTGTTATTACAGATTTGCCTGCTATGAGCTATTAGGATAAGTTTCTTAGTCTCTTTGACATGCCTGATATTGAACTTAGGCCAAGATAGTTTCTCCAAAACATATTCATTCTTTCCATTCCTCTTGTGTGTACATCAGCTTTCTGACTCCTTTGGAATGGTCTTGGGTTAATTATTGTTTTGTAGAGGATACATAGAAATAAATACAATTTTGTTATATCTTCCTATCTTATAAAAGAATAATATACAAGTTGTCCATCAATCCAACCCACAAGATGGCTGCCCCCATGTAGTCAAAGATGGTTGCCCCCATGTGGACACAAGATGGCTGCCACAAGATGGTCAGCAGGGGACAGCAGTTGAGAGGGACCAAGCCTGGAGGGGAGGGCAGTTAGGGGATACCAGGCCCATAGGGGAAGGCAGTTAGGAGCAAACAGTCTGGCAGGGGAACAGTTAGGCATCAATCAGGTTGGCAAGGGAGTGGTAAGGGGGTGATCAGGCTGGCAGGCAGAAGTGGTTAGGGACAATCAGGAAGGCAGGCAGGTGAGCAGTTGGGAGCCAACAGACCTGGACTGTGAGAGAGATCCCAGATTGGAGAGGGTGCAGGTTGGGCTGAGGTACACGTACACCCTCCCATGCACGAATTTCATGCACCGGGCCTCTAGTATATAATAAAACTCTAATATGCAAATAGATAAACATCAGAATGACTAATTGCTATGACATGCTCTAACCACCAGGAGACAGATGCTCAATGCAGGAGCTGCCCCCTGGTGGTCAGTGTGCTCCCACAGGGAAAGTGCCACTCAGCCAGAATCTAGGCAGAAAGCTGGGGAGTGTAGTGGTGGTGGCGGAAGCCTATCCCTCCTCTGAGGCAGCAATAAGGACCCCTCAGGGGATGTCCGCCTGCTGGTTTAGGCCCCCCCAAGGGGTCCCAGACAAGAGGGCACAGGCCAGGCTGTGAGAACTCCCCCTCCAGTGCATAAATGTCAAGCACCAGGCCTCTAGTATCTGAATTAAAAAGGCTTTACATTTCTAATTTGATAATTTTCTGCGTGAACCCATATAACATTTCGAGATGCTATATGTACCTTCTGGGCAAACTAAACCTAGACTGTTGAACTGGGTCAGGAAATATAACTTCTAGTTCAAATTTTTCATTAGTAAACTCTATGGTTCTGAGTCTCAGTTTTCTCCTCTAAAATGGGAATGAATTGTATATGCCTGGCCCAATTTAGAGGGTAGTTCTAAGGGTCAAATAAATAATTTTTTAAACAACAAATACCAAATGCTCTACCAAAATATGAACTTGTTATTAAAACATCTAGAATAAATATTTTTTCAAACTTAGAGCATTCTGTAATACCAACTTTTATTACACTGGCAAATAGAGACAAAAGGGACTTAGTATAATAAACACACAGTGAAATCCAGGTTGCCAGCGGGGTCCTGGGAAGGAACCCATTCAGTACAAATAAGAAAAGAGAACAGCAAGCCCTGTTACTGTTCAGTATTTTCTTCTGAAATGGTTATCCAATGACTAAGTTCTGTGGGCACTGAAAGTCCATCAGCTATTGTTTAGCTAATTGAGTTTCCTTTACACTGAATTGCCTTCTTCATACTCCCATGTTTTCTTCAGACCTTCTTCTCTTGGAAGGCCATCGAGATATAACTCTTTATTTCAAAAGAAATGGATATTCTCTCTCTCTCTCTCTCTCTCCCTCACCTACACGGTATATATATATATATATATATATATATACACACACACACACACACACACACACACACACACACACACACACACCAGAGGTCCACTGCACGAAATTTATGCATGGAGGGGTGGAGGGGTGAGGGTGTCCTTCAGCCCAGCCTGCTGCCTCTCAAATCTGGGATTCCTTGAGGGATGTCTGACTGCCCATTTAGGCTTGATATTGGCTGCTTCTCTCAACACAGCCAATTAACAAAGCTACCTAAACGGGCAGTCGACATCCCTCTCATAATCCAGGACTGCTACCTCCCAACTGCTCCCCTGCTTGCCTTCCTGATTGCCCCTAACCGCTTCTTTCTGCTAGCCTGACCCCCCCCAACCACTCCCCTGCCAGCCTGATTTATGCCTAAATGCTCCCCTGCCAGCCTGTTTGCCCCTAACTGCCCTCCCCTCTGGGCCTGGTCACCTCCAACTGCCCTTCCCTGCAGGCCCAGTCACCCCCAACTTCCCTCCCTTGCAGGATTGGTCCCCGACACCTGCCCTCCCCTGCTGGCCATCTTGTGGTGGCCATCTTGTGTCTACATAGGGCAGGATCTTTTGACCACATATCTTCTACAATTGAAACTTTGTAGCCTGGAGCAGAGCCAAGCCTTCTGCTCCCTCAGTGGCGGCAACCATTGAAACTTTGTTGTCTTAAGCAGAGGCCTGGGTCAGCCAGGGTATGAGGAAAGCTTGGCTTCCTCCATCGTCAGGGAAAACCCAAGCCTCCCTCCTGCTCTCTCTATGGCCATAGCCATCTTGGTTGGGTTAATTTGCATACTCACTCCTGATTGGCCGGTGGATGTGGCTTGTGGGGGTGGCTTGTGGTGTAGCAGAGGTACGGTCAATTTGTATGTTACTCCTTTATTATATAGGATACACACTCTCACACACACACACACATACACACATACACACAGGGACTTATGCAGGTACCAAATACAAAAAGAAACACCTCCTCACACACAAAGGCTGTAGCTCCTTATAATTTATCAGATTGTGACTTTACACATGCAGTCCTCATAGACTAAAGATATTTTACACCCTCTTGGTTACATTATGTTTTCCCTTCCTGCCAGACAATGTGCATGTGCATCCAGCTATAGAGAATAAAACACAACGCATGACATATTCCCCAGTGAGAAGCAATGGCATCCTGTCTTGCTTCAGATTTGATGAGCTACCGATTTGTGATAGTTTCATTTTTATTTCATTATTGGGCAACCAGAATGAATTGACAGAGAAGGCAATCAGCACATGTTTCACCCACTGGAACCTCTATTACAAAATGTTGGCTGCTTCTGTCAACACAGCCAATTACCAAAGCTACTCAAAGGGTAAATAATAGCCAAAATATGCCACATGGTTCCATGAACCACATCCTGCGTGCCTATTAGTGAATTTAGAGTAGACACAGGATGACAGACTGCTTTGCCGATATAACATTTCAGGTAAGTGCTCTGTCTGTACCGTGTTCTCCAAGCAAACACAGGTGTTTGCAATGAGATAAGAGCGTATTCTATCTATGAGTGTGTGTGAAAAAGAGGGAGAGGGTGGGAGAGGAGCAACAGAGAAAGATTGACTGCATATTGAAGCCAGGAAACAAGAAATGCTTCAGGAAAACCAATTTTTGAGAAGTAAATAAATCTAACCCTTCTCACCATGTGCATTGTTTTCTGAGCTAGAATATCAGCCTGGAAGAGAAAATACGAACTCAGACTTCTGGGAGTTCATTGATTCTCACCGTGCAGAGAGGCAATGATCAGTCATTCATTCAACAAGTATTTATTGAGCACTTGTTATGTACAAGCACTTTATACTAAGTGTGGAGACATAAGATTTAAAATTAACCTTCCCCCTTTTCAACACCCTGGATGGACTTGAGCGCATTACGCTAAGAGACAGTCAGAGATATACAGGACTGAATGATATCAATATATGTGGAATATAAAAAAGTTAAATCTATAAAAATCAGAGTAAAAGGGTGGCTACCAGAGGATGGCAGGGTGGGAGTTTGGGGGAGGTGGGGGAGGGGTGAGCGATAAGATTAATGATGTTTAAGTGTACAAACTTGTAATGAGTAGTAAATAGACACAGATATAATGCACAGTATAATAAATATAGACAATGAAATTATACTGTAATTATGCATATTATACTCTAATAAATGTCACTACATTGACAATCATATAAATACTAGAGGCCTGGTGTAAGAAATTCATCCACTCAAGGAGAAGGGTCCCTAAGCCCAGCCTGCACGCTCTCGCAGTCCAGGAGCCCTCGGGGATGTCTGACAGACGGCTTAGGCCCGCTCCCTGGGAGAAGCCAGCCTAAGCCACAGAAATCCTTAGCGCTGTGCGGAGGCATGGAGGCTCCTGCCACTGCTGCTGTCCTCACCAGCATAAGCCTGGCTTCTGGCTGAGAGGTCCTTCCCCTGTGGGAGTGCACTGACCACTAGGGGGCAGCTCCTGCATTGAGAATCAGCCCCCTGGTGGTCAGTGCGGGTCATAGTGACTGATGGGTTGATTTTCAGATTAGCCTTTTATTATCTACTAGAGGCCCAGTGCACAAAATTCATCTGTGGTGGGGGGTGTCCCTCAGCCCAGTCTGAACCCTCTCCAATTTGGGACCCTTTGAGAGATGTCAACTGCCCATTTAGTGCAGTAGGATTGGGCCTAAACAGGCAGTCAAACATCCCTCTCACAATCTAGGACTGCTGGCTCCCAACTGCTCACCTGCCTGCCTTCCTGATTGCCCCTAACCACTTTTGCCTGCCAGCCTGATCACCCCCTAACCACTCCCCTTCCATCCTGATTGATGCCTAACTGCTCACCTGTCATCCCAATTGCCCTAACTACCCTTCTCTAGAGGTCTAGTTGCCCCCAACTTCCCTCCTCTGCCAGCCTGATCACCCCTAACTGCCCTCCCCTGCAGGCTTAATTGGCCCCAACTGCCCTCCCTTGGAGGCCTTGTTCCCCCCTCCCCAACTGCTTTCCCCAGGAGGCCTGGGTCCACCCCAACTGCCATTCCCTGCAGGTGAGGTCACCCTCAACTTCCCTCCCCTGCAGGCCTGGTCACCCCCCAACTGCTCTCCCCTGCAGGCCTGGTCACTCCTAACTGCCCTTTCCTGCAATCTTGATCGCCCCCAACTGCCCTACCTTGTGGGCCTGGTCCTCCCCTGCTGGCCATATGTGGCAGCCATCTGTATCCACATGGGGGCAGCCATCTTTGACCACATGGGGCAGCCATCTTGTGTGTTAGAGTGACAGTCAACTTGAATATTACTCTTTTATTAGATAGCATAGAAGACTAGTGCACAAGTGGGGGCCAGCTGGTTTGCCCTGAATGGTGTCTCAGTTCAGTGTGGGGGTTCCCTTGGGGCATGAGTTGGCCTGGATGAGAGGCCTGTGGTGGCTTTCAGGCTGGCCACACACTCCCAGTGACCCAAGCAGAGGTCAGGGCTGGCTAGAAGCAGATATCTGGGCTTTATTTATCTTCTAATAAATAACTTTGTAGCCTTGAGTGGAGGCCAGGGCAGGTGGGAAGCGTGGCTTTCTCAATTGTTGGGGGAAACTCAAGCCTTCTGCTCACTCCAGCTCCATGTCTGCCACTATCTTTGTTGGGATTTATTTATCTTCTATAATTGAAACTTTGTAGCCTTGAGCGGAAGCCATGGCTGGCCAGGAAGCTTGGCTTTCTTTATAGCCGGGGGAAACCCAAGCCTCCTGCTTGCTTTAGCTCTGTGGTGGCTGCCATCTTAGTTGGGTTAATTTGCATAGTCACTCTGATTGGCTGGATGGCATAGTGGAGTTTTGGTCAATTTGCATGTTTCTCTTATATTAGTGTAGACTAGGGGCCCAGTACATGAATTCATTCGCCTTGAAAGGAACCGTGGGCTGCAAGACTGCGGTGGACACAGGGGCAGGTCTTGGCTAATCCTCCGCACCCCACCTGGCCCCTCCTGCCATAGCCCTGTCTGCTCCTGCTGCCATACCTACCACTGATGTTACCAGCCCAGCTCATACCTGCTGACAGCTGGAGCTATTGGGGTTGTGCCAGCAGCAAGTGTGAATGGAGCCATTGCCAGCAGTGGGTACAAGTGGTATCTGCCTACCCCAATCACCCCTCAAAAGCAGGGGGAGGTAGAGAAGCTCTGAGGGGCAATCTGGGTGACAGTCACCACTCACACCTGCTGATGGCGCTAGCAATCAGGGCTGGCACCATGTGCTAGCAGCAGGTGCAAGTGGTGGCTCTAGCTCTAGAAATGAGTGTGAGCGGAGCCAGCACAAGCAATAGGTGTGAGTGCAGGGGGGTACAGCGGAGGAGGGGAGCAAGGAATTTCCAGTAACCACCAGAGGCTCACTCTGATGACAGCCATGAGTGCCTTTCTTGGTCTGGCACCCCCTACTCTACCATCTGACCATGCCGATCTGATGCTCACCATGTTCTGCGCACACCCCCTGATGGTCCGAACACATCAGTTTTTGGTTGTTCCACCGTTTGGTCTATTTACATATTAGAGTTTTATATAGAGAGAGAATCCTTCTTGACCACTTTCCGGACGAAGCCAGGACTGCAGGGGAAGCCTGGATCCTGGGTGCCAGAGGGAAGCTGGTGCCAGCAGTTGGGGGAAAGAAGGCCTACTCTTGCTCAAATTTTTCATGCATTGGGCTTCTAGTATAGGATATAAATGTATCAATGCAATGTGCTGTACACCTTCTATTGATACAATGTAACAAGTCATATTTATTTAATAAAAAAAATAGACATCATACTTCACACCTCCTGGAATTTGTAGTTTGGTTAGGGAAAAATGGAAATGAAGAAATCTGAGCCACTGTAGTGTAGGGCAGACATATGGGACTCTATCAGAGCTCCTAATCCAGATTTTGATATCAGGAAAGATTTTAGAAGGAAGTGAACGCAAACCAAGACCTGGGAGTTAGTCAGAGCAACTGGGAAAGCTCTGATTACTCTTAGCAGTTAAAGCTACACCAGTGAAAATGTAATGCCAAGAAGGCATGAAACATTTTAACAAGGTACAAAGATTCAGAATTTATGCGGGTTCTTTAGTGTTGGAATCAAGGAAGAAGGACATAGATGGAACTGAAGCATTAGGCAGGCCACACATCCCAAGTGGAAGTGGTATTGCTTTTTATCCAGAGAGTAATGAGGAGATATTGAAGGATTTCTTACCTGTGAGATGGCATGGTCAGATACATTATACTATAAATCTCAAAATTGCTGAGTAGCTAGTTACACACACACACACACACACACACACACACAACTTTAAATGCAATTTTAAAATAATTCTTGGAACACAAAGGTGGAAGGAAACAAGTATTTAGACAATCTGTCAAATAGTTATAGAAAATGAAACTTTTATTCTAATTTGAGTCTTGAAGTCTTGGCATGAGATCCTGTTGCAAACTACACTTCAGCAGCAGGCAATCCTGTGATGGAAAACCTCTGCTCACACCCAGGGTTCTTGGTGTGGGTTTCTCTATCAGGTACTCTTCTGGGTCCAAGGAAATTGACAGGTAATCAGAAAATCACCCTCTCCCCCCTCAAGGTGCTTCTTCTCAACCTGTTGAGGAAGATATACCAATACCTTTTCTTTTCTCTGTAAAAATGTGGGAAAATTGGATATAGTGCAGCTGTAGATTTCCTCCAACTATTAAAATTTTCCTTGGAATTCATTTAAGTCGTTTTTTGGGGGATTCCCAGCACTGGTCTTACTTCCATCCTTTGTAGCCACATTTTTTTGGAATTCTGAAATATCTTCCATATGTCAATGTGCTGTGTATTTGTTAAAGTCCCCTACTATGACTGTATTGTTGTCTATCTCTCTCTTAAAATCCTCTAAAAGTTATATATATATTTAAGTGCTCTCCTATTGGGTGCATATACTATATTACCATGGTTATATCCTCGTGTTGTATTGATCCCTTTAGAATTATATGGTGACCTTTGTTGTCTCTTGTGATGGCCTGCATTTTGAAGTCTGTTTTGTTGGATATGAGTATTGCTACTCCAGGTGTGCATGGAACATTCTTTTTTCATCCCTTCACTTTCATCCTGTGTGTGCCTTTTGGTCTGAGGTAGGTCTCTTGGAAACAACATATAGTTTGGTCATGTTTTCATATCCATTCAGCTACCCTATGCCTTTTGATTGGAGCATTTAATCCATTTACATTTAAGATTATTATTGATAGGTACTTATTTATTGCCATTTTAATTCTGTATCGCTAGGTTTCTCTTTCTATTTCTTCCTCTCCTTAACAGCAGTCCCTTGAACATTTCTTGTAATGCTGGCTTGGTGGTGATGTACTCCTTTAGCCTTTTTTTGAATGATAGCCTTGCTGGATATAGTCATCCTGGTCTCAGATCCTGGCTTTCCATTACCTTGAGTACTTCATGCCATTCCCTTCTGGCCTGTAGAGTTTCTGATAATAAATCTGGTGTCAGCCTTATGAGAATTCCTTGGTAGATAACAGTTTGCTTTCTCTTGCTGCCTTTAAGATTCTCTCTCTATCTTTAATTTTTGGCATTTTAAATGTGATGTTTCTGTGCGTGGGCCTGTTTGGGTTCTTCTTGCTTGGGGTTCTCTGTGTCTCCTGGACTTATGTGACTTTTTCTTTTTTCTGCCATTATGTCTTCAAACACTTTCTCTATCCTTTTCTCCCTTTCTGCCTCTTCTGGCATGCCTTCTATTTTAATATTGTTATGTTTCACTTTGTTCCACCGCTCCTTAAGGCTCTCTTCCTGTATTGTTTTGTTTTTTATTTTTGGTTCTCTGATTGAGTGATATTTTCAACTCCATCTTCTAATTCACTGATTTGATCTTCAGCTTCCCCTAACTTGCTATTTATTCCTTCCCGGGTGTTCTCTATTTATGCTGTCATTCTTTATTTCATAAGTTACTATACCTTTTTTCATGGTGTTGAGCATTATTATTCTGAACTCTGTATCAGATAAATTTATCTCCCTCTCATTCATTTCTTTTGTTCTTTCATTTGGGGGTTGTTTCTTTGCCTCCTCATTTTGGCTGCCTGTTTGGGTTTGTGACTAAGTATTAGGTAGATCTGCCACACCTCTCAATCTCTAGTCCAGGACAGTGTCAAACGCTGTTTCTGACTAGTTAGATCAGGCAAAGACACAAAGCTTCCAGAGACCACCTCTGCCTGCATACAGATAGAATTTTGCCTTGAATGTCCTCAAGGCAATGGCCCACAGGTGTGGCAAGAGTTCTTTTCCACAGGGTGGGGCTATTGTTTCTGCCCGGAGGCTAATTGTTCTTCTCAGTCTCTTCATGAGCTTGAGCAACTCAACCTGTGGGGCAAGGTGTTTTCCAATCGAGTGGCTCAGCTGTCTTCCCCAAAGTTGCCTTTTTAGCTCATGCCTGCGTGAGAAGATAGTCTCCCCAGCGTGAGGGAATGTCTCAGCACTGGAAACGGGGGTGTCTGCCTTCTGAGTTCTAACCCCAGAGCTCCTGATCCTGACTTCTGTGTACTCAGCTCTGCCCACTCTGCCCTCCTTCTGCCAAAGCACAAGGTGGGTGGCTCCACGGGGAATTTTGTGCCTGAATTCCCAGCCTTCTCTTTCTGGCTGATAGCAACTCTGCTGCTTTTCACAGCCAGATATTATATGGGTTCCCTTCTCTGTTCTGATGATCTCTGTTGGGGAGGTCCACCTTGGGGGTTGGACTCTTGAGTTCTCAGTAGAAACCCCTCACAGCTGAGATATCTCTCTGGAACTTCAGGTCCTGGCTGTCAGAGATTGGCCAGCCCTTTTGTGCCTTGGCCCCTCTTACCAGTCTCTCAGTGGTTTCCACTTGCAGTCTCCACTCAGGGTTCTCTCCAGGGTGTGCTGTGTACTTGACGTGATTTGATATCCTCCTGTGTGTTTCCTCGTAGTCTCATAGACGAAGGTTTGTGATGGTTTCATTTCTATTTCATTAATAGTGGAAAATTGATTGACAGAGGTAGCTAGTAGCATATGGTATTACCATTGTAACTTTTAATGTAAATTGTTGGTTGTTTCTGTTAATCCCCCTGACTTCCTGGCTACTGTTCTTTGAATGCCCTTTAACCTAGTGTAGGGTTTTAATTCAGACACCCCATTTTTGGGACTGTAATTCCTTAGGAAATAATGTCAATATGCGAAATACAATGGTACCTCCAGATACGAGTTTAATTCGTTCTGTAACCTTGAGGTGTGGGAAACTATGAGACGCTCGAGTCTCAGTAAACTGGTGGGTTGTGTGCAGCCGGCCGATCTGTGCGATTACTCCTATCTCAACTGTTGCTCGTATTTCAAAGCAAAAATCTCGTATGTTAGGGCACTCGTATCTCGAGGTACCACTGTACATTCTTCAACCAATATATGAATTGGAGGGTTATGTGTAAGAATAAATGTTCAGAAGCTACTTTGATGTATGAAGTGAATGGGCTTAGAAAGATATTTTATAGATCAATGACATATTTACAACCATTGATGACAAAGATGATGTCTGTGTTGATTTGTTGAGATGACTAGTGAACCATTTTTAATCCCCCTTTTTTTTATAATACTATGTGTGCATTAATTTTAATTTTAATAGTGTGGTGTCTGGGAACAAGTACTGGGTGCTTGCTATCTCCCTTCACCTGAGTCTTGACCTGCATATTTAGGGTAGGGTAAGCCATCGGGAGCTGGTCCTTGCTTGCCAGTGATGTTTTCTCTCTCACAAAAGTCTAGTGAGCATTTACATTATTGAACCCTGCTAGTAATATATTGTTGCATATGTTTTGCTTAAGTGCCATATCAGGCACTTAAGTACAATGGTAACACAAACAAGCATAGTCTCTAAACTCATAAAGCCTATATTATAATTGGTGAAATAGATAATAAACAAATAAATAAAAGCATTATTTTAGTGTATGATATGGACTATAAATATAATAAAAATGGGAATTCATAGGTTGGCTTATATTCTGAATATTTTCTCATGCATCATATTAGTTTTACTTATACACATTTGTACTAGTTATATTGCTAACCCATCTTTTTATTTCCACCTACCAAGGTATCACATATATCTTTCTAAGAGAAAAAAAAAGTTTCTACAGCATTATTATAATCCGTCAATGGTCTATAATTGAATTAAAGCACCACAATTACTAAAAATATGTAACCTATTTTGAAATTCAGGCTATTTCAATTTTTTCATATTATAAGCAGCCTTTCGATAATTAATCTATACATATATCTTAATTATTGCATCTTAATTATTTGCATTATATTTTCCAAAAGAAAGTTAATGTCAAAAGTGATCTCTTGATACAAATTTAAAAAAATGTATCCTAGAAAAATTAAATTATTTTCCACCAGAAATATATAGAAATGCTTATATCCTGCCCAGACAGGTATTTATATTTTATCCTTAATTTTACTTCTTAAAAATTATTTGTCTTATCATCTTACATTTCAGGCTATTATTATCCATTCATCATCCAGGCCACTTGCTTCTCATTCTCAGCTTCTCGTTTTTCTGGCCACACACAATTGTACTTCATTCTGTGTAGAGAGTGTCAGGAATTATCCCCAGCTCTCTGACCTCATGAATGAAGTTTTCCTGTCAGAAACATGAATTCTACCCACCCATTACTTTCCGACCCTCCAACTGTCAACAGTTGTACGGAAAAAAAAAAGGGGGGAGGGGGAGAAGGGAGTGGTTTGCAAAGGAAGTTTTATTAAAACTTTTGTTTAAAATTCATAAGGGGATGATGACATTGATCCAGAGGGTTCTATTACTCAGAACTGTAAATTTCATTAGTGCCTAAGTTCTTTTCAAAAGTTTTGTGTTTTATTTTCATGGTATAACAGCTTTTTTTTTTTTTTTTACTTTCTTCACTTTTGCTTAACTTCAAAATTGATGTCTAGGATCACTGCCAGTAATATAATATTGTTGCATATGTTTTGCTCAATTACACTATTTTCTGAATTCATTTTTTGAAATGAAATCTCTTCTCCATGTAATCATCAAAACATTATGAACATTCTCTGTCACATAGAGATTAGAAGATAAAACCTCCTTTAAAATGACATCTATTTAAAATGTTTACAGAGTATGGGTAGGGAATAATAAATCATCCTGATCACTTAATCTGTTTTATAAATCACAGAGTATCAGAATCTTATGGTACTTGGGATTGAGTTAATCAAACTAGTAAGCCCAGTAAAGTCCTAGCAAGGTTTAGAAGTCATCCACATTTGAAATATGTTTTCAATTTACAGTATGGTAAAGCTCTGATTAATTTTTCCCAATATATTTGTGTTGATTCATGCATCAATATAAGAAAAACATCTTCATCTTATTAATATTGGTATTATACAGAACATTAAGAAGGCCCTATAGGGAACCATAAATTTCTTTCTTTCTTTCTTTCTTTTTTTTTTTTTTTTTACATCTTCAACAAACCATAAATGATCTTGAGGTCACTGGAATGTGTTTGCATACAGATTCTTAAAATTATGCCCCAAAGACAAGTAAAAGATTTTAAGATTATGGGACACATTTTTTTTTTTCCTTTCGTTTCTTACCTCTTTTTACCACTTAAAAGAAAAACATTCGCACTTAGTAAATATCACCAAGCTGTAGTATGAAAAATAGATGTCCAGTTTTGCTAATGTGTTTCTCCATTAAATAGTCTCTACCTTCTCGAATATTGTGGCATAAATCTGTACTTTCATCTTTATAAAATTTCTCTAATTCCTCTCCCTCGCTGCCCCTTATACATCACAAGCTCTTTTATTTTGAGTAATTAATAGAATCCTTCTGAAGGGATAATGGCAGTTGCCCAGCCATGAACAAATCTTTATTTTAAATATAAAAGTAGAAGGGTCATTATGTGTGAGAGGAGAAGTATTACAGTTCTTTAGAAACAAAGGGTATGCTAAAGAGAATGAGGAAGGAAATTAGAACTGTGAGTATGCTCAATGAAATCATTCAGAGATTTCAACACTAAAGCCCTTGAAGTGTATTCATCGACAAGAAGAAGAAATAAAATCAGAGCAGAAGAAGGAACAAATCTTACGCTGTAGGATGAGAAACTTCTACATGGACTTTGACATGCTTTGGGACAACCCCATAGACAATATGTGAACAAAGGCTTTTCCATCCGAACATGAGTCATCCTGGGCCTGTGTGAGATCAAGTGGACAGAATGTCTGTGCACAGGTCCCAGAGAGTTGTGTCTGAATAAGTATAGCAGAGACTTCTTACGCAATCGAAAACCTCAAATAGATTGGAATCCAATTTTAAGAAGAAAGACATAGAATATAAAATCACAATTTTCAAAATCACAGTTTTTTTCATACAGTCTGTACTCCTTCAACTTTGGGTAATAGTAAAACCCCTTTGAGAACATAAAAGATTGCCAAAAAATCTAATAAACGGTTGCTTCCCTCTGCATTTCTACTTCCTCCTCCTCTGTGTCTTCTTTGTCTGTGTCTCTTTTATTCTCCACTTGCTGTGCCTTGCCTGGTCACAAAGTTAAGAGAGTGGGCCATGACCTACAGAGTATCTTCTGGGTTGTTTGAGGTGGCAGAAGGGATCAAGAGGGGCACCTGTGGCTTGCCTCGGGAGAGTATCAGAGAGAGAGAGACTGAGTAGGTATCTGAAGTCAACTGTTGACCGGCTGTTTAGGAAAGCATCTGTGATGAAGAAAAACCAACACCAAGTCTCAGAAGGAGATTTATCTCTGACTTCACCAGCTCTTCAGCTCCTAGCAATCTCTCTACGGGACTCATTGATCCTAGCCTGGGAAGATAACTCTTAACTGAAGGTCAATGGCCTGCCCTGTTCCCTGAGGAAGAAAAGGTTATTCTGCCAGGAAGATTCATTATCTGTATATAAACAAGAGCTGCGTCCTTCCCCTAGCAGAGTGGGGCGTGACTGGGGAAAGGGTGACTCTTTTATCTTCCAGGTGTTATGTCCACAGAACTTTCAGGAGCCTGAGGCAGTGGGATACTGACCCACCTTACCGCAGCCATTTCATACATTCTGTTCAAACTCCCAGCTCTACCTGCATAAAGATATTTTTTCCACTTCCACTTGAATCTCCTCTATTTCTCCATTTTACCCAACCTTGACTCCTTACCTGTCTCCATAGTCTTGCCTTTTGCAGGACAATCTTTGTAGGTCTCTGATCTACACCTTCCTCAGATTCATGTGCAAACGTGACGCTACTGTCGTTTATCTGTACAGCATTAACATGCCACGTTAGTTTCCTTGTAATTTGCCCACAGAATCCCTAATCCAATCCTATAAAGTCCCTTGTTCAGGAAGCTTTGGTTTGGGGACAGAAGGCCTCGCCCAGAGCTCCTGTCATTTCAATCCTTTGTGACAGGTACAATGTAGAATTCATTAAAGGGCCATTGCATCCATCCTGTCATAATAATCAGCAATTCTCTTTTCATTTAGTCGTGATGTTACTCTTTGGTCTTGTTTGTTATTGCTGGAGGGCCAGAGTCAATGCTCACATATTTTGAAGTTAAATACTCTGCTATTCTTTACCATTGCTCTCTTCTTTCTCTACAAAGAATGATTACATTATTTTTCCTTCCTCGCTTTAATTTTTGCCTGTTAAATTGTTCATTCAAAACAATATCAGAGCTGGAAGATTTACAGTAGAATACAGCAAAGTGTGTTATTCATGTATCAACATTCGTTTCAGTTTTCTCATAAATCATCAATGTCTCTTAAGACGGCCTGTTCTTCTAATTTGTATATTTTCAAGCAAAGTATTGTTGAATTAACTGCCTCCGTCTAAAATGATTTGTAGCTGAGACCGGTTTGACTCAGTGGATAGAGTGTCGGCTTGCGGACCGAAAGGTCCCACGTTCAATTCCGGTCAAGGACATGTACCTTGGTTGCGGGCACATCTCCCCTGTGGGGTGTGCAGGAGGTGGCTGATTGATGTCTCTCTCTCATTGATGTTTCTGACTTTCTATCTCTCTCCCTTCCTCTCTATAAAAAATCAAAATATATTGAAAAAAAATAAAAAATAAATAAAATGATTTGTAATGAAAGGTTTTGGTTCAAGACCAGCTTTCTACATAAGATATGGCATGGAAGGTGGTAAAATATCATTATTGATACAGTTTAAGTTTTCACTTCTCTCTGGAATGTTCCCACCCCTATTAAACTAATTATGTATGAGAATTAGGAGGGCTGCCACAGTCAGACACTGGGTTACTCCCTCCCTTTGCCTCATTTTCTTTTCTTGACTTCCTTTTATCTCCCTAGCAAGGTTCCTGGCTTTCCCAGGGCTTTGTTCTCTGCTGTGACAGCCCTTTCCACAAGCCTTCATTTTCATGGAGGGCCTCCAGGCTGTGGTGGGTTTCTTGTTGATCTCTCCTTCCCATTCCTGATGGCTGTGTTCTATAAGTCTGATCTTCTAGCCTAGCCTGGGGCCCTCAGCTGCAGACCTTTGGGGAACACTCAGCAAATTGTTTTCATCCTGGAATCCTGTTGAAGACACAGTACAGTGGTACCTCGAGATACAAGTGCCCTAACATACGAGATTTTTGAGATAGGAGCCGTCGAGCGAGCGATTTTTGCTTTGAAATACGAGCAACATTTGAGATAGGAGTAATCGCTCAGATCAGCCAGCTGCACAAGACCCACCAGTTTACCATGACTCGAGCATCTCCTAGTTTCCCACACCTCAAGGTTACGGAAGAAATTAAACTCCTATCTCCAGGTACCACTGTAATATATTTTTATCCCCCAGGAGAGCATGGTAGATAGTAGGTCCTTCCTTAACAAATACCTCCTATGGTCAATGTCACAATAAATGGATCAATTAGCACGGAACAAGTGCTTTAACATGTTAGCTATTGTTATCAATCAGGGTATATACAGCAAGTAGTTTAGATAGATTGTAGGTTGAGAGAAAACAACTGCAGTTTCCTGTTCACAGAGATCCTAGCCTTAAGGAGATAATTACGAGTTTAGGATTTTCAAACAACTTGTGAGCTGGGGATCAACAGATCAGAAATCTGTTTTAGACTCAGTTCATTGAGTTTAGCACGCAAGAGTTAGCTGAACCCCTCGTTTGATGTAAAGAGACATGCTGGCTGCTTCTCTCAAGGTCTGGTACAGCTATCTGACAGAAGTATGATGCCTAAATTAATACCAGCCGTCCCAATCAAAGGTGATTTGCGTTACTGTTTAAATAGAGATTATTCACGGCAAGAGCTGATGTGTTTTGATTTTTTCAATATGTCAGCTATAAGATCAGAGGGGATATTTTAGCCTTGTGATAACTCCCTATAAATAGACGCATAAATTATAAATGCTCACGGATGCAATTATAAGTTGCCACTTGGTATTCTTTGATTCCAGCAAAATATAATGACACTCAGAACATTGCGCCAGGGGTGACCTTTGTCTCCAAAACTCTAGAAGCCAGTACAGTGGTACCTCGAGATACGAGTTTAATTCGCTCCGTAACCTTGAGGCGTGGGAAACTATGAGATGCTCGAGTTGCAGTAAACTGGTGGGTCGTGTGCAGCCGGCCGATCCGCACAATCACTCCTATCTCAAATGTTGCTCGTATTTCAAAGCAAAAATCGCTCGCTCGACGGCTCATATCTCAAAAATCTCGTATGTTAGGGCACTCGTATCTCGAGGTACCGCTGTAATTCTTGGTGCAGAGATACTTTTTTTCCCCTCTAGTCCTATTGTAAAATTGTAAGCAGACAATCAATGCATTGGTCCAGTTGCCTGTCACTACTTGAGCCAAATAAGCAAAGAAGGATTGAGTCAGATATGAGCATTTATTCCAATACTGCCAGCAGTATGGGAGAACAGTAGGTCATCCACAAAAATCTGCTCCGCCCCCCACCCTCCACCCTAATCCAGCTGCTTATATTGGGTAGAAGGACAAAGATGACAGGGGAAGTAGGCCAAAGGGTATGCCAAATGGGCCATTGACAGGTAATGCAGGCTGGAGATCTGCAAAGGCCTGCAGGTGCGCAAAGGCTGGGGGTCTGCAAAGGGCTGGCAGCCCTGGTTTTGCAACCAGATTGTTCATCTTTCCATGATCGTAGGCAGCTCCTGGGTGGAGAGGGGGGGCCGCCTTTCCAGGTGAGCTCCCAGCCAAGTTAGAATGTGCCTTTTTTAAAATATATATATATATACACATACATAACATATATATATATATATAACTCTCTATCCCTCTCCCTTCCTCTCTGTAAAAATATCAATAATATATATATATA
>JAAGEH010000043.1:7881086-7914226 GCA_011751065.1 Lasiurus cinereus | reverse complement strand
GTGCACATTAAGTTTATGGGGACAATCTGGAGAATTCTCTAGGATCCTTTCAAGTTGCCTCCCATCTGGACAGTTTGCAGATTGTGTTTAGTATGTTGATCATGTTATGTAAATTGTTTGTTAATGGAAGTATTGGGATTTCGTACGTGGACATTCCTTGACTGGCCCCTCACACACACAGGGATATCACTCAGCCATACAATTGCCAGCAAGTGGATTCTTTCTTCCGTACATTGCTCAGCTACTCCTGTGATTCTGCATGGAACCTTAGAGGTTTGGGAAGGGCGATCAGGAAAAGGGTCTTCAAAGCTTTCATCCCTCCATGCACAACCTGAATGCCCAGCTTCTTGGCCCAGGTAATAGCTTTTGTAGCAGACCCATCAGCCCATAACACTTTTATAGTGTACTTCTAGATGCCATGAGCTCCATAAAATGAGGGCACTTGAACTTGACATCATTTCTTCTTTCTGAGAGGTGTCATGTTTTGAAAGGCCCCAAGGAACTACCCCTGGATCAGGCAACAGCGAGGCTGATAATACATCTTACCTGAGCCTCTTTTCACCCCTTTTTATAGATGAAAAATGTGTCTAATTGGGAAAAGTAGTCTCTCTCTGCAAATGAAGGTTAAGTAAGTCCACAACACGCAGGTAGAATCAGGTCATTTGTAGGCCACTTTTCTCAATTTGAACTTTACTATATATATAAAAGCAGATCAAGGTTGAGGAATTTTATTAGGGGATAAAAAATACCTTTACGAGCTGCCATCTTTCATCCTTCAATCAATCATGCTGTAATGAGCACCAAGTACAGGAGGCAAAATGAGATGGAGAAGGCAAAAGGAAAACTTGGTGGAAATTAACATGGCCTCCAAAGTCTTGAGAAAGCAAAATGTTGCCAACAGTAAGCTAGTCCCACTGAAGATTTGAAGGTCAGCATTCAGAATGGACAACAATTGCAAATATTATAACATTTACAAGGCTACTATGAAAAAGGAGAATGTATATGTAACCTTGGATTATCAAACAATGCTCTACCCAACTGAGCAACTTGGGAAAATTGGGGTATTTTATATTTTTTAATCCTCACCTGAGGATATTTTCCCATTGATTTTTAGAGAGAGTGGGAGAGAGAGGGAAAGACAGAGAGAAATATCCATGTGAGACAAACACATTGATTGGATGCTTCCTGCATAAGCCCTGACCAGGGCCCTCCTCGGGGAGGAGCCTGCAACCAAGGTCCATGCCCTTGACTGGAATTGAATCTGGGACCCTTCGGTCTGCAGGCTGATGCTCTATCCACTGAGCAAAACCGGCTAGAGCGAATTGGGGGTATTTTATTAGGAGAAATGACTCATTCAAACTTGGTCTGGAAACAAAACTCCATCATTTTAGTATTATTAGGTAGTTTTGCATTGTACATCAGTATATATAAACTAATATAAAAATAAAAGCTGGGAAAGCTGGGAGAGATAATAAGGATGAAAAAAGGCCAATTTGATATGCTTTTGTTTCCCAACTCTCCATTTTATTTAGAATTAGGGGCCCAGTGTACCTTGAAAGGAACTGTGGGCCACAAGGCTGCAGTGGGTACAGGTGTGGGTCTCGGCCCATCCTCTGTGCCCCCCATCTGCTGGAAGCCCCATTGCCACTCCCATGCACTGACAGCACCAGCCCCGCTCATACCCGCGGAATGATTGGGACTGTCAGCAGCAGTAGGTGTGAGTGGTGGTTCTGGTGCCAGCACCAGGTGTGAGCAGGGCAAACAGATGCAAGCACTGGGTGGGACCACAGCATGCAGGAGCAAAGAATTTTCAGTAACCACCAGAATCTTGCCCCGATGACAGCAACCAGTGCCTCGCCTTGGTCTGGCACCCCCACTCACCTGCTCCACCATCCCACTATGGCCAATGCCCACCATGTTCCACACGTGCACCCCCTGGTGGTCAGTGCTTGTCATAGCAACTGGTTTTTCTGCTGTTCTGCCCTTTAGTCTATTTGCTTATTAGAGTTTTATATATACAGTGGTACCACGAGATATGAGTGCCCTAACATACGAGATTTTTGAGATACGAGCTGTCGAGCCAGCGATTTTTGCTTTGAAATACGAGCAACATTTGAGATAGGAGTAATTGCGCAGGTCGGCCGGCTGCACACGACCCACCAGTTTACCGTGACTTGAGCATCTCATAGTTTCCCACGCCTCAAAGTTACGGAATGAATTAAACTCGTATCTCGAGGTGCCACTGTATTTTGAAACAAAGAATATGCAAATAATGATCTATAAGATATCTCAAATATTGCTGGATAATAAAGTGCATTTTTCTTAATTGAAAATTGAATCTGTGAGTCACTAGACACAGATATATATGGCATGATAATATAGAAGAGTTTAATTAACCCAAATGGAACTTGAGGGCTTTCCAGAATGAACAACCCAAGGAAACACACACATTAAAATTATATATGCGGGCTTTCCAATTTAAAGAGTAGCTCATAAGTCCCCTCTGCTAAAAATCGCTTTGATATTATTACCACAGATTTGTTTGTTACAATTATATAACATTTTTATTTCAAAGAGCATCAAGTGTTATACTGTGACTTTGCCACAGCTGATGTAATAAAAATACAAGTGAGCAAAACTAGGAGAGAATGAAAATTTAAAAAAGAAGTGATAGCCGAGACCAGTTTGGCTCAGTGGATAGAGTGTCGGTCTGCGGACTGAAAGGTCCCAGGTTCTATTCCGGTCAAGGGCATGTATCTTGCTTGCGGGCACATCTCCTGTGTGGGACGTGCAGTGCAGGAGGCGGCTGATCGATGTCTCTCTCTCATGGATGTTTCTGACTTTCTATCCCTCTTCCTTCCTCTCTGTAAAAAATCAATAAAATATATATATAAAAAATAGTGACAACTATTAAAAAAAAAAGAAGAAGAAGAAGTGATAGAGGGATAATAGTAGCAAGCAGTTGCTAATTCAAATTGCCTTTGGAGTGCCCATCATACCTGCAGTCTCCCTGAAGTACTAGTAAGAAAATGGATGAATAATTGTACAGTCATATCATTTAACTTTTACAATGCTCGTATAAGGTGAGTATTCTTGCCTCCACGTTATAGATAAAGAGCCAGTTCTGTGGGGACAGATACCTTCCAAGAAGATTCCTAAGAGGGAAAAATCTGTATTTCTAGAAAATGAAGTGAAAGCTGTACTGAAAGTTGGGGTAGAAAGAATCGCCATAGATAGATGGGATCTTGGCAGAATTATTTCAAACCACCTCGGGCCCATCATGAGAAGGCAGGATCTTCAGAAAAGACAGCACTGCCGGGAAACTAGAAGGCAGCAGAAAATGAGGAGAGCAAATAGGAGATGGATTGATTCTATAAAAGAAGCCAGAGGTGTGCATCTACTGGAGAGGAGCAGAGCTGTTGAGGACAGGACATTGGACATCACTCATTCACCGGGTTGCTAGGAGTCAGAGCCAATGCAAAGCATCTCACACATATTGAGTTAATGAGATCCATCGAAGTCTAAGGCTGCTCAGTGGAAGTGCTGGAATTTACACAGGTCCGTCTGATTCTCAAGCTCAAGAAACTTCAATTACCTCCTCCTTGCTCCGGTTGAATTTTTCAAGTCATTGTCAAATGCCAGATCTAAATGCTGACAACATCTTAGGGACCATTTAGATAACCTTATTTACTGCCACTTGACATAATTCACTACTGTAGTTTTTCACTTTTCTAAATGTTGACATATGTTCAGAATGACTTGAGTTAGATAGATAGGGCTTGAACACTCTGATGGAAACTCCCTAAATAGATGAAAAAAGTTTTATCTGTTTTAATCAGGGTTTGGTTATTAATGTCGTTCTCCTTGAGATGACAGTGTTTTTTTTTACCCCCAAGTAAAAATAACCCGCCAGTGTTCTCTTAGATTTCCATCTTAGATTCAGAAGAAAAACTTTTCAGGCACCAACATAAAATGACAGAAATACACATCTGTTGCCATGTGAGCATGTATTAGAAATCCATGTCTGTGAAAACCTACCTCTGCTTCTGAGAAGTATTATTGGACAGATGGTATAATTAAACATGTTTATTTATATATATTATGCTGCCAATTTTTGGAAACACACCTAATTAATGAACAAAAGAATACATAAATACACAATAGAGTGTGGTAATGGTGTGTGTGTGTGTGTGTGTGTGTGTGTGTGTATGTGTTTAAGATTCAACTAATTTGGGGGGATTTACCACTTGCAGTTTACATTCGCCTGGAAATTTCCAGAGTTTATTAAAAGATGCCCAATGAAAATCTAATAGGTAATGAATTATCCAGGATCATATTATTTATAGAAAAATATAATAAACCTGTCAGGAGTAGATTTCTAATTTGATTAACACAATCCCTTGCGACAAAATTTAAAAAAAAAATTAAAAAAGGAGAAAGGTTAAGGCAATACCAATTGAGATGGTCTGACTCCAGAGAGATTAAAATGTGAGAGCTGAAAGAAGAGATCAAGCACAGGAAGTCTATTTCCTCAATGATTGGAGATATCTAATTTTAGGACACACTTAGTATGCCTGCCAGATGGTTTTCTGATAGAATGGAACTGGTATACTGAGAACAATTTGAGTGTTGGATGCACCAGCCATGAGCTTGAATCTGGTTCTACTCTACTACCTCATCTGTCTAAATTCATTTCTTAAATTATACAGCAAGGATAATAATAGCACCTGTGTCATAGGACAAGAACAAATAAGATCAAATAGCAGCAGGTATAATTTCCAGTGTTTACCAATACATTTTAGCTATAATTACAGTGGTACCTTGAAATACGAGTACACTAACATACGAGATTTTTTGAGATACGAGCCGTCGAGCGAGCGATTTTTGCTTTGAAATACGAGCAACATTTGAGATAGGAGTAGTCGCGCGGATCGGCCGGCTGCACAAGACCCACCAGTTTACCACAACTCATAGTTTCCCACGCCTCAAGTTACAGAACGAATTAAACTCGTATCTTGAGGTACCACTGTGTATGTAACTAGAGGCCCAGTGCACAAAGAGATTTGTGCGATAGGCTTTCCTTCCCAGCACCGGTGTTCCTCCGGCACCTGGGACCCAGGCCTTTGCTCCAGCAGGAGTTGGTCGCCTTTGCTGCAGACTCCTGCCAGATTCTGCCTTCTTCATCTTTGTTGCAGGCTCTGGCCAGAGTTTGCCATCTTCACTGCAGACTGCCATGTTTGACTTGGCTGCAGACTCCAGAGTCTGCAGTCTTCATCTTCTCTCTGGCCAGAGTGCTGCTCCTTTAGATCCCTCCGTACCCCATGCCCAACCCTCTCTCTCAAATAGCAGGCATCCTGCCGTGCCCTGCCACTCCTGCCTGCAGCTGGGCAGCCACCATTTTTGTCCTAGTTTGCATATTCCCTCCTGATGGTAGAGGAGTGATGGTCAATTTGCATGTTTCCCTTTTATCAGCATAGATATAGAGGCCTGGTGCATGAAATTTGTGCATGGGGTGGAGGGGTCCTGCAACCTAGCCTGCATCCTCTCGCAATCTGGGAACCCTCAGGGGATGTCCAACTGCTGATTTAGGCAGTGGATCGGGCCTAAACCAGAAGTTGGACATCCCTCTTGCAATCTGGGACCACTGGCTCCTAACTGCTCACCTGCCTGCCTGCCTGATCACTCCTAACCACTCTTCCTGCCTGCCTGATCACCCCTCACCACCTCTGCCTACCTAATCATTCCTAATCACTCTGCCTGCCTGATAGCCCCTAACCACCTGCCTGCCTGATTGCCCCCAACCATCCACCTCTCTGATCACCCCTAACCACCCACCTGCCTGCCTAATTGCCCCTAACCACTCTGCTTGCCTGCCTGATCGCACCTACCTGCTCACTTGCCTGCCTGATCTTCCTTAACCACTTCTGACTCATCCCCATCTATGGAGACTTGGTCTGGAAGGACATCCGGAATGATGTTTGGAAGTTCATTTGGCTGTCCAGTCTAATTAGCATATTATGCTTTTATTATTATAGATTTTTATAAGCAAGAAGAATTCAATGTTTTGGTTTACACTCCTTCCTTTTGATCCGAAGATTTTCTGTTTCTATAGCCATCATCACTGCATTCTCATCCTCACGATAGAGTAGCAATATTCCTAGAAAATCCCCTGTTGTTAACATAACAAGTCTAAGAACACACAATAGCTGAGATCCATTTTGTCCAAATGCTGTGGTAGCTTATTTGGAGCTTTCAGAAATGTGTTATCTAAAATTGTAGCAGAAGAATCAAGAGCTGGTAATTTGCATAATGAATGATTTCTAATGATATGTTTTTCAAGCCAGTGGTACCTTCATCCAGTGTCCCAATGCCCAATGGCTGAATTTCTGAAGAGCAACTAGATCAATATTATGCTTGGCCACTGCTATAATAGTAGCATCAGCACCAAGGAAGAGTCATCAGTGGCATAGAGATGGCTTTGTCATCAGCAAACAGGAACAGACTTGAATTTCCAAGCTCAGACATCAGCCTTCCCCACACACAAGCATCATTCTGTGAGTTCTAGAGATCAGGTTGATGCCCAAAGATAGAGACCTGCTTACTCTCTGTATCTTCTCTCATGAATTACTTGTTATGACATGAAATTACCCAGCCAGTTTTTAAAACCAGAGACCAGATTCATTTGACAGTGCTAAGACATGTTAAAAGTTGATAGCAGATTTCAACATGCTAAATCTCTCTATACTTGTGTTAAACATACCAATGCACTGAATTTCTCCGGGGCTGCAGTTTTTCTACAGCAGGATTATGAAATAGAATGTAAAGCAAGACAGAGTGGCTAGTGACAAGTTTATGGTTGTATTTGCCAAGTCAATTATGAACCTTAGATTGGCTCCATTGTTTCTTTCTACTCTCTTCATTTATTTTTCCATTTTAAAATCAGCTTCCACCATCCCGGCACATTACGGAGTGGTTAATGCTTTCCCAGCAGAGACTAATTCTCTCCCCAGTCAAATTAATCCATTGATTTTTTTGCTTTTGGATGCGCATTCTTTTAACCATAGGATGAGATGTGCATTGCACAATCACTCATACCATGAGATACTAGTACTTAGACAAGGCTTAAGTGGTTGTCAGGGAAACAAAATGAATATTCAATCTGCTGAATATTGAGCTACACACACACACACACACACAATTGCTGTCAATCAGTTTGTAAAATGTGCCTCAGGTAAAGAGAATAATTTTTTTCTCTCTGAGGGCATTGCTAATTATGTGTGTGGGTGTAAGTATATGCATATATATGTGCGTGTGTGTGAACACAGATTTCATTTAGATTAAAAGCTTTCTGTTCCCAGTGATGATATTTTGTGTTAATGGTATTTGTCAATATAAAGTGCAGTGATTCTAATAAATATTCCATGACATATATGACAGATAGAATTATTGACTATATTTGTTCTGATATAATCTCAGCAGTGAACCTTACAGATTAAAAGAGACAGGAAGGGTGGCAGATAACATTACATGTGTTTTCTCAATCATCCAAACAGGCAACAGCCCTATGAAGTCCCAGATCCTGGTTATGAGCTGAGATGACATGCTTTACAATTGGTTGTCTAGATTTAAAGTCTGATGTCCTGCCAAGTGAATCCAGAGGAGAATGCTGAAAAACCTCACAGGTCCAGAGTAGCAAAAGCCCCATGTATTGCTAGTTACTTGGTTTATTACAGGTCATAGGAATTCAAAATACTCCATCAGGTTTTCTTAACGTATGACAGCCAAGTTTCTCAACCACAGTAGTATTGGCATTCTCTACTGGATCATCTTTGGTTTGGGGATCTGTTTTATGCATTGTGCTGTGTTTGGAAACATCACTAGTCTCTGCCCACTAGATGCCAATAGAACTTTCCCAGTTGTAACGGAGAATGTTTCCAGACATTGATAGTTTTGCCCTGAGGGAACAAAATCCTTCTGGTTGAGAATTACTATTTTAAGAATGGTATGTCCTCTTGTTTTTGTTTTTTTGTTTTGTTTTGTTTGTTTGTTTGTTTGTTTTCCTCAAAAGCTTCCAGATTCCTTTTGCAATTTATATTATCCCCTCCCCCACCCCAAACCATTAGGATGTGTATATAAGAATTTCTCCCAGAAGAAGAAGAAGAAAAAAATTCAGTTCATAGGATATTTCAATACTAAAAATAATTGCTAGATTTAAATCACCAAAATATGAACTATGACTATGAAATCAATAAAACTCTTAGTATACTTCCTTATTCCCCATCTTCCCCCAAAATGTAACAAAATTTAATCTGAAAACACAGTTTAAGAGAAATGTTCCATGCACGACCCATAGAGAAATGTACACCAACATTAAGAAATAAGCAAGTAACCCAAAGATAGGTGGGGGAGATTTTGTTGATGGAATAGTTTTTTCAACCACTCAGAAAGTGCCTTTAAGAGATTTCTGTAATAATGATAATGAGCTACATCTACTTCCAACTGTGAAGTTGGTGACATGGAGAGACACCTGACAAGAATAAGGGCCTCTGAGACACAATCATTGTGTGCCACTAGACTCTGCTCAGAATTTCCAAATCCAGGCAATATTACTGGCCTCGAAGGCCATCAATGCTAACCCAAAGCCCTCACTTGAACACCTTTTTGGTCTTCCTTCCTCATGTCTTCTCATTGGCTTATATTCTCATTGGCTTCTCTTATACTACTTCATTTATGAAACATTAAATGAATGGTGAGTGCTTGTGAATGTTATTTGGGAAATAAGATGTGCTAATAAATATAATGTGAGGCATAGCCAGTGGTCATAGGCACTTGTATTTTAGAGGGGAAAATCATGAGCAGGCCAACATGACACGTGACTGGGAACACCGACTTTTCTAAGCATGTGTGGGTTCTGTTCCTCGGTGATTCTCCTAATTTTCTCCTGCAGGCGCTACTTCACTGCAAACTTGCATTGCTGAGTAGCCTAAGGATGAAGACCACTGTGCAGGTAAAAGATCCATTTACGTACCTCCACTCCTGCTCCAAATACACACACACACACACACACACACACACACACACACACTGAAATGCTCTCACTGTCCTTGTTTTTGTCCTAGCAAACTCGTCTGCTCACTTAGCAGTTTGTCCCTACATCCCAAGCAAGGAGCTACAGCATCTGATAATCTGATAACAAAGCTATTTCATGTCTCTGGTAGCTCATTGGTTCAAACCCATGACTAACAACCATATAAAAATACAGCAGAACCAGATGTGTATAAACTCCTATAGTTTTGGGAAGCTGAAGTACATTTTCCCCCAGTTTCTCAAGTTTTCTCACATGCCAAAGAAATTCAAACAGATTTCTTCTCTCTTCTGCTCTATTCCTTTCTGTGTTTCTATATAAAAGGCACCAGGGCATCAGATGTATAAGATATGTACTCAGTTTCTTGACCTGGAAAACTTATAAAAAGTTACCGTGCCCAAGGCTGTTGACTACAACTCCATTTCAGCTCCATTTCAGGCTGACAAGAGGGGTTCCTATGATTAGATATTGCATTATTTTAATCTTGTTTTTTCAATTTTATAAACCATGATTCCAAAGATAAAGCATATTTGTGAAAATAAAAATAGAAGTAAAAATGACGTAAGACACCTTTAATATATTATGTTATTAGTAATTATTTGCTTCATATCTCTCTTTCCCATATAAGAGTATACAGTTAGTTGAGACCGGTTTGGCTCAGTGGATAGAGCGTTGGCTTGCGGACTGAAAGGTCCCAGGTTCGATTCCGGTCGGGGGCATGTACTTGTGGGCACATCTCCACTGTGGGGCGTGCAGGAGGCGGCTGATCCATGTCTCTCTCTCATCGATGTTTCTGGCTTTCTATCTCTGTCCCTTCCTCTCTGTGAAAAATCAATAAAATATATTTTTAAAAAAAGAGCATACAGTTATACTCTTCGAACTTCCTCAACTATCTTAGAAACATTAAATAAGTTAAATCATTCAACTGTAATGGCACCCAGGTAATTATTTGTATTCTCCCCACTTTAAAAATATATTTTTATTGACCTCAGAGAGAAAGAGAGAGGGAGAAAGAGAGAGAAAGAACCATGAGGAAGAGAGAATCATTGATCGGCTGCCTCAGCACACCCCCTACTGGGGAACGAGCCTACAACTGAGCATATGCCCTTGCCTGGAATCAAACCTGGGACCCTGCAGTCCACAGGCAGAGGCTCTATCCACTTAGCCAAACCAGCTAGGGCGACTCTCCCCTATTTTAAAGGTATCTGAGACCAAAACCAGTTTGGCTCGATGGATAGAGCGTCGGCCTGTGGATTGAAAGGTCCCAGGTTCGATTCCAGTCAAGGGCATGTGCCTTGGTTGCGGGCACATCTCTAGTAGGGGGTGTGCAGAGGCGGCTGATCGATGTCTCTCATTGATGTTTCTAACTCTCTATCCTTCTCCCTTCCTCTCTGTAAAAAAAAATCAATAAAATATATTTAAAAAAATAAATAAAGGTATCTGGGGCACCTAAAGATTAAGTGACTTGAGTAATGTTCATAGCTAGGAAATGAAGATGGGGATTTGAAAGCAGGCTTCCTAGCAATAGATTGTTTATTTAACCCCAATGTTCTTCTGTCTATCTACTCCCAATAGCTGGTCAGATTAGTGAGGATGGCAACTGTCTGTCTTTATGTGTACACGTGGGTCTGTCTATCTGTGTTGTTATGCACGGTCAAGTGAGAGATCAAAATCATTCCAGAAACATTACAGCAGTGTAGAGTGGTCACAATAAAATATTTAGTTTTAAAATACTTAAACCTCATCCTAGCGTAGCCTGTTTGGCTCAATGGACAAAGCATCAGCCTGCAGACTGAAGGTCCTGGATTTAATTTCAGTGAAGGGCACATGCCTGGGTTGTGGGCTGGATTCCCAGTAGGGACCATGCGGGAGGCAGCCAATGAATGATTCTCTCTCATCATTGATGTTCCTATCTCTCTCCTTCTCCCTTCCTCTCTGAAATTAATTTAAAAAAATTACAAAAAATAAAAATAAATAAAATATTTAAACTTCATGAGAAGTTGCATATTTCAAGCTTGACTTTTCATATTCACCTGTCTCTAGACTAGTTGAATGCCACAGAAAGCCATACCATGGCAAAAAATGAGTACATTTTAAGAATGTAGATTTGGCACTTCTTACAAGAAAAAAAACTAAAGTATTAGGCTAACTTGGTATTAGGCTATACTTATTTCATCTCAATACTGTGCAGTCTCAGGGAGGGTTTATTGTTTTGTACTTAGCTATTATTCCTTCATAGCTGTTAAAGAAAAGGTTCATTTTCTACCTTGGCTATATCTTCAAAATACCTAAGACCTTACCGATTTGGAATGGGCGACCTCTATTTCTTTTATAGAGAGTACTTTATTATAATGACTGCTGTTGAGGAAGAGAGATGGGAATCTGTTTGCCAGTGTTATTTTCCCTCTTCTCAGATGGCATGTTGGTAATAAACTAAAACCTGTGTTGCGATGTATGACTACAGAGCCTTAAATTTAATATTTAACAACTCAGTCAGCTATATGGCCTAGAAACCAATCTGTTACCTGATTCTATTACCCGAAAATTCTGTTCCACTAGAAAATGTCTTAGGAATCTCAGGGGATCCATACATATAATTCCTGTAATTTTTTAAAAAAATTAAGTTCATAGGAGTTTAAAGAGTTTTTTTCACATAATTGCTCGCCAGCTCTGTGACTTTTGACCTTTCACTCAGTCTCCTTGAGGAGATTGAAGAAGTGATCGAAAAACATTTGAGGTTTTATTTCCATCCATCAATAGATTTCAAAAGATGTGAAAATGTACTGCCTGATGAGAAAAAAAAAAGCAGTTAGGGAAATATTGCCCTCTGATTAATAACACAGTAGCATTTTGTCCAGGCTGGAGAGAAATCTTGGAGAGGTTTAGCAAATTTTCCCCTTTCTGATTTTCTTTCTTTCTGCTAGTCTTGCTGGGTATGAAGTGAACTCCTAAAAGAGGCTATCTGGGAATTTCAAAGTAAAATATGATAAGAAGGTGAAAGCATCTGATCAAAATTCTTAAACCTTTATGCTTCTCCAGATTCTGCGTTTTTGTTAATATCACCTTTGCTATCTGGGTGCATATTAGGTATTCAAAATTTATAGATATTAAATATGTTTGATAAGAATTCATATGGGGAAACTTGAGGTTAAAAAAGAAACTAATGATTAATCTCATTAAACAATTAGCAATTTGAGCTCAGAAACTAACACTATTTTCATCCATCTTTGTATCTTCAGAGTCCAACATGTGGCATAGAATAGAAAATGAATAAATGAACATGGAGTGAATGAATAAGACTAGAGCTACCCGAACTGAAAAAGACAAATATCATATGGTTTCAGTTATCTGTGGAATCTAATGAGCAAAATGAATTGACCTGAAGCAAAGAGGCATGTGACAGACTGACATACCTCAATGTGAGGTTGGGGGTGGGGGCGGGGGACAAGAAAAGATAAAGAACTTAAATACTTATAAACCTAACCCAAGGATACAGACACTAGGGTAGTGAAGACCAAGGGGATGGGTACAGGCTGGTAGGAGGGGAAGAAGGGAGGAACACGGGAAATATCTGTAATGCTATTAACAATAAAAAATACATTTAAAAATAAAAAAAAACTCTGAACTAGTGTGGTAATCAGAGTGGGTAAGTCTATTCACATTGCCAATATGCAATGAGAGAGCTGGCATTGACATGAAAAATGTAGCCTATCTACCCCAACGTATTTCAGAACTAACAATGCTGACATGTAAACAGGCTTGCATAGTATGAGAGACCTGGGTAAGTAGCAGTGTTTGAACTTGAAATGAGAACATCTGGGTGTTCTTTGATATTATCCCATTGTGTCTGCCTTCTTCTTTCTACTCCCCATTAAAATGGCTTAGTTGAGAAATGTGTATGGATGTATGTATACAATTTATTCTCTCTCTCTCTCTCCCCCTCTCTCTCTCTCTCTTTCTCTCCCTCCCTCCATTTAAGTGACATATACCTATTGCAAAACTTCCACTTATATGCATACAAATGGGTAAATATTATTCTTTTAAAGTTTTTCTCTGTTGTTTTATCCTCCCCTGATAGACATCCTCAGAATACCCTCAGTTTATTATCATTCATCCTACAAATTCCATCCTGAATCTCAGCTTCTTTACAAAGCTAGTCCTGCAATCCTGGCTGAGGGCATCTGTCTAGACATTTAGGCCTATTCCAATTGCACAGAAGTTAGTAACTGAACATAATAAACATGAAGTGAATTAATTATGAGTTAAATATGGATACAGTTTATTACCCAGTTACATATCATTTTCTCACAGGTAGGAAGCATATCATACTGGTTTATTTTCTCCACAGTTTCTGGTATAGTTGTGACTACATGGACACACATTAAGACTTTGTAACTGCGAACAACCTTAAGAATAATCTATTTTAGTCTCCATATTTTACAGAAGACAATTGAAAAGAACACACAAAAAAAACTAAGGCTTTTTCTAAAGTAATGAAGGTAATTGTGTTGACATTAAAATTTTGGTCTCATGCTCTGATACACAATATTGAATTTCTCGATTGATATTCAATGAATATTTGTTGAAATAAACTTAACGTAATAGTGTGTGCATTCATGTATATATATATAATATGTAGTCCTATTGAGATGAATTTAAAATGTTATCAGTAATATGTATCTGACCTAGCCTGCATGGCTCAGTGATTGAGCATCGATCTATGAACCAGGAGGTCACGGTTCGGTTCAATTCCAGGTCAGGGTACATGCCCGGGTTGCGAGCTCAATCCTCAGTGTGGGACATGCAAGAGGCAGCTGATCAATAATTCCCTCTCATCATGAGTGTTTCTATCTCTCTCTTCCCTTCGTTTCTGAAATCAATAAAAACATTTTTTAAAAAATGGTATGTATGTGCTTGCAAATAATAATTAAAATGTAGTTAAGTCTATAACTCATAAAACCCACTCAAGCACTTTAAATAGAATAAATATTTGAAAGAAAACAGGGTGACAGTGAAGCTAATTGTTCTCACCATGTCAAGATTGGCATTTTTGTTCTGTGTCATGAATATCTGACAGTCATCAGCTTGAGTCACCACCTGTGACATTTTCTTCTACTCTTAACATACTATTGTTTAAAAAAAAAAAGTCCTCCTCCTTTCTTTGATGAATGCATCCCCCTGCTTTAACAAATCCCAGTGAAACTCCTCAAGCTGGCTTCTGTTTTCCGTTAGAATCCCTGTAACAAGAAATTGCCAAGAAAAGACATTAGGGAGGATGGCTAAAGGGTAAGAGAGGCTTGGGATTTAATAAAGGCCAGTTTTAGCATGAGAAATGGAGACACCGGATGAAGAAGCAACTCCTCGAAGATTACATAGTTAGTTTGTCGTAAAATAGGGAAAAGAACTCAGGCCCCTGATTTTAAGATTTTAAATACAGTGGTACCTCGAGATACGAGTGCCCTAACATACGAGATTTTTGAGATATGAGCCGTTGAGAGAGCAATTTTTGCTTTAAAATACGAGCAACAGTTGAGATAGGAGTAATCGCAGGGATCAGCCGGCAGCACACGACCCACCAGTTTATCGTGACTCGAGCATCTCATAGTTTCCCACGCCTCAAGGTTATGGAACGAATTAAACTCGTATCTCAAGGTACCAGTGTATAACACTTTCTCATGAAAATTAAGTCAGGGAAAAAAATAGGATTATATATTAGACATAGCACAATATTTTTAACAGCTAATTACATTTAAAATTTTCCTGTATACCCGGTGGGGCAAAAGTCGGTTTATAGTTGTCCATATGAAAAAAATAGAATAATTAATAAAGAATAATAAAGAGTACACTTTGTGTTTCCTGTACTCACAACTGTAAACCTACTTTACCATGTTCTGTACTTATCATTCCCTAAATAATTCTTTCCTGTGTGTAGACCAGATTTCTATTTATAATAATTAAAGCATAATTTGCTAATTAGACTGAAGGTCCTTCCAGATGACCTTCCAGATGAAGCCGGGGCTCAAGGGGAGCCCAGGTTCCGGCTGCCAGAGGGAAGCCTGTGCTGGCAGCTGGTGGAAAGGAAGGCGTATCCTTGCACAGTTTTCGTGCATAGGGCCTCTAGTCTGGCATGATCTTCCTTCTGCCTAAAGCACTTGCCTTAACCTTGATGGGTGTGCCTGTCTGATAGCGATGAATACTCTTTGGTTTTGTATTCCTGAAAATGATGTTACTTTATCTCCATTTTGGAAATATATTTTTTGCAGGATATAGGATTCTAGTTTACCAGTTGTTTGCTTTTTTTCCATCAGCACTTCAAATATTTTTTAAATATATTTTATTGATGTTTTACAGAGAGGAAGGGAGTGGGAGAGAGAGTTTGAAATATCGATGAGAGAGAAACATCAATAAACTTCCTCCTGTACATCACCTACTGGGGATGTGCCCACAACCAAGGTACGTGTCATGACCGGAATGGAACCTGGGACCTTTGAGTCCACAGGCTGACGCTCTGTACACTGAGCCAGCCCAGTTAGGGCAGTACATACCTCAAAGTTTTGCTCTACTTTCTTCTGAAATATTTTTCAATAAGAGGTCTCTATCTTTTTTTTTACTTTATTTTGTAAATAATTTATTCCTCTCTCGTAATGTGTGTGTGTGTGTGTGTGTGTGTGTGTGTGTGTGTGTGTTTGGTGGGTTTTTAATCACTAGTTTTAAATAATGTGATTATGATGGGATGGTGAGCTATTTTATTTATATTTCTCCTGGGTTGTTGAGCTTCTTTAACTAATGGGTTTATAGTTCTTAATGAATTTGGACATTTTTGGGTAATTATTTCTACATATTTTTGTACATGGTTTTTGATTCTGAGACATGGGTACATATATAGTAGGCTCTTTAAGTTGCCTCATAGCTAACTGACACTTTTTTGGTAGTTTGTTAAAATTGATATTTTATTCTCAATAGATTCCATGATTATGTTTTCAAGTTATACTTACATCTGCAGTGTCTAGTCCATTTTTAGTCCAATATATTTGTCATCTGATATTTTTCTGTTTTTATAAGTTCAACTTGGGTCATTTTTATATTTTTAAGATTTCTTAAGTCAGTGCTTTTAATCTATCTTCTTAAACATATGGAGTATATTTATAATAGTATTTTAGACATCTTTGTCTATCACTACTTTCATCTGTGTCAAGCTAGGGTCTGTTCTTATTAACTGATGATTCTTTGCTGTGTGAGTCATTTGTTTCTGCTTCTTTGAATGCCTAGTAGTTTCTCTCTCTCTCTCTTTCTTTGTGTTTTTTTTTTATGTCAAACATTGCAAATTTTATGTCAATGATTGTGAGATTTTTTGTTATTGTTACTTCTGATATTGTTGATTATATTTTTTGTGCACAAAGTATAGAAATATTTAACTTCTTTTGAAGCTTTCTTTTAAGTTTTGGTTAGTGGTTCTAGAGCAGCCATTAGTCTGTAGCTCATTGGACCTCACTACTATGCAGCACTCTCTACCATCCCTGTTCAATGACCCGTTAGCAGGGAAGTCTTTCCATTCGGTATGGTGGGAACACAAAGTTTCCTCTTCCTGTTGAGTCCTTTCTGCTGACTCTTTTCCAGACTTGGTAGTTTCCTGCCACTCAGGTACTGACCGGTACATATCTAATGACTGGCGCAGAAACCTCACCATGTCTCTGATGCTCTCTGGGCTACTCTCCTCTTGGATATTCTCTGCCTGTCAGTTTTTAGACTCTTTTTGCCTCCCCAGACATTAAAACTGTCTTCATCTTGGGCAGAACAGGAGACTCTGCTTGGATTCCTTCTTCCTGAACTCTGGCCTGGAATCTCTCTCCAAGTGGTCAGTTGGGTTAATCCTTTGGATCATCTCCTTATTTCTCTTCTTTCAGAGATCACTGTCCGTCTGACATTTGTTGTTTCTGTGTCTGTAAACCACGGTGTCTTAGTCAGTTTGGGCTGACCTGAAGCACCAGAGACTGGGCACTGTACAAACAACAGAAATTGATTTCCCATGTGGCTGCAGGCTGAACATTGAGATGAGGTGGCAGTGTACTCAGGTTCTGATGAAAGCCCTCTTCTGGGTGATAGATGGCCAACTTCTTACACGCTCACACAGCAGAAATAGAGACCCCCGGGCTCTTCATTCCCTGAGAAGAGCACTCATTCATCATGAGGGCTTCACCGCCTATGACCTCATCCAGAGCTAATTACCTTCCAAAGGGCCCATATCTAAATACTATCGCATTGGGGATCTGGCTTTAACGTGAGAACTTGGACTAGTTATGGAGGGGGAGGGGAGGCATAAACATTCAGAACACAGCACTCTTTCATATATTTTTTTTCATTTTTTTAATTGTAAATTCCTTTAATTTTTAAGGATGCATATAAGGTTTAATATTGAATGATGTTTTTGCCCTAGCTGATTTGTCTCCATGGATAGAGTGCTGGCCTGCAGACTGAAGGTTGTTGGGTTCACTTCTGGTCAAGGTTACATGCCTGGGTTGTGGGCTTGACCCTCAGTAGGAAGGAAGCATGCAGGAAGCAATCAATCAATGATTCTCTCTCATCATTAATGTTTCTATCTCTCTCTCCCTCTCCCTTCCTCTCTGAAATATATATATATAATTAAATCATGTTTTTAATTTTTTGTTTGTTTGTTTGAATCTCAAGAGTAGTCAGCTTAATTTTCAGGAACTGTCACTTGATTTTTTTTTTAACTCTCAGTTAATAGGCTCTGAAATATATGTCATAGTAGATATGGATGCGGTTTGAGTTTCATTATCTTTTTCTCTAAATCCCATATAAACCATTGTATCTATCAGATTGGGAGAGACTGGTCTAAGGCTACCAGTCAGATATTCTTTTAATCCTGATTCTGATTTTCAATTAGACACATTTCAGATGGCATAAGGCATTCATGGAAACAAAGTAGAGGAGAAAAAGCTGATCAAGAGGTTGATTAAGATCGTTTGTAGACTTCACTGCTTTGTTAGCGAATTTGGGTTATATCCTGTAGTGAGTGGTAAACCAAGAGATTATGAAGCACGAAGATCTCCTCATCACAAAGGATGAGGGGATTAATCTAGCCTTAAAATAAAATTGCTAGAGGGAGATCAGGGGCAAGGATGCTTAGAGAGTATAGCTTATTCTGGGCATAGGATAAGGCCCAGTATTAGCACTGTGATTTTTTGTAGACACATCCCAATTAAATTAAGGGATGAGCTTAATTGACAGGCAGTGAAATGAACACCGAGTCCCCATGGCAAATAATGGAGGGCTTTGACGGGGAAAAAGATAGTTATCTTTATGTAGGGAGCTGAATCCCTACTACGGGGAAGTTCAAAATAAAGTGACAGCTTATGTCCCAAGCAACCAGGACGTGACATGTTCTCCTACCGCCTGGATCGGTTCCCCAGAGCAGAGGCGGGCTCTGTCTCTGGCACAGAAGACGCGATGTTTGGCTTGTACAACGCGCCAGCTTGAGATTCTCACAAAGGCCACTTAGTGATGCTGAGCCTTTGAGATGAGCGTGCATCTCTAGGCCATTTGTCAATGATGAATTACTGCTTTTGTATCCCCAGCCAACACCTTTCCTTTCAACTGGCTGCCACGTGACCTAGGGGAAAACCACCGGCTTTACTCTTTCTCCTGGACGTTTCATCAGAGAGACCTTTTCTGTTGTTGTTGTGAAACAGAAGGAGATTAATTAAACTAGCTTTTAAGCTGATGGAAATCATTAGCATGAGGCAAATAAAATATTGATGGTATGTGGAAAGAAGCATGAGCCGAAGAATTGAGTAGGAACTCCAACCAGCCACCAGCTCATATGTGGGTGCTTTTGATTAAAAAATAAAATAAACAACTAAATTGCTTCTTTGGGGCCTTCCCAAGGCCAGATCTCAACAGATGATCACTATTAAAAAATAAAAAAGGACTATAGAGTATTTTCTAAAAGATAGGAAAAGCAAAGTTATATGAAACAGAAAGAGGCCCAGTGATTCTTTATGGGTTCACAAGCAATATAGAAATCATCATATCTAATAAAAGGCTAATATGCAAATTTTCCCCTCGGGAGTCAACTGACTTGGAGTTCGACTGCTCGTTGTGACATGCGCTGACCATCAGGGGGTGGTGCAGAACGAATAAAGGCCCCTGCCACCCTGGCCACCTTGGCTGGCAGCCAGCAGGGGTAGGGGCGTAGGAAGGAAGGCCCCTATCAGTCCTAATCACCGGACAGCCCTAGGGACCCTACCTATGTACGAATTTCGTGCACCAGGCCTCTAGCTGGATGATAAGTATACAAGGAGACCTGTCCTTAGGACCACATCCGTAGTCTTTATTAAGCAGGCACCCTACTAGAGGAGAGAGCAGACTATATTTAGAGTCGGGAGAGGAGGATTTGATTTAAGTTCCTACATTCTGATCACCTAAATAATCCTCAGCTAATCACCTCACCTCTCAAGCCTTACTTGTCCTATCTTCAAAATGAAAGATAATTTGAACTGAGGTCCCCTTTTACTTCTAATTTATTGTGATTTCTTCTTTTACGCCCTGGACACTTAGTCCTTAATGTGCCAAAGGAGGGGTCAGCTCTGTGGGCCTCGGAGAATGGAGTGGGCAGGTTGCTGAGGGTGGATATACTGCGAATGTGTTTCTCTGACTCTGTGCATATCAGAGAGAAAGAGACAGGCTTTCCATTTTGGGGACGGTATACATTTGTTAAGAAAGTCTATTTTTTTTTTTTTTTGGCTAATGGAGTTTTGCAGAAGGAAATAAATGATTTGTGTCTATTAGAGGAGCAGGAGCAACAGCCGCACAGTTTTGAGAGCTCCATTAAGTGTGTTCTGTTTCTTGCGCTGTCTCTGTTCATTTGGGTGAGAACTGAAGTGCACATTAAAAGGCTGAATTAAGTGAAGGGCTAAATGAACCAATTAATTCTTTTTTCTCCAGTACAATGAAGGTGCCAAGCAGAATGCAGAACAGCCTGAGGTTGACCCTTACAGCTCTCTCATTATGACTTTCTCTGAAAGGCCCAGCATTCATGCCCCTGCTCTCCTCCGGGGTCACATATTCAAAGCAAAGCAAAGGGACTTGGACATAACGATGATGTTTTTAATGAAGTACAGTCACTCCGAGTACATTACTTTCTTCCAGACCCTTGTTTTGGCCAACTCTGCTCTTTAATATTTTCAAGCCTAAAAAGCTGTGGTGTAACCTTTAATGTTTTTTTATAGTATTTTTATCTCTAAAGCATACCGATGTATTCCTAAACATCTTGACAAATGTTCATGAATTGAAGAGAAAGTGGGAAAGTATATGATTTGAAGTACATCCAAAGACTTTGGGTTCCAGCAGAGCTGATGTGTAATAGCAGCTTTGTGCCCAGGAACCAGTTACTTAGCATCCCTGAGGTTCGGTGTCCTCATCTGGAGAATGGTACAGTCACAGTCCTTCCTTAGAGGGTTGCTGTGATTACTGCATTCAGGGATTCATTTCCAATAATTAACAAAATGTCAAGCACAGAGTACACACTCAGGAAATGCAAGTGGTCGTTATTTTCTGCCCCATTCTTGGGAATACATAATAGCATGGTTTCCTCATTGTATACAGTGCTAAATCTTTCATCTCCAAGGCAATAGAAATAGCCCTGGGACCCAGGGATCTATGCAACTAATGCTGGCATTGCACTGTGTGTTGTTTTACCAGGATTCTCAACTATTCTTTCACCCTGTGCTCATAAACACTCACATTCTTGCAGAGGCACAGTGGGACATGATTCCTTGATAATCCAGGCAGGAGAAAAATAGGGTGCCTGTACATAGTAAGAAATTAATCAAAGATTACATATAAAATAGGTAATCAACATGTTTAGATTTCCAATTCTCTTTATTCACCTCCTTCCAAATTTACTTCCTTTCTAGCTGAAACTGGTTTGGCTCAGTGAATAGAGCATCAGCCTGCGGACTGAAGGGGGTCCCAGGTTCCATTCTGGTCAAAGGCATGTACCTTGGTGGTGGCCACATCCCCAGTAGGGGCCGTGCAGGAGTCAGCTGATCGATGTCTCTCTCTCATCCATCTTTCTAACTCTCTATCCTCACTTGCTCTCTGTAAAAAATTAATGAAATATATTTAAAAAAATTAACTTCCCTTCTAACACACATGCCTTCTTCACCACCATGTTTTGGAAGAGAGCAGTTTTCAACAACTATTGTATGATTACATCTAACTCAAGTTTGTTATTTTCCTATGTTTTCCCTGTTTCCTATAGTAATACAGTATAGTGCAAGCAATACTAACAAACACGTGCACACTCTACCGGTCCAAAGGTGAATGTCTCAGGTTTCTGCCCAGGGGAACAAAAGGGGAATCAGAATTCTATATGCATAATTCCTTTTACCTATTAGTTTATAAGTTGGAAAATAGTATAAAAGATATAAGTAACCATGTGCCTGGGCAGGATGGGGGAGAGGATGAAGTAGTAATATTTAGAAAAACATAGATTATACTAGAGCAGTGATTTTCAATCTTTTTCATCTCATGGCACACATAAAGTAATTACTAAAATTCTGTGACTCACCAAAAAAATATATGTTTTGCCAATCTGACAAAAATTGGTATAGTTTTGATTTATAATAATAATAATAATAATAATAATAATAATAATTACCTACTTGTTTTGCTCCAAAGTGACTTTAAAAAAATTAGGTGCCTATACTAGTATAAAAGGATTTCTGCTACCAAGAATTAACCAATCAGATGTAACTTTATTATGTTACATAACCAATAACATGAAAGACAGAGCATTCACACACAGACATCTATGTAGTATTGGCTGTTGCCATTTTTTTATTTGAAAATCTAAGGGGAAAGAGATCAGTGCCCCTGACTAAATAGATAGGCATTACATCTTTTAAAAATATTGTACACATTGATTAAAAATTGTTATATTAGCCGAAACCCGGTTTGGCTCAGTGGATAGAGCGTCAGCCTGTGGACTGAAGGGTCCCGGGATTCGATTCCTGTCAGGGGGCATGTATCTTCGTTGCGGGCACATCCCCAGTGGGGGGCGTGCAGGAGGTGGCTGATCGATGTCTCTCCCTTCCTCTCTGTAAAAAAATAAATAAATAAATATTTTTTAAAAATTGTTATATTAGAGCAATAGAAAATATAACCAATTTTAAGGAAAGTGTTTCTCAAATAAAATGTCCAGTTATTCATTTTAAAGCCCCATAAGAAGGAATGTTTTTAGATTTTTACTCCATTGGATTCATACATGTCAAATTTCCATATCAATTCTAATTTTCTTTTAGGTCAAAGCATTGAAATCATCTTTAAATTTTATAACTGTGCAAAAATATAAAGTTACTCCTTCTGATCATTCTTAGAGAAAGTCCACAATAAAGAGGAGAAACATTAATAGAATGACAATTGATAAGTTCTATTCAACTGTCCAGCTCGCCACCAAATAAATTTCCAATATTATAAGGAGTTCTCTCTGGAAAATACAAAGTTTTTGACAAAATCATACTGTGTCACTGGTGATCTTATTTATGTGGGGAATACAATGCAAGAAAAAAAAGCTCAATATACTCTGTGTTTAGTACAATTAAAAATGTATTGGGAACCTATTTTATGTAAGACGCTGCTCTAGGTACTTTGGAGTGAGAAAGAGAACAATATGGTCAAGGTACCCGTCCTTCCACACTTATATTCTAAATATTACCAACTTTAAATCACATTAATTCACATGCCATCCCAATGAAAAAAAATCAGGCTGAATTTTTGTTGTGGTTCATTTTAAAGATTAAAAAACTAGGCCCATGAACAATAAGCACTTCTTTTGAAGTTGAAGGTACTTATTATTCTAAAAGACACGCTATTTTCATTATATCTGTGGAAAGGTAAGGTGGGAAAACAACTCTAGGCTGCCTGAAGGAAATATAGCATACCTGCCACAAACTTCTCTTCTGGCACAAAGAAATTGCTGATGGCAAGGTGGTTCTATCAGTCCTGAACCAATCTAAAGTCTTCAACTCCTACAGAGTTAGATAACACGTTCCTAAGAGGACTCCCGTGTGGGAAAGCACTACCTGTTAGAACTCGGACTGTGAAGTCTACCTTAATAAAGAGGAGGAAAGGGTGTGAAAACACCGTCTGGTTCTTTGTAACTGTTACTCATCTGGAAACAGGAATATACAAAGGCTGAACACAAGCATCCAGCAAACAGCATTCACCCATGGCTTTCTGGAGACTTCTAAGTAAATGGGTAAATCGTAACTCTACTTTATGGCAAACATGTAACATCAGGAACCTCTTTCTATCTTTATAATCCAGTGGTCAGAGATAATAGCAAGCTTTTTTTCTATATGTTCCCCCCAAATTTAGTTTCAATGACTTTAATTTGGAGAAAGTTTAGGTGATATGACTTACTTTCCTAGAGTTATTTTCATTTAAAAAATTATTCCTCAAATGGTTTCATCATGGGGATATTATGAAGAGAAGATCTTTGAAGAATATGATTAGTGTGGGTGTATGAGCGGAGGGGTAGTTTGTATGTCCATGTCAGTTATTATTTTGATCAAATAGATTGCTTCTATTGAATTATTTCAGATTAAATTTTTTTAAAACTATTGTGTTCTAGAAGTGAGTAGCATGTAGTAGTATTTCATTCTCTAAATTGTTCTATACAAATAAAAATAAGGAGAGGAGAACCTTCTATAGTTAATTAAGTTTTTTTTTAATATATTGATTTTTCACAGAGGAAGGGGGAGGGATAGAAAGCTAGAAACATCAATGAGAGAGAGACGTCGACCAGTCACCTTCTGCACGCCCCCTACTGGGGATGTGCCCGCAACCAATGTACATGCCCTTGACCAGAATCGAACCTGGGACCCTTCAGTCTGCAGGCTGACGCTCTATCCACTAAGCCAAACCGGTTTCGGCTATAGTTAATTAAGTTTGCTAAATATACCACCTCATGGAGAATCATAAAGCATGAAAGCATGTTAAATGCTCTGCACTGCCCTATAAAAATGGGATCTGATTAACTTATTATCATTCAATGAACCCAAAATATACTAGATTTGAAAAAATTTTTTTACATCAAACTATTCCCTTTAAAGTGTGTTCCTTCAAGGCCTGGACTAAATTATTATGGTAGAAAGAAATCAAGCTAAGTTTCCAAATAGCCATATATTTGTATTTTCCGTATAGTTTCATAGAGTTAATAATTAAATAGCTCTGTTTAAAAATAATTTTTGAAAGCATTTTTAAAAGTATCAATTGCAGAAATGCATAAGTGAACGTGATAAGGCTTAAGGGTAGAAAATATGAAATAAGATTTCCATTATTTGATGAATTATGCAACAGTGCGATATTCAGCTTTAGGGAGGTTTGAGTTGTGGATCACATGTGGATGATGATGTTGAATTCTGGCTGAATTTCAGAAAAATGGTGTCAAATTCAAGTGCTTTCTCGGGGAGGAGTGAATGACCTATAATTTTGTGTTGAATGGACAAAAAAAGAGTAAGAATCAAAAACATCGCTTTGAGAAGACTTGGGTTGTTGTTTTGTTGTTTTCAAAACTACTTTGATAACTTCATCACTTATATCTCAGCTTTCATTCTTCCCCTAATCCAACCTCTACACAGGAACTAAAATGATTATTTTTTAAATGTTAGTTACATTATGTCATCTCCCTACTGAAAATCTTCCAATAAAATCCATAACCCTTACCCTGGTCTATGAAATCCTGGTTTCATATTACACAATTACTACTAACTCAATTACTACCCAACTCCAACCCACATTGGTTTTCAACAGAAGTTTTGAAAACTACAAGCACATTTTCATATCAGTCTTTGCTCCTGTGATTCCGATTCTCTGCAGTGATCTCACAGTGGCTATTAGGCATGTGTCTCTCCACTTCCATTACTCAAGTCTTGCTTCAAGGGTTCCCTTTCTAAAGAAGGATTTCCCTGATCAGCCTTCTCCAATCTGCAACCTTTTCCTGCTTCTCTTTTCTACCAAGCACTCAGCATTTGCTGATAAGATATTATATATTCATTTGTTTACACAGTAATAGAAGTAATGCTAAATGGTACAAGACATAAGTCTTGTATTTTAGCAGCATAATACAATAGAAGATAGTTTCCCTATTTATACAAAGTTCAAATGTCAGTGGCAGCATGGAGGTCAGACAGGGGTCTGAGTGACATCTTTGATGTGTGGCTTTAAGGGTCACCCTGGCACCTTGGTAGAGCCAGCAGGCAATCAGAGACAATAGAGGGCATGTAAGAAATATAGGAGCAGTAACTGAAAATGGGACATACTACCTCCTCTAAACAATATTTTTGCTACAACTCAGTCCTGTGGACAACCATCACGGTAGCAAGATTTAGATATGTGGTTCAGCTGTCTCTCAAGAAGAAAGAGTAGTCCTAGCTAGTATGGCTCAGCTGGTTGGAGAGCCATTCTATGCACTGAAGGATGGAGGGTTTACTTTCCAGTCAGGGCACATACTCAGGCTGCGGGTTCAATCCCTGGTCAATCCCTGGTTGAAGCACACGTGGAAGGCAACCAACCAATCACATGGATGTCTCTCTCTTTCTACCTCTTGTTGTTTTCTCTCTCTAAAATCAATAAAAACATATTTTAGAGTGAGGATTTTAAAGAAATAAAGTTCACATTTATAAAAAAGAAGAGTAGATCTCATCACAAAAAAGAATGGTAATGATCCTGTGATGGATGGTAACTAGACTTATTATGGTGATTTTAAAATGTTGAATCATGTTGTACACTTGAAAGTAATATAATGTTAGATGTCAATTATTTATCAAATGAATAAATATTAAGGAAGAAGGGAGACCAAAGAGATTGGGTGTAAAACCACATAAGTTCTTTTACATCACTCAAATTAAAAGGTAAATTTCCTAAGGCAAGGATTTTGATGTTATCATTATATCCCCATCACCTAGAAAAGTGCCTGGTACATAGTAAATGCTCCCCTAGGTATAAGTATAATATAAAAGCATCATATTTATATGAGGCTTAATATGTGTCAGGCATGGGTCTCAACGCTTTACATAAAACACTACAAAATGACCTTAGATGCTCTTACTGTCACATTTCATAGGTGAAGTTAATGAGGCACAGAGATGATAAAAACTCTCCTGGGTCATAGAGGTGGTAAACAGGAGAACAGAGATGTGAATTAAGTTTGTCTGGATCCAAAAATTACATTCCTTCAAATAATGCCTCTTTATATGTATGAAATAAATCTCTCTCTCTCTCTCTCTCTCTCTCTCTCTCTATATATATATATATATATATATATATGCCTAAGTGACCATCACAACCAAAACAATCAGACGACTGAACAGGCTGTATGGGGCAACCAGGTCAGCAGATGGGGGGAGTGAGGGGTGACCAAGCTGGTGGGGGGAGGGAAAAGTTAGAGGTGACCACGCTAGCAGGGGTGGGGTGGCAGTTGAAGGTGACCGGGCCATCAGGGGGCAGTTAGGAGTGATCAGGCAGGCAGGCAGATGAGCAGTTAGAAGCCAGCAATACCAGATTGTGAGAGGGTGCAGACAGGCTGAGGGGATCCCCTTGTGCACGAATTTCATGCACCAGGTCTCTAGTAACTATATAAGTAAGAATTTTCAAGTTTAGCAAGTCAATTCTATTTGTGAATGGCCCCTTCATCAAAAGTAAGTTTTTCCTTGTTTTCCACTGTAAGGGTAGTGAAAAATAGTTATCTACCCTGGGTGTATCTAAGTTAGGCACATCTAGCAGTTACCCTTACTACAACTCTGAGATACCCTGCTTCTCTATCCTGGTCACATAATACATTTGTCTTCTTGTAGCAAAGTAAATGAAATGAATTCAATTTTTATTCAGTCATAACACTTTTTTTTTCTTTTTAAAATTGATTTTAAAAAGAGGAATGGAGGGAGAGGGAGAGAGAGAGAAACAACAATTGGTAGCCTCTGTAAGTACCTTGAGCAGGAATTGGACCCTAAACCTAAATATCTGCCCTGACTGACTGGGAATGATGTACAAGATGATGCTCCAACCAACTGAGCCATACCAGCCAAAACTTAATATTCTGTTTTCTAATGGTTTGCTATTTTATTGGGAATGATGTTTGAAAATCCCATTAATAAGAAAGTTCATCTCCTGTCTTACATCCTAATAAAGACAGGACTTAAGTATAAAGTTTATAGACTGCAAGAGAAATGTTAAGCTTAAATTCTAATTCTGAAAGCTATTATTGTGATCTGCCTTGAAATGTCATCCTCAAAATCCTGCATCCTTCTTGATTTAATATAAATACATATGAAGTAAACCTTCTAGCCCAGACACAGGTCACATCCTGACTCCTGTGTTCAGGGTAGTGGTTTTGGAACCTAAGAAAAGGCGAGCACAGGAAATAAGAACAATCAATCATGAGACACTGTATCAAACCATTTAGAAAGGTTCTGGATTTCTTGTTTGTATATTTTATGTTAGTATAAATTATGATATTTATGAATGGCACATCTACAATTGTCTCCTTTTAAAAACAAGAGGCCTGGTGCATGAAATTCATGCACAGGGGGTGGTGTCTGTCAGTCCAGCCTGCACCCTCTCCAATCTGGGACCCCTTAAAAGATGTCCGACTGCCCTTTAGGCCCGGTCAGACATCCCTCTCACAGTCCAGGACTGCTGGCTCCCAACTGGTCACCTGCCTGCCTTCCTGATTGCCCCTAACTGCTTCTGCCTGCCAGCCTGATCACCCCCTAATCACTCCCCTTCCAGCCTGATTGATGCCTAACTGTTCCCTTGAAAGCCTGTTTGCCCCTAACTGCCCTTCCCTGCAGGCCTGTCACCCCTAACTGCCCTCCCCTGTAGCCCTGGTCTCCACAAATGCTCTCCCCTGCAGGCTTGAGTCTCCTGCAACTGCCCTTCCCTGCAGGTCTGGTAGCCCCCAACATCCCTCCGCTACTGTTCTGGTCACGCCTAACTGCCTTCTCCTGCAGGCTTGATCGCCCCCAGCTGCCCTCCTTTGCAGGTCTGGTCCCTCCCAACTGCCCTTCCTTGCTGGCCTGATCACCCACAACTGCCCTCCCTTGCAGGCCTGGTCCCTCCCTACTGCCCTCCCCTGCTGGCCATCTTGCGGTAGCCATCTTGTGTTCACATGAGGGCAACCATATTTGACCACATGGGGGCAGCCATCTTGTGTGTTGGAGTGATGGTCAATTTGCGTATTATTCTTTTAGTAGGATTAGATAGGATAGGGGCCTGAGGTATGGGTGGCAGCCAGCTGTTTTTTCCTGAAAGGTGTCCTAGATCAGAGAGGGGCTTGTCTTGGGGCATGGCGTGGTCTGGGTGAGGAGCCTGCGGTGGTTTGCAGGCTGGCCGTGCCATCTGGGACCCAAGTGTAGTCCCTGGTATCTGGGATTTATTTATCTTCTATAATTAAAACTTTGTAGCCTTGAGCGAAGGCCTGGGCCAGCCCAGGTGTGCAGAAAACTTGGCTTCCTTCATCATCAGGGGCAACTCAAGCCTCCTGCTCTCTCCAGCTCCATGGCTGCCACCATTTTGGTTGTGATTTATTTATCTTCTATAATTGAAAGTTTATTACCTTGAGTGGAGTCCTGGGCCTGCCAGGGTGTGTGGAAAGCTTGGCTTCCTCCATTGCCATGGACACCCGAACCTTTTGCTCACTCTTTGGCTGTGGCCATCTTGGTTGGGTTAATTTGCATACTCCTGATTGGCTGGAGGGTATGGCTTGTGGGTGTAGCAGAGTGATGGTTAATTTGCATATTACCCTTGTATTAGATGGGATTATAAGTACATAGGATTTTGTGGCTCAACTAGATATGGGTTACCTAATAGTTCTTATTATATCTCACCCTGTGCTGTCTGGCTTGCTTATATATGTGTAAATGTACATTTTTGATCCATAGATTCAAAGGGCCAATTGTATGCATTACTTGTATGCATTACTATCTGCCATTTTATATAAGGAACTTGAGCATCCACAGATTTTGGTATACCCCATGGAACCAATCCCCCATGGATACAAAGGGCCAACGAACTTAACCTAAGCCCCACTTTTTTCAAAGGTCAGCTGTATGTATTTGGCAACTTCGGTGTTTTGCTGAATGCTTTATTCATTATGGTGCTAATCATTGCTGGATTCTTGCTAGTTACCGCAAAACAATTAGGAGTGCACACTCCCAATGAGACAGCATGTAGATAGCATAATAAAATATAATTATCTTCCTCATCTACTCACACTTGGTGGTGTGTTATTGTGATATAAGCTGCTCTTAAAAATGCTTTATCATGTCCTTACTGATTCTCCTGAACCCTAGTCTCCTGTCCTTATGGATAACGGTACCCAGTGGCATGCTTTTCTTGACAGTGGCTTCTGAAACCATTATTAGAGGTTTCGCTGAAATGTTTCTACTCTGTCTTTGGTAATAAGCGAGCGTTCCCAGTGGATCAAACTTCGTGTTTAGAAATCACGTAACAGTCATACCCAGAAACTTTTAATAGCGTGATAGGCCCCCCAATATAATATGGAGCGGGCTCCTCAGTGGCATTCTCTCTGTACAAACTCAAACAGAAGGAGCACAAATACCAGGATAGGTTTCCCTCGAGCACTAAACTTGCAGCAGTTACATCAGCCAAGCAAGTTTTATTCCCTTATTTTATATATATATGTAATATATATATAATAAAATATATTTTATTATATTACACACACACATATATATACATAATATATATGTATATATGTATATATACATACATATGCACATATATAGTAATTAAAATATTATATATATTATATAATTAAAAAATATAAATGGATGCATAATGATAAATAATCAGAATAATCCTATTTACCTACTAAAAACAAATGAGACTAAGAAATAAGGGTTTCCTTGCCTACTGTTCTATTTTAGTCAAAGGAAGAGGTTAAAACAAATTGTGTTAAAGATGAGATATTTAGGTATTCTCTATATCTATTTTAATTTGATTTAATTCATTGATTAATTTATTTTTTTAATTCTCACCCGAAGATATTTTTCCATTGATATTTAGGGAGAATGGGAGAAAGAGGGAAAGACAGAGAAAAACATTGATGTGAGAGAAACTCATCAGTTGGTTGCCTCCTGTATACATCCCCACCAGGGCCCCGGTTGGGGAGGAGCCTGAAACCAAGGTAAGTGCCCTTGACCAGAATTGAACCCCGGAACCCTTTGGTCTGCAGGCTGATGCTCTATCTGTTGAGCCAAACTGGCTAAGGCTCCATTTTAATTTTAATACCCAGAACTCCTCACACATTTGGGTTGTCTTGGGTACTAGCATGGGCCATTTTCCACCTATTTATTCAGTCATCACTTAATCCACTTCACTCAGTAAGTAGTCGTCAGTGATAGACATGATCCCTGCTTTTAAGTAACCTACAGTTTCTTTTTTTTTAATTTTTTTAAAAAAATATATTTTATTGATTTTTTACAGAGAGGAAGAGAGAGGGATAGAGAGTTGGATACATAGATGAGAGAGAGATATCAATTAGCTGCCTCCTGCACACCCTCTACTGGGGATGTGCCCGCAACCAAGGTACATGCCCTTGACCGGAATCAAACTGGGTCCCTTCAATCCACAGGCTGATGCTCTATCCACTGAGCCAAACCGGTCTTGGCAACCTACAGTTTCTTATAGAAAGAAAAATGTAAACAAATACTAACAATATGGCCTCATAATTGGCTTAGTGAAAATATGTGGATGGAAATGTGGCCTCTTATGATCCTTTGTATTTTTTTAATATATTTTATTAATATATTTTTACAGAGAAGAAGGGAGAGAGATAGAGAGTTAGAAACATCGATGAGAGAGACATTTATCAGCCGCCTTCTGTACGACTCCTACTGGGGATGTGCCCACAACCAAGATACATGCCCTTGATCGGAATGGAACCTGAGACCTCTCAGTCTGCAGGCTGACGCTCTATCACTGAGCCAAACCGGTTTTGGCTGATTCTTTGTATTTCTGTAATGTCTACCCTCAGACTGGACTGGTCTCTTGCAGTGGCTAGAGGACGTGGATCCAAGGAGGGGGTCCTGGATCTTTGTGGTCACAGACAGGGGTGTCTCCTGCACGCCCTCTACTGGAGATGTGCCCTCAATCAAGGCACATGCCCCCGACCAACCGGAATCAAACCTGGGACCCCTCAGTCCGCAGGCCGACGCTCTATCCACTGAGCCACACCAGCTTCGGCGAGAACACGTTGTTATTATTTGAAGGCAGCCCACTTTGCTACAGCACTCCTAGGAAACTGACACACGGCTAAAGTCTAGTTCATTCCAAAAGGCCACTTATTATAGAAAGAAAGATGAACAGAAAAAAACATTTCTCCTGTGTGAATCTATAAGCTATGGCCCTTGGGCCAATCCCAGCTCACACTCCAGCACATAAGTAACTAAAACTCATGTGTATTCTTCATTCAACTGCCTCTTCTTTGTTAAGTGAATACCTAAGTGGCTTAATTGGTTGGGTTCAGAGAATGACACTATGCTAAGTGAGAAGCCACCAAGTGGCTATGCATCTGAGACTTGACCACAGAATAAACTCACCGCTTGACAGGAAGTTGGTTGCACCCTTAAATCATTTTCATAGCTTTGGCGTTTCTTTCTTTTTTTAAAATACAGTGGTACCTCGAGATACGAGTGCCCTAACGTACGAGATTTTTGAGATACGAGCAGTCGAGCGAGCGATTTTTGCTTTGAAATACGAGCAACATTTGAGATACAAGTAATCACACGGATCGGCCGGCTGCACACGACCCACCAGTTTACCTCGACTCGAGCGTCTCATAGTTTCCCACGCCTCAAGGTTACAGAACGAATTAAACTCGTATCTTGAGGTACCACTGTATCTTTTATTATTTTTTTACAGAGAGAAAGGGAGAGAGATCAAGAGCTAGAAACATTGATGAGAGAGAAACATCGAACAGCTGCCTCCTGCACACTCCCTACTGGGGATGTGCCTGCAACCAAGGTACATGCCCTTGACCAGAATCGAACCTGGGACCCTCCAGTCCACAGGCCGACGCTCTATCCACCGAGCCAAACCGGTTTTGGTGATGTTTGTTCTTTATAAATATGAAAGTATCCTACAAATCTTAAAATAGATTGATTTATCTAAATGAAAAGATGCAGCATTTGGGGCCGATTCTTTTAGGAGTATTCCCCATCTACTGCTGTTACCCACTTACCTCTTTCATATTCTTGCATTGTCTAAATGAAAACGACTCATCTTCTGAGCATGCCGGAACTAAATAACCCATGCAGTCTTCCTTCTTTGAACTGATATCGTGTTTCTCAGGTTTGTAATTTATGACAAAGAATCATCATGGGATTATTAATCTCTGGGGATAAAAAAGAAACTCAAAAGTGAGATCAGCCAGAAATCCCTGGAGCGCTAATTTTTCCAACCTGGACTTACATTTTAAGGAAATGTTCTAAACCTCGATTGTTAAATGTTGATCCAATAAGAGTTAATAGTTGACTATTACTGCCTGCCTTAGAGAAGTTCAAATGGAAACATGGCTCGCCAAAACCTGTTTGGCTCAGTGGATAGAGCGTCGGCCTGCTAATTGAAACATCCCAGGTTCAATTCCGGTCAAGGGCATGTACCTTGGTTGCGGGCACATCCCCAGTAGGAGGTGGTGTGTAGGAGGCAACTGATAGATGTTTCTCTCTCATTGATGTTTCTAACTCTCTATTCCTCTCCCTTCCTCTCTATAAAAAATCAGTAAGAATATATCTTTAACAAAAAAAAAAAAAAGAAAGAAAGAAAGAAACATGGCTCCACGGTTTTATATGTATATGTATGTGTGTGTGTGTGTGTGTGTGTGTATATATATGTGTGTGTGTGTGTGTGTGTGTATGTGTGTGGGTGTGTGTATAAACACACACACATACATACATATATATATACACACACACACATACATCTCCAACTTGTCAACTGCTTTAGGTGT